>JAUNZM010000128.1:600000-1112220 GCA_033459285.1 Clamator glandarius | reverse complement strand
ATTTTAAAATAAATATTTTGCTGCAAAGCAGATCAATAATCCACAGTAGAAGTCTTTCCCTCCATACTGACTCTACTATGAATCACCAAACTTGAACACAGATAATAGGTGGTATTACCACTCTGAAGGGTTTGGCATTGAGGTTTGTCTCAGTCACAAATTTAGAAGCTCAATTACCTCAACATCAGAATTGCTCATGGCTGTGAAAGCAAATAAAAAAAAAATCACAAGAATTGAATGGGAATTTGGGACATTTTGGTTTGGTTTTTTTTTTTTTTCTTTTTTTTTTTTTTATCTAACCCTGAGACTGCACATAAAACAAAGGGAAAGAATCAAACTAATTTGTCCAGGAAAAAAATACCTGAAATTCAGACTGGGGCTGAGGGGAGGCTGATGTTACCACTCCACTTGTCTGGAGAGCTTTTTTGATAGCTCACCCTCTAAATCCTTCTGATTGTAACTGCCAGCATATAAAATCAGTCCTTTGTGCAGACTGCATTTAGCTGATTCTCATAGAATCTCCACATCAAATAAGGCGTTAACCCTTCTTCCTGTTACGTGAGAATGTTTTTCTTCAAGGGGTTTGATTGGCCCAGGGCTCATACATTTACTCTGTGGAAGACTGGGGCAGTGATTGCAAAAATCACACCCAGCATGGCTCCGTTAAATCTCCTGTTGTGTCAGAACAAAGAACAAAACTAGCTCCTCATTGCCTTAAAACCTAGAAGTAATATTTTCTTTCTTTTAATAGTGGACACATTTTTGAAAAGTAACAACATCTGATGTTTTAAGTCCTTCACTGGTCCCCTAATGACGACCGACCAGAACATTAGTGCATCCTTGGCTTCCCTTCAGGCCTTTTAACTACTCCAGCTGGTCGCTAACTGCTCTGTAAAAAGACCTCTGTGTGACACATTTGTACACAATACGGCTCCTGCAGGTTCTCTGTCCCCACGGTACTGGTTAAGTGAATATTCCCTTCATGTATTGGCTTTGCCCCGCCTTTCAGACATTTGTATATATTTTTTTTCCTTTATAGCCAGCTTCTCTGAATTCTATTTTTAATATTCAGTTAACTTTGTAGAAAGTAATTATATTCTGCTCATTCTACACCAGCTGGTATTTACTTCATCCTCCATCAGGCATCAACAGAGCATGGGGCTGCAAGACAGAAATATTACTCTGGCAAGCATAAATATTTCATTTTTCACACCACAAATGCGTTGATGATTTATTAATTAGCCTAAAGGCCTGCTGCTTCTGCATAGCCGAGTAGCAAAATAACTCAGCTAAGAATGAGAAAGTCCATGGCTCACATCCCATTGGAAAGCTTTGACCAGCAGCATGTCTGAAGGCTAAAAAACATTTCCAGTGGGCCAGGACCAAAATTACTAAGATAAATCTTGGCCATTGCAACCTTTGGACTGGCTTTGGAGAAACGCCTTGTCGAATTTCAAGCGGTGACAGCTCAAACGCCAGCCTCGTGCCAGTTCTGCAAAGGGATCCTATCTGGCTGCTGTCAAACACATTCTCAGCAGGACTGATATTCTACAGCAGCCATAACACTCAAGCAAGCCAATAAAAGCAGGAAACTGAGGAACAGTGTATTATTGCTCTATGGTATTAATAATTTCAGATCCAGGCTGACAAATAAATCTGGCTTTTTGCTTTAACAAAACAAAAATAAAAATCTTGAAACTCTCCTCTAAAGAAACCAAAGGATCGGTATCTTGTCTTAATACTGTTTTTAGCACAGTCTGAGATAATATCTACGTAATTAGATTTTAAAATGCAATAATTTAGAAGTTGATTCTAGCAACTTTAAATGAAAAGCAGAAAAAGGAAACATTAATATATCAAAATAACGTATACCAATTTTAAAGTATGATGAAATGCCATGTCAGTTCTGGAAAACATGCCAGTGTTCCTATTTGATTATATTTGCCTTGATTTGTAATTATATTAAAATATAAAAAATAATTATTATGTTATGATCATTATAATGATTAATTCTCTTTAGGCATGGCAAGAAGGTGGACTGGACTGCTGGGTTCAAGTGAGCAGTTGCTTAATGGCCAGTTATGAGTGGCATCCTTAGAACCTCTCCTGGGTGAAAAACTGGTTGGATGGCCAGTCCCAGAGGATGGTGGTAAATGGTGTTAAATCCAGCTGGAGGCCAGTGACAAGTGGGGTTCCCCAGGGCTCAGTGCTGGGTCCAGCCCTGTTCAATGTCTTTATCAACGACCTGGATGAAGGCATCGAGTGCCCCCTTAGCAAGTTTGCAGATGACACCAAGCTGGGTGGAAGTGTGGATCTGCTGGAGGGTCGGGAGGCTCTGCAAAGGGACCTGAACAGGCTGGACTGCTGGGCTGAGACCAATGGCATGAGGTTTAATATGGCCAAATGCCAGGTCCTGCACTTGGGGCACAACAACCCTGTGCAGCTACAGACTAGGAGAAGCCTGGCTGGAAAGCTGCCCGGAGGAGAAGGACCTGGGGGTGTTGGTTGACAGAGACTGAACATGAGCCAGCAGTGTGCCCAGAAACGGCGTGACCAGCAGGTCCAGGGAGGTTATTCTCCCTCTGTACTCGGCACTGGTGAGACCGCACCTGGAATCCTGTGTTCAGTTCTGGGCCCCTCACCACAAGAAGGATGTTGAGGCTCTGGAGCGAGTCCAGAGAAGAGCAACAAAGCTGGTGGAGGGGCTGGAGAACAGGCCTGATGAGGAGCGGCTGAGAGAGCTGGGGGTGTTTAGCCTGGAGAAGAGGAGGCTGAGGGGAGACCTCATTGCTCTCTACAACTACCTGAAAGGAGATTGTGGAGAGGAGGGTGCTGGCCTCTTCTCCCAAGTGACAGGGGAGAGGAAAAGAGGGAATGGCCTCAAGCTCCACCAGGGAGATTTGGGCTTGAGATAAGGAAAAAATTCTTCACGGAGAGGGTGGTTAGGCTTTGGAAAGGTCTGCCAAGGGAGGTGGTTGAGTCACCTTCCCTGGAGGTGTTTAAGGTTAGGGTAGATGAGGTGCTTAGGAGCATGATTTAGGGATTGGTGGGAATGGTTGGACTCGACGATCCAGTGGGTCTCTTCCAACCTGGTTATTCTGTGATTCTGTGATTCTGTGATTCTGTGATTCTGTGATTCTGTGATTCTGTGATTCTGTGAAGTTAATACTGGATGCTGATGTATCTCCATCAGGAACCAAAATAACTGGAACTCCACAAATTTGAAGTGACCCCACATTAAGTGGTGAGCAGAGGAACTATTGGAGGGCAAGGCTACAGTTCAGGGAGCGTGGCGGGCTGCAAGGATGAACCCAGCAGAGTCTCAAGCTTAGCAAGGCAAATACAAAGCCCTGTACCCTCATCCTGGGCAGCTTTAACAAGAGGATAACCAGCAGGCTGGGAACTAATTATTCCCTGCACTGAGCACTTGCAAGGCCACATCACACATGCAGCAACCTAAGCACTGTTCTTAACTAGGAGAGAGATATTAATACACCCATGGAAGAGGTTGGAGTACCTAACTTCCAAGATGAGAAGGAGAAATAGTGACCTGCTGTGGTCTTCAGCCACAGAGAGGGGGTCTAGAGAGAACACATAGCCAGACCCTTCTTGGAGATGGGCACTGACAGAATGAAGAAATGTTCTTCAATCACAACAATCAAACCACTATGAAATTATGAAGCACTGTAACGATTATTCACATGGGATAACCTGTGGAGTCTCTGTCATTTAAGGTATTCAGTGCTCAGCTGGACGACCCCTCAGCAAGCCGATTGCTTTGTGAAGCTAGCAGTGATAGGTTGGACTATATAACCCTCCCAGTGGTCTCTTCTAGCCTAAATTATTGAATGATTCCATGATTAAAAAAACTTAGCAGTAATTTCTGTTTACATAGCCTGCTTAATTATGGATGTTATTGATGTTTATATCACAACAGTTTAATCCTAGTTCAAAAATATGCCTTTTTTTCTTTCTCTGCAAGGAAATATCTTTTACGCTAGAAAATTATCTGATATGACTAAAATGGCAGCAGTTCCAAATACATTAGTGGAACATTTTAGTATAAGGTTCTCAAAACATAGCCTTTTGTCCAATTTAGATTGGAGACATTTATAACAAAAATTTCCATGGAGTTTGACTCTGCCTAGCAGTCACTGTGCACACACATCACTCTAACCCTTGTTAAAATAAAGGCTGTGCTTTTGGCTATCTCCCTCTCTTGCTTCATATTAAGAATTTCTATCAGGATGCTTTGAAATAAAAAATATTGAGTTTGGTCTCATTAGCAATTTCTCTTTAGTTTTGTTATTTAACTTTTGTGTATAACCAGAGACACCAGGTAAGATCTGGTAGGTGGTGTAAAAGCATTCAGCAAAGAGCAATCACTGCCCAAGGGAGGTGGTGTATGACATACCAGGTACATATGGAAGGGTTGGAGAATGATTGAGAGAAGTACCAAAAACATTACAGCTGGAAATACAGACTACGCCTCTGGGTCTCGGTACAGCAGTAAAAGATACTGGTATGGGGTGGTGGTGGAAATCGTTAAAAAGCCTCTTGCTGACAACAGTCTGCCTGGGGTTAAAGACAGAACAAAGTCAGCGTTAGAATTCTTCCCAGGAGTTATTTTTAAGGTTATTTCTGCTTGCTAGATAAACACCATGAGCCAACATGAAGGAAAATGCAAGGCAGACACCAATATTTGCTTCACTTGTCTGCTGGCAGCAGGAGGCAGCTGGCAGCAGGACAGTGGGAAGCAGCATTTCAACCTCTGGTGGGTGTTGGTGCCCACCACCTGCTTGGCTGCTCTGTAGGGAGAGATGCCAGTCGCTGTGGCATTCCAACCTCGAGCCAGCCGAGCTGGGAATGAGCCAGCATGGACAACAGGCAGGGAGAAAAAGGCTGGACATTTACACCTTGAAAACAGTGGTGACAGGATTCAGCAGACATCAAGAATCCACACACAAACCTAAGCAGATCATGCCTCAGGGGGGATTCACCATTGACAGAAAGTTCAAGGTCCACCAAGGCTACCCTGGATGCTCAACTCTTCCTCTAAAATGTTCATAATGGGCTTGGCAATCTCTGACCATTTAATTAGCAGGGGTTCTGTTCATGCAGGAATAGGGTGAGTGGCTCAGTTTGGAGCACACCCAGGTGAGCAGCAGGGGAGCCTGGGGCCTTCGTTTTAGATTCTTCAATTTGTCAGAACAGTATTTCTACATTCAGACCACGCTTACTTCTCACTTTCATGGTCCACGTAATAAAAAAAGAAAAAAAATGGCCAATATAAACTTCTTTTGCTTCAGCATAGGGTTAGTAGTGTGGCTCTTCCAAAAGACACCCCAGCAACTGCATAGGAACTCAGCAAGAATTGAGTCACATCTGGACCCATTTCTCTCAACATTTTCTAGCAGCTCCTTTCAAATGCTACTTCATATATTTCTATTATTTCACTTTACTGCACATTAGTAAGTTATGTGTTATTATCAGCATTAATATTTAAGCTAACTTTATGAAGTTTTCTATTTGTATAAGAATGAATGTACCTGTTAATATACATGGCCTCAAGCTCCTCCAGGGGAGGTTTAGGCTGGACATTAGGAAAAATTCTTCACGGAAAGGGTCATTGGGCACTGGCAGAGGCTGCCCAGGGAGGTGGTTGAGTCACCTTCCCTGGAGGTGTTTAAGGGATGGGTGGACGAGGCACTGAGGGACATGGTTTCGTGATTGATGGGAATGATTGGACTCGATGATCCAGTGGGTCTTTTCCAACCTGGTGATTCTATGATTTTATGTGATGGCAAATGCTTTATAGATGGACTGTTCCCCATCTAAACAAATTTCCATCAACTTCTTAAGAAGTGGAAGCACCATGTCATTAACTTACAGAAGACGACACTTAATGTTCAATTTTTTTCTTTTTTATAGTAATCCTGGTGGTTCTGACCTCAAAATACAGAATAGAAAATGTCATTGTAAGAAAAGAGGGTTTTCTGGTTTTTGGGGGGTTTTTTGTGGGTTTTTTTTCTTTCTGTGAAAAAATTCCAGACTTTTCATGTCAGGTTGCTGCACAAAAATGTTGAGGTCTCACACATTTAAAATATCATCACGTTTTCTGCCAATTTTATACTTATGAGACAGAATGAAACTGGCATAAGACATAGGAGTTTGTTTGTTGTAACTAAAAATGTCAAGAAAATATGATAACCTATATCTGAGACATCTGTATCTCTGCAGCACACATTCAACGTTTACTCATTTCTTCTAGGCAAACCCCCTCCCCACGATACATTTACAAATGGTAGGTGTCATGGGAATTATCTGATGAGCACCTTTGCCATTCCTGACAGTGGTTTTGTTGTCTCAAAAAAACCTTAAAGTCAAGAATTTGAAATTATTAATTGCCAAGGGGTGACTTTTTGGCGATTGCCTTGAGCATATGTCAATTATTACAATATATAACGTATTGTAGCTGTGAAATGGAGCACCATAGCAACAAGGGTATGTAGGAGAGGGCAATGAAACCAGAGATATAGGTGTGGCAGAAGGCCTGGGGTTTGTCAATAATTCATATTTTGTGGCAAGAGGAAATTGATAAAAGACATAAATTTATCCTGTTTCTATGATCACGTAATACATCCTTCATGAAGATGCGAACTAACACCTTTAATAAAAGGTAAAGGACACACGTTTCAGCAGCTGATCACATCAATCTCCATTTCCTTGGTGTTCCACACAAATCAAAATTAAACACAGTCCTTGAAGGCAAGACATGCTAAGTAGTTTCCCAGAGAAAAAGAAGGGACAACAGCCAACATACAAGCGTTTAGCACTCTTGATCTGGCTCTGCCTCACTGTTGCAGTGCCACCCTCATAATCCATGCAAACACACACTCTCTCAGAAGCCAGACTGAGGGACCTCTGAGTACAAGAGAGGTGAAAAGACCTTAGGGACCGAACAAAGCAGTAGATCTGAATTCTATTAACTTCTCTAACGACATCGGAACTCTTTCCCAAAGATCAGACTGCATAGGGACAAAGCCAAAAGTACAAACTGCCCAAATCTGGTGATTAGATCCAGGTCTTAAACCTCAAAGCAGCCAAAAAGCATCACTTCCCTGCAAAGTATGATTTATAAGAGATATAACTTTGATGTGCTTGAGTTTTTATTGCAGTAGTTGTCTGTTCATAATATTTCACTAACACACGACTAGAAACAGTGTGAGTGAGCTCTTCTTGCCTATTCCAAGCTGATCAGGAAAAATAACTTCTGAAAAAAATTATTTGGGCCAATTTATTTCTCTGTTGTTAACAAAAAGCATCACATTTCTTCAATGGCATAAATAAGCTGAAGAAACTATCCAAAGGGTATTTAACGGACAGAGAGTAAAGCATTGATATATGGAAATGCCTCCTTCCCATGAACTGCTCACAAGGATATGATAATTACAGGGACAGAAGATGTGATGCTCCCAGTATGGTTCTCCTAGAGCAAATGAAGGGAATGAATACTTACAAGAGGGAGGAAACGATAGCTGTATCCTGCCTATTGCAGTCAACAATGACCAAAACCTTTGCCTCTGACATAGCATAACCTCAGCTACTTTGCTTTGAGGTTGGGTAAAGGAGATTAATTAAGGAAGGAGGAAAGGCCTTGATGCACATTGCCTGTGTTGCATGTACTTGCTGCAGTTACAGAGAGTGTAGCCATCCAGAGATATAAAAATTTCCAAGTCATCCTCTATCTTCAAATGAGAAAAAACAGTCTCTAGGACCTTATTCACCAAGTGGTCCCTTTGTCAAATCTGTGCCTCTCCAATTTAGAGACAAGGGTGACATGCAGAACAGTGTTGAATGCTACCTCACAAGTCTAGGTAGATGACATCAGTTGCTCTTTCCTTAGCCACTGACTCTGAAAACCTGTTGTAGAAGGCCACCAAATTTTGTTAGGCATGGTTTGCCCTTAGTGAAGCCATGCAGGCTGTCATCAGTCACCTCTTTATTTCCCATGTGCCTTAGTATAGTTACCAGGAGAATCTGTTCCGTGATCTTGCAAGGCACAGAGATGAAACTCACTGTCCTGTAGTCTCTTGGGTATTCTTTATTTCCCTTTCTAAAAATGGGGGTTATGTTTTCCTTTCTTCCAGTCAGTGGGAGCTGCACCAGACAGCCACAACTTCTAAAATATGATTGGTAGTGGCTTAGCAACTTCATCTGCCAGTTCTCACAGAGCCTGTGGATGCATTTCATCAAGTTCCATGGACTTGTGCTTGTTCAACTTACTTAGATGTTCTTAGATCTGAGCATCTCCTACAGTGGGCAGCTGTTTATTTTCGCAGTTTGCCTTCTGCACCGTGGGCAGTATGGCTTGAGCACTTGTCAGTGAAGACTGAAGCAAAGAATCATTGAGTATTTCAGCCTTCCCTATATCCTGGCTAACCAGGTCTCCTGTTTCCTTTTGGAACATTTCCCCCAGTCTTCCTTTTATCACCAACATAGCAATAGAACATATAGTGATAAAAACTCCTTTTATGAATACCTGATTCATAGCTCTTCATTCAAATGTTAAAGGGAAAGTAGAGGCAAGGAAAATGTGAAAACAAAAAAAAACCAGTCAAGGACTGATTTAATTAAGAACTTGGTTAAAATACCTTGGTTAAAATGCACTTCCGTTCCTGTTTAGAGCAATTTAGTTACCCAGAAAAATCTAAAAGATTTTCTGGGATAACGTTGCCAGTTGTGGCCTTTAGAAGATTTCGAAAAATACTTAAAGAGAAGCAGGGAAAGGGAAAGTAAAATTGGATTATTTGCTTGAGTGCATCCAAATGTGATTATAGCGTGAAAATTTACACATGTTCATCTTTGAAAGCACTATTAAAACATGCAAGACTTAGCATAAAACTAAAGTGGACAACTAGTGTAAAACAAGAGAATCTTCCTCAAATGTACCACTCAGTAAGTCTGTTAGCTGGAAATCCCTTTTGATTGGATATTTGTTCTGCTTTAAACTTTTTGTTTCATTCTCTGAATAATTTTACTGATGGAAAAACCAGAGGCTTTTATAATAAACTCCTATTAAAAAACTAAATTATTCTAATCTAGAATAAAAATCTTCAAAGTCTTTATTATAATCTGCATGATTAAACAGTTCCAATCTCTTTAATCTCAGCTCTGTTTTCTGTCTGACACTGGGTCACAACAGCTATGACAGTGTGCTAAGAAAAGGACCAAAACCCACCTTGAAATGCAACCCAATGGGAAAAAGATTTTATCAGCACCTTAGGTGCAAGAAGAACTTTCACCTTCCAAATTAATACTGCTGTGTAAAAAAACAAAACAAAACCCAAACCTGAATCAAAAATTGCTTGTCCCCTCAAACGGGGGTTAAATACACAGAGACGTTTCTAAATGTCAATAAAGGTTCTAGAAATAACCTGTGGAAGCATTCTACTGTTTCAAGTTATGAATAATTTCAGTGACTACTTCAAACTTGGCAAACAGTCAATTATGGGTCTGTAAGAGACAGGGTCACATGCATTTTGCAAAGTGCTGACCTGGCTGTGGGCCATAGCAGTACAGAGAGGGACTTTGCACAGGTTGCCAGAGATTATTTCCAAGGCACCACTCATCTGGTACAGAGGAGACAAAGATGCTCCCAACTGCAAATCCTCACACACAGCTACTGAACCTCTTTGCTTTCCTATACATGTAGGAGTAGGAAAAAAAAACAAGGGGTTTTGATAGTACAGGAGCTACTTAAAGGCACTACATCAATACTTTTGACTTTAGTTACTAAACATGTCCATATTTCCTAGCTCTCAAATACCTGGAATTTCCTGGGAGTGTTTTAGAAATAGAGAGTTAGAGAAAGAAAGCTGGTATTTTATAAAGCTGTGAGGATGTCCAATGCAGCTCTTTATTTCTGCAACTGAATGATGCAAAATATTTAGTGTTGGGAAAAGGGGAAAGGCTTCAGGGGAAAGAAAGCAGAGGAATCTTTTTGGTATATGTGGAGTCAGCAAAACACTTCATCTATAACAGAGTAAAGAATGAATTGACCCAACTGAGAAGCCCAGAGGAAAGCAGTTTGATTAGTTGTGCTTGTTTGGTTGTTCCCTTTGTGGCCAGGGGAACCCTCTCCCTCAGGTAATTACATGTGGTCTCAACTAGCATGAAGATGAACAGATAATACAGTAGCCTGAAACACCATTAAGCCTCTAAAAGCACATCAAAGGAAGCAGTTTTAACACAAAAAAACCTTTGCAGGCTTGTTTTTAAGGTTTTGCATGAAATTACATTTAGATAAATGTTCCTTTTGCATTTGCTGAGTTTAATCACACTCTCCTTCCTTGACCCCATGACCTATTCCCCTTTCCAGCAGCCAGAAGGACTGCCTGGAAACATATTTGTAAATGATTTCTTCAAGACTGGTCAACTGTATTTTCACAGAAAGCTCCCAGAAACATTTTGTATAATCCTGCCGTGTCATCCTTGCGTGATCTAAAAGATACGGCAGCAAAATCCCTACGTGGAAGAGATCAATACTGATACGACTGAGATTGCTACAAAAAATCCTGTGTTATGAAAGGTGACGAGTTCATGACTACCTCTCTGGGAAAGAGGGACAAGCAAACGTTATTGGGCTGCATGCAAGTCTATAGCTATCAGAAATGGCAATCTGTAATGCTCTGTATTGCTGCAAAGGTAGTTGTTGTCTCGAGCATCTTATTATTGACTTTCTTTATTCTTCTGAAGATCTTCTCAATAGCAAATACACTTTCTTCCTAGTACAACAGCCAAGAAGTTCAACTGACAAGTGTTTTGAGAAAGCAAGTAGATACTACGTAAAGGAGTAATCCATGCTTCCTTCTTAGTTTATTGTCTTAAAAGCTGCAGAAATAACGCGGAAAGATTTTCCTTAAGAATTGAGAGCTTATTATATTATGCTCTGACAGAAAGGAAGCCTAGAGTACAATTGTCTCTGTTGTATTTTTTGTTTCAAAATAAATGCATTTTCTTCCCTTTCTCCTTCTGTATGTATTTTTTTTTTCCTTATAATATTACACTCACAGTAAGACTGCTAACTTACTAGCTATTCTTTGTGGTTCTTTTATAATTATTACTCATGGACAAGTTTACATTTGAATAGTACATTTTTACTGGAACAAATGGCAATAAACATATACTTGATATAATGCTTGCATCCAAATATAAACAAACATCAATAACTGGTCAGGAACCTCCCCAGCCCAACAACAAGAAAATAAAATGCTGTATTGCGCCCCCTGTGTAGCTCTGCAGCGTGATGCAGACAGAGCCTGATGTGTGAACCTATACACTAGGATAGCAGGTTGAAAGAGGCTAAGGGGTTAATGATCCTCACTTCACCCCACTTGCCCTGTCTTTGGAGAGGCCAACCATTCCTTAGCAATTTCACCATTTCCTACAATGACAAACATCACCACTTCCACCATGAACATAACCCTTCTTTGTCGTAGATGGAGTTCTTAAGCAAGCAGAAACATTCCTTCCATGAAGGAAAGCTGCAAACACATTTGGCTCAAAACTTCAGTTTCTGAATTACTCAACAAATAATAAAGTACCTCTCATCCATCGTGCCAAGAGAAATTACAATTTGCACTAGCTAAAAGCCAGCTCTGGAAAATGAGAATCCCACTCTCCTGGCTCTTTCTGATTCTTAGTAACCCTTGGTCTCAAAACTACATTTGTGTTATCTATTGAATACCAACAGAGTGTAATGATTTCCAGAAGCAGCTATTAGTGATATGCCAAATCCTGCCTTATTATCTTTGTGTTATCCATAAAATTATAGACACTGTTTCCTTGCTGGTCATGCAAGTAGTGATGCTCAAAGATTGAGTTATTTCTTCCAGAGTAGGAAATACCCATTTTCCCAACATTTTTTATTTTATACGTAGCTTTGCTCCACCCATAACCCCTCAACCCATTCTCAAACCCTCAAAAATTCTGTAGTAGAGAGTTTAAAAAAAATCCTGAACCTTTAAGTTTTTACCAAATGTAATAGAATCACTGATGCTTTTATCCATTTATTTATTATTTTTTTTACCTTTGGCAATCTCAGTTTTGAAAAGGACTACTGAAACATGGTAACTTGTGCAAAGCTGGAAAACTTTCTTCACGAGCTTTATTTTTGCTAGAAAAGTGGAGAAGGGTCAGAAAAGCTGCAGAGTAGCAACAGAGAAAGAAAAAGGGTAAATGGATAAAAATAACTAGTGAGGAAGAATAGATATCACTTACATTTTCTGTTTTGACATTGTGTGCAGTGTGTGTTTGTGCTTATGCCTTCCCAAGATTTACTGAGAGAAAAACATTAAATATTGAAGCCTTCAAGATATAATTTATTTCAAATATCACTTTGAGCACGCCATAAATAATTGGAAGAAAACACCTAAGGGACACAAGAATTGTTTAATTCAAATACCTCACAATGCTTACAGCCTCAAGCATCTGAGGAGGCAGGTGAACAGGGAGTGTTACCACTTCTTGAACAAGCTCAGGGTGGGTCGCAGAGATGAAGGCAGCTGGCTCATCTTCTCTTCCAAAGGAAGGGCAGCTTATGAGCACAGCTCTGTTGGTCTGTAAGTGTATATGCAGCACTACTGTGCAAGCTGCTTCAAGTGCTACCTGGCAAATAACCTCAGGATTAGTCCCAAAGGCCCTTTGGCCAGTATTCAGGGGCTGTTGGCAGAGAGGCACTGGCCACCTCTAACAGGTACAATGCAAAAAGTTGAGCCTTGTCACACACAGCAGCCACAGCCGGTACCAGGTAGAATCCATCCATGTGGGCCTTGCCACAAAGGCAGAGAAGTGGCTGAGCAACAAGAAACGCAAAATACTCCATAGGTATTGGTTTAAGAAGCAGCTGAGGAAGGAGAGAATCCCTGAGGATGCCTAGAGGGAAAATGCAGAGAACAAACTACACATACAGTCAAGTTTATGAAAGCAGATTATTTTGAGGTTTAGATTTTGCTGTTATGCACAGAGCTTTCAGCAAAGTGAATACAAGTAAGCAGATGATACTGAATCATTGGAGTTCTTGCCTGTGTCATACCTGGGCTCTGGGGACTCCACCGATGCCTGGATGGAGACACAGCTCATTGCCATTGATCCTGTGGCACTGAGGGGTGAGAAAATCCTGGTTTTGACACCCTTCAGCATGCCCTTTTGTCCACTTCACCTGCCCTGTGCTCTGGGAGGGATCATTTAAGCCTATGAATTCAAAAGAGAAAAGAAAAACATTTTCTAGCAGTAGCAGAAGGGTGATGAAACCATCTTCCCGCTGCAGTCAGTTCTATGCAGGTCTATTAACTTTATCGAAGAGAAGAACCAGCTGTTTAAAATAACAGCACAACAGCTTTTCTTTCTGTTCTGCTCCAACAGCATTGCAAATCCTCCTGAATGCCTCTCCTGTCAGAGCGCCGGTTGCGAGATGCTCCTCAGTAATGAGTTGTAGCTTGGGAATTTAGAAACACTATTCTACTCTTTGGAGAGGGGAAAAAAATAGTGGTGTATCATAAGGTGAAAGAGAAGTAACTGTAGGATGACATAAGGGAACAGACCATTTTCATTATATTTATTCACAGCACATTATAATTTTCAAATTTTAAAGACATTCAGTGAAAGAAAAAATAAAATAGGAAAACACTAAAGAATGCATTTCCTGATCTTTTCTCGAGAGAAGGAAAGAAAGTATATTAGAGTTGGTTGAACAGTTTATAATGAATAATGCAGCTGATGAATTCTACCTTTGCTCTGTTTGTGTGTTGTCAGTGAACACCAGGTTTCTCAAATATTTGCTCATTATTCAGAAAACATTTGCCAAACAATCCATGTGCATAATCAGTTCTCAAATACAAAATATGCTCTCAATGACTACACACTTATAATTAAGGAAAAATACCAGAGCAAAATAGGTGTGTTTCATGGTGTGCACAGTCTTCTCAAAGCAAAGCTAGCTTAGTAAATCATCACAATCTGTCGCACACTGTCATTTGGTGAATAAGGTGCCCAAGAGCTGCCTGTTGAGGCAAATAAAGAAGTACAGATTGGAGGGAACCTGACACCAGCCAGCCAGACCTTGAGCTCTCAGTCCCTAAATTACTGCTCATGAATGCAGGGATGCTTTTCATGACTCTGACATGAAGCTCATTTACAGATGTTTCCCAGGCTGGGGAATTGACTCCAGTTAGTCTCTGAGTAACCTGCAACCCACAATGTATTAGTAGACAAATCCTAGTGTACTGGGTAATCACCCTCATTCCTACAGCTGAAGAAGATGGGACACAGAGATTGGGTGCAAGGGTATTTATTCTGAGGACACAGGGAAGCAGCTGCATTGTAGTGAGAAGAGATATGGCCCAAGCAGGACAAATTTCCTACACAGGTGTCACCTTATCCAAGAAATCATGATCTGGTCACCAAACACTAAATGTCTAACAGTTTGTTCAATCCTTTGCCATTTGGACCAAATGTGCACTTTACCATTACTTTATTTCACCTCTGAAATGTGACCTAGGATTCTACATCGTGGTTTAGGAGATACTCACAAAAATTGACAAAAAATATGGAAGTAAAACTCCATTTTTAGATTTTTTTAGTGTCTGTTAAGTCTGAAGAGAGGGCAGGCTGAGCTTGTAAGAGCAGCTTATCAATTCCCTCCCTTTGCTTTTATTATAGAGAATGGTTAGAGGAAAACCAAACCCAGCATCACCCTCCATCAGCAAATTTAGCACTTGCTGGAACAGATGTGAGCACCGTAAACTCTGAACCTGATAGAATCACAGAATGTTTCTCTGTTTAGAAGAGAAAAGACAAATCCCCCTGGGTGTGACTCTTTAGAGACATCAGAGTCTTCTGATATAAATCTACCAGCTGAATAGCAGCATCATGTTGTCAGAGCCCCAGCAGTGGGGAAGGTAAGAAACAGCTAATAAGGGTATAATTCTACCTCTTTATATTGCTAACATTTACCAATACAGACCCTTTATCCCACTGCTTAATCTATCAAGAGAAAAGTAAGAGAGGCCCAAAGGTACTACAACAGTATTGCAGGGGTTAATTCCATTCCCAGTCCAAGTCTGAGGTCTAGCTTTTGTGCTAGACCAACTTGATTTGCTAAAGAAAAATCATCAGTTTGGGTGACCTTATTCAGATAATAAAAAGATAATTTTCCATTTAGAAGACAAAGATTTGTTGGATGAAAGTAGATACTAACATCAAACTCTTAGTAAAACTTCTGGGACTCATGGAACCATGGGATCAACTTGGCCCCATGAGATGCATAGTTACATTAGCCCAGGTACTACCTGTTACCAAAGAAATCTTCTGAAATTAACTGTCTTTTCTGGGTTGTGGAAGTGTGCTTTCATTTTTTTTTTTTTTTTTGTATGGAATTGTAGTACCTCTCATTTAATTCTGTGAGAAAACACAAGTCATCGTCAGCAATCCACTCTCCTGTGAGCTCTAGGATTTGAAGCAAGCAACATGCAATGGTACCTATTCAATGAACACAGAGAGGAAGAGTAAGGTTGGATAGGGACTCAGTACAAGTTAGGCTCTCATCACCCACTCCAGGGAAATTAAATACCTCAAAGCTCTTTGCTTTTGAAAATTTTCCCTGGGGATACAACCTGTCAAGCAATTTGCAAACAAGCGCCACTCCTACATGCTTTCATCATTCAAAACGAATTTAAATTATATACATGCAACTTGCCGCTGAAGGTTCAGGGTAGCCAAGCAGATCAAAGCTTGATATCAAACAGGGTTGTTACCAGTTGTTAAACTGCTTTTCTACCTTTTCACTCCTGCCACCTCAGTCCTTCACATATAAATGCCACCTGTGTCCTGCTGATTGAAATTAATGTTTTTATGTCCATAAATCCTTCCAACTATGAGTGACATGTAGATTTTACTGAACTAAGCCACTTGCACATCTAATGGGGTTTGCCTACACTTACAGGAACTGCAGCCACATTTCCAAGTCTCCAGTTGTGGTTCAGACAGACCTAACTCTCTACACAAGTTTAAACTGGAGTTCTAAAGCCTTAATCTTACAATTTCATCAAAGTTCATATTCTTGACATAACTTTCTAAGGCTACAAAACATCGAGCAACTGACAAAGTCAGACTATATTTGTTTTAGGAGAGTAACTCACAGAAAAAGTTAGATGTTGCTTTTAGGCATCTGGTTTATAAACTTAATTTACCCCTATGTGGTCTTTTGTAAGCCACTTAGGTTTCTCATTTAAAGCAGAGAGGCTCCAAATTCTTCTGTTATCTTAGCATGTCAGAAGAGAAAATTAGATTGTTTTTTCGCATTTCTTTTATCATACTAGCCTGATTCCATGCCACACATGAAAGCCTGGCCTCTTCTTTCTCCTAGCCAGAAGAATTTAATCCTCTTAATGGGTGACTCACCCCTCTTACTTAGTCTGGTCAGATAGGAAATCATCTGTGCAGCCGAAGAATTACAAGTACGTAGCAACACTGCATGAAATTACCTCAAGGATTTCCATATGGCTCTGGCTGTCTACAAGACTATCCTACCTAATAAGCCCAGGGGATTCAGATAACATATTTACAAACCCCACTTTCATTGATTTTTTCACTCTTTTCCTCTTCTCATTAAACAAGACGGATACCCAATTTAAAGCCACTAGTTAACAGCTAAAAGCAACTTTTATAGGTTTTGTAGCAAGTAGGAGTGACAAAACACCTCTTCTATCACTTCCTGTAGGTCAATAAAATATAACATGATGAACCATCTGCTACTTGTGTAATGGGTAAAGGCTGGAATAACACATCAGAACTAATATAGTCTTCTCAGGATTGTCTTCATGAGTTTTAAATGTAACCCTCCCACTGAATACATGGAAGAGCTTCTAACTTAGCTCTGGAATAGCTGAACTCTCTGAATTAACAATCTTCCCTGCTTCCATTCTTACTACAACCAGATTACCAGGCAGAGAAAATATAAATTAATTTACCAAAAGCACATTTGTGTATTTCTCACAAGTCCCCAGAATAGACAAAGAGCTTGACAATGCAACCAAAGAGGTAAAACCATTGAAAATATAACATGAATGGTACAATCTCGCATTTGAGTTGTTCACATTTGGGAGAAAATATGAAAAAAAACCAGAACAACTCACATGCTATACAGAGCCAGATGGGAGGTAGATAGTGGGCTGTTGTGAGCAATGACGCTGAGCCCTTGCAATCTGCATGGACTTAAGTTTACATGTGGCAAGGTGCATGTTGTGGAACAGGCAAAGGACATCCCAGCTTCCTATTTGGCTCCAGGAGTGCTGAAAAGTGGTGCAGGAGGGTCAGTTGGACACTGGAGATAATACAGAGGCTAAGAGCCATCCCAGACATGCATTTCACAGAATCACAGAATGACCAGGTTGGAAGAGACCCACTGGATCGTCGAGTCCAACCATTCCCACCATTCCCTAAATCATGCTCCTAAGCACCTCATCTACCCTCACCTTAAACACCTCCAGGGACGGCGACTCAACCACCTCCCTTGGCAGACCGTTCCAATGCCTAACCACCCTCTCTGTGAAGAATTTCTTCCTAATCTCAAGCCTAAATCTCCCCTGGTGGAGCTTGAGGCCATTCCCTCTCGTCCTGTCCCCTGTCACTTGGGAGAAGAGGAGAGCTCCTTCCTCTCCACAACCTCCCTTCAGGTAGTTGTAGAGAGTAATAAGGTCTCCCCTCAGCCTCCTCTTCTCCAGGCTAAACACCCCCAGCTCTCTTAGCCGCTCCTCGTAAGATTTGTTCTCCAGCCCCTTCACCAGCTTTGTTGCCCTTCTCTGGACTCGCTACCTACTAAATCTGAAAACAGCCCAGCAACTTGTTGCAGGAACCACCACCTTTCCAGAACCTGTTCTGGCCTATCTCAGGGAGAATTCCCACGTAATTCTGTGCCTCTCCTCATGTCATCAGGCTCTTCAGAGAATACAACACCTATAGAAGACCTTGTCGTGCTTTGTAACACTGATCTGTGCCTTTCAGCTACTGCAAGAGCAGAAACAGGGGGGATAAAACCCTACTGTTTATATCTTCTGAAGTACAAGGGAGGGTTTTTTTTTAAAAAAAAAAAAGCTGCTTTGCAAAAGGATCTATTTAGATGTCCTAGCTTATTCAGCAGTTAAAATGACATTTAATTAAGAACACAATAATCTTCTTGAAACATTAACTTTAAAGCAACTAAATCTATGCAATATCTTCAGCTTAATTTCTAAATACTATTTAATAAGTATTGTATCTCTTTTTATATCAATTTAAGCAGAAAATTTAGTCTCTTGAGGCACATTGGACAAAGGCTCAAATATTAGCATCAATATCTCCCTGCTACTTCCACAATTATCTTTCTTAATACTAATCACCAAATACAGTTTAGATATGGTACTTTTTAAGTCTTAACTTGCTTTGAGTTTCTCACTTCAGGTGAAATGCAAAGAAAACAAGGAGCACTAAAACCAACAAAGCAAGCAAAAAAAATAACACAACTTCTCTATAAGCAATTGCCAAAGTAACAAGACAATTATGTTGGAAAGAAAGGGAAATCTCCGGCTATGTAAACATTGTAAGTCAGAAGTTTGAGGGTTCTGTTTGATTTCATCCCTCACACACTAGTTGCATGCTTTGGGTAAAGGCACCTTGTTAAATATAGTTAAATCGCAGCTTGCTAAAAGGAGCAATAATCAGGCTGTTCTCTTTGAGACATTTCTCATGTTAATTCTTTATTTACTTCCTCATATTGATATGTAAATCTAAAGTAAAAATATTTTAAATACACTACGCATTTGTATTTTTGACCATAAACCAGAGGGGCAACTGAATTTCCCAATATTTCCATTAGATGATACTGCCTGAAGTCTTCTAGGGATGCTTGGAACTGAAACTGAGGAGAATTTTTAGATGTTTCAGAACTTTATGGACTGTCAAAGATGGCAAGTGATTAATGTAGCTTTTTTTAACTCTTCATCTCAGAGCTCAAGAATCTCAGAAAACAGATTAATGTATGGATTTAAGAACAGGGATGTTTGCACAATAAATTATGGCCCAGATTGATGAAGAGCAAATAATTCAACACCCATCTGAATGATCTTCAACACACTAATGCCCATACAACATAGATCAGTGCCTGCATTAATTTTGCCTAAGCTCAGGTGGGGAATCTCATGCTCATGTAAATTAATGAAACTGTTGCAGCGAGATGCCTTTTGATGCAAGAACCCCAAAGGATCTTCAAAATCCTTTGGGCCTCTAAATGTAAAATGCCCCTCACATCTGGCAAGAGTTTCATTTTGGGGAAGAAAGAATTTTCCACGTTAACAAGATTGTGGCCCTTAAAAAGCCAACTTGATCTATTAAGAATTAAAGTGATGATACAAACCAAAAACACTGGCAATTTGCTATCTCTGTATCACATTTCTATAGTGAGGTGGCTGCTTTCTCCAGAACTGACACAGTCCTTAGACTTACAGCATGCTCTGAACACGACTGCAACTTAAGACTATTTTCTGTATGCCAAGAGGATGTCTTCTTCCTTGCCTCTTTTTCCATATATCACTTTAATGACAGACACACTTTTTAAGCTATTTAATCCATACAGCTAAGGGACAGTGACTCATGTCTCACATTGACCTGCACAATTTGGAAGAAAATGCATCATAATATCATCAGTACTCACCTGCAATTACATACTTCTCAATCCATTGCATTTCAAGGCATCCTTCTGCCTTGTGCAGGACTGCCATACATTTCTCTCCAACCCAGGGGACACAGTGCCCCATGGCATTACCCCATCTTTTTCTCACCAGTAGCTGCAGGATGTCAGGAGGGCTCTGCCCTCAGAACAGGGATATCTTTTTTTTCAGATAGCACAGTAACAACAGCTACTGCTCCCTCTGTGCAGAGCTTGCTGTAGATGGAAAGCACTCTGCCAGGGATAAAGCCGTCCCTCTCATCCACCGAGGTTCAGATTCTGTGCAGTATTTTTGCTTTGCAAAATAAAGTGGGTGATTTTTTTTCCCCCCTAGGCATCTGACAGATTTGTCCCCCTCTGGAGCCTTCTTTCAGCTTTATCCAGGTCCTCACATCATTTTGACTGGTCTTCAGAGAGAACCAGTACTTCAGCTGACAAATTGTTGCCTGTCAGACACCTAGCGGAAATCATATCACTGTAGATAGGTTCTCATGTCATACTCAACTAGTGACAAAAAAAAATCAACACATTTTGAATAATTAACTTATAAACAATTTTAATTTTTTTTCTAGTTATGACCTCTTCCTTTCCTTTTCAGGATTTTCATCCTCTTGAACAAAAGATAGGTGGGGGCCCCTCCCCTCCCCCTAGAAGGCCAACCTTCTTGACTGGAAATGACCTCCTAGGTCTAGGCAGTTGTACTGCTGCATTCCGAGCAAAAGGATGGGGATAGGGTCCTGGGCACTGAAGTTAAGCTGCCATGCATTATTCCTATGGCTAAAACATTCGATTATTCTTCAAGGGTGTGATATGTTGTCCACAAATAATTGCATATTTTTCCTAGAAGTGTGTGGAAAGAACACCAAAGGGCAATTGTGTACCAAAGTTTGGAATACTGAAAACTCAACAGCATCTTAGCTGCTGACTACCCATACAAACATCAGAAGGTTCTTTCCGGCTCATAGTTTGGTCTTTATATAGGTTTTCTGAAATAATAGCGATGGATATGATATATCCTAGTAATGGAGATGTGCAACTATCAATCAGGAGCAACATGTAATCCAAAGATCTGTTAGTAAAGTGAAATATCAAGATTATGAACATCATGTAGCAACCTAAGAAGATTTTGCTACAGCTCAGGCACTCAACCATAGACCAAGAAACATGTGCACCTACCTTGTCTAAAAAATTGTTCTGAGATCATATGCAGAACATACTGCCATCACACAGATGGTGCAGGAACTAGAAGTATTTCATTCAAAGTTGCAAGAAAACATATGATATTTCTTTCTAAATACAGGTGTTAAGAGCAAACTCTTTGTTTTAGCAGCTATTTTTGCCGAATCCAGTTTTGCTTTCACCTTTGTCACAAATACAGTTGTACCCCAGGTGGCTGAAGTACTCATTCATTGTATATCCTCCTGCTTCTCATTTGCATTTTAGACCAGATTATCTTTTTCCCCTCACTCAGTCGTAACACTGATCATGTGTATCAATGCCTAAGCCACATAACTGAGGATTAATCACTCCATCCTGCTAAATGTCATTGACTTCTGCTCATTTCTTCATCATTTTTTTACTTAAGGGCTAAGAAAATGGTAATAGTTAAGGATAGCTTTATCCTATGTATAAAGGGCACTTGCCTTTTTGAACCCTGAGGACAATTTTACACCAAAGTATTTCAAAGTAATTGAGGTGAATGTATTAATTTATGTCTATTTTCTTTCTGACTTCAATAGTTACTTTCCACCCTCCATTAACTATTTCTTATTTTTACAGCCTTGCATCAAAAGTAATATAACTTGCTTTTCTAAAAAAAAAAAAAAAGCCAAATCCTCCCAAGCTAGCAAAAGATCTTAAATTCTTCCTTGGCAAAGCTTATGTTTTACAGAATTTGCAGGTGCAGGCAAAGGATGTAACACAAATGGCAGTTTGTATAACATGCCAGAGACCGAGGCTTGACAGCCAACTGCTGCACCTCCATCAACAACATCATTGTCTTTTCTCTCATACTCACAGGCTACTTTGATGCTCATCTAGAGTGCCCTGACCTCCTCTACCATCTGCATTTTGCACACATACGATGTTTGTTCAGTAAAGGTATAGCAACAAGCAGTAGAGCCATGGTTACTACTGAGGATATGCCAAATATCGCTTTAAAATGAGTTGCTTCAGACTTAATGCTGGTCTTTGGATCATAGACACTTTTCAGAAAACTTAGGCACCAAAGTCAACCTGACAGCAATAACCTATGTTGAAGGAGATGAGCAGAAAGGGGTTGACCTGAAAACATGACAGCAAAGTGCTCAGCTCTGCAGGGAATCCATTACTTTCTTTGTGGCAGCCTAACACAATGAAAG
Organism: Clamator glandarius; assembly: GCA_033459285.1. Lineage (NCBI taxonomy): Eukaryota > Metazoa > Chordata > Aves > Cuculiformes > Cuculidae > Clamator > Clamator glandarius. Next base: position 1,090,098 of record JAUNZM010000128.1, on the reverse strand, counting down.
CAAAAATACATTAAATAAGAATTTTCTGTTTGTAGCAAGTTCTGCAGAGCAGTTTCAAATTATAAAAAAAATTTCCAAGGAAGGAAGTGGGTGGGTACAGCAAGAAGCACCTCCTAAAAAGCCAGACATCTGACCAAGGGATGCACCTTCTTAGCTGGCTCCTTTAAAAAAAACCATCTTGTGGCCATTGGTTTTCTCTGCCTGGGCTGCTGGATTTTTCAGCCAAAGAGCATTAATAACATGCTCTATTAAACTCTGGAGTTTTCTTTTCAGGAATGTGATTTTTGTGGCAGGATTGCTTTTCCCTTTGAACAATTGTAAATTTGTAGGTAAGTGCTGTTTAAAAGCATCTGTTTGCTCGGAATTGGAACTTCTCCTGTCTCACAGTTTTTTAAAGAAATAAAGCTTAATACTTTCACCATTATCTTTGAGCTGCTCAACCCTAGCCCAAGCTACGAAGTCATCTACTAGAGATACCTAGAAAGTCACTGAGTTTGCTCACACGCACATGAGTGGAGCATTCTTGCCTAGGACAAGTGTTTCAGAGGCAGGCTGCCCTCCGGTTCTGGGAGTGTGCAAAAAACATTTACAAAGGGTTTAGCATAAGTTGGCAACAAAACCCTGGGAAGTGTTAAGCACTATCAGGTCATTATCATGCATCTTCATTAGAAACAGAGGATAGACAGACCTCTTCAGAACCACTTATCCATCAAATATATTATTTTTAAGCATGCTTTGAAGAAGATATATGAAAATATTTCAGGAGACTAGTTTGCTCTCAGAAAAAAACCCCTCAGATGCATTTGCCTGAAGCAATTTGTGAGTTAAACAACCAGTCAAACTATTTCAACAGATCAAAGCATCAGGAAAAAAAAAATCAAGGCAACAGCACAGAGAGAGTTTTTCCATTGCTCCTGTAGAAATCATAATTTTGTTTTTTAAATTCATACAAATTTACTTATAAACACAATCTCCCGCTCCCAAAAGAAAGTAAAACACTTACTTTGGGATTAAAATTGAGTTGCTAGTTCTTTCTAGTGATTTTCTCTTTCCTTTCTATTGTCGCCCCTCAAAACCCCAACAAACAGAAATTCCATTCCCATTTGCCCTGAATTATTTCTGTTTTCTGAGTCACCACCTGCATGAAAATCTAACAAAACCTCCCAATCCTACCACCCTCAAATGCTTATTTACACCCCCATATTCCAGAGGCCAAAAGGGAAACTACTTTTCTGCTTCGGTCCAGGAAAAATAAGCTTTCTTGTCAACAAAGGACAAGCAAAAGCCCCAAAGCACTAGCTGAGGGAGTTATGTACCTCCTGCACTGCTGCTTGTTCTCTTATTAGGGTTGATTGGTTCTTGTACAGCTGAACCTAATTGAGAACCTGATTGCCCCAGGTGCAAAGGCCATTTCTGTGCTCCCCGTCTCCCAGTCCCTTGCAGCTGTCGTCATGCAGGTGACCAGCGTGGCAGGAGATTTAATGCGCTACTGTGTTTAATATCAGGTTATGAACAAAGCTATGCCAGAGCAAGGCAGGTCTTGTTTTGTTTTATGCTCCTTTTGCGTCTAACCTGGCATCCTTTTCTTACACATAAGTATGGAAGGCCTTCTGAAAATGAGACACAAGCTCATAAAACCAGATCTGCTTTAGTACTTTTACTCCAATACGATATTACATACACACCTTGATTTGTGATTTGCAATAATACTTTTCCTTGGGAAGTACAAAACCATGGGACAACTGGGTCTCTTTAAATATTCTTGTCTTTCTTTTGTGCACTTCCTTTTCTTTCTCCCATAATTAGTAATCATTTTAACATGTAGTTCTGTTCAGAGTCTGATACTCCTGTAGAGTTGATGGGTCTGTGTTGAAAACACCAAAATAAAAGCAACAAGAAAGAAAAATGAAGAAATGCCACATTACTCGACTTCCTCCAACAGTGCTATGTGCCTATGAATCATTGATATTTTACTGGTTTCTGTTTAATGTGTAACTTCTACATTTGAGATAACACAAAAAAATGATAATTTATTTTGTTTGAGTTTTTTTGGTTTTTTACATAAGCTTCTGATTTTTTTTAGCTAGGACTGTGACTTACATTTTTGAACATATGAAGAGTGGAAAATGCCTCAGTATTAAAAACACAATGGGAACAATTTAAAAGCTGATAATTTCCATAAAACATTTAGATACATTTCAAAACTAAATGAACTGCTGATGAGAGAGCTATTTTTTGTGTTATGTGACAGGAGATTTCTGAAATTCTTGTTCAACCATGACTCTCACTGAAATTTAGGAAAAAATTATCTGAGTCAAGACAGCAGGATACAAACCCAGGGATTTTTCTGCAAGCCCCTAGGGCCAAGTTCACACTTGATTTAAATCAGACCAGCAGAACTGGAGTCAATAAAATGTCACTGATTTATATTAGCTCTTATTTATTGCTATAGCACCCATGCTTACCTCTATGCCCCCATTGTAATCATTCTCCACAATTCATTAGGTGCATATATAAAAGCTGTCACAAACCACTAGCTAACTGACTGCTCTTTATATAACTCCAAATACCAGTTTCCTCTTATTTGCAAAACAAGTTCTTGATCTTACTAGTGCTGGTGGAAATAAGGATTCCTACAACTCAACCCCATCCATTGGGATAAAAGAGATAAAAATAAAGATTGGACTTAAGAAAAGATTTCAGCTATTGTAGCATTTGTGTTGCTTTGAGGTATGATACACAGAGAATTTTAGGGCTAGTTCTTTCTGAGTTATCTTACTCTAGTAACTTCAGTTCTATTTAATAACGTGAAACCTGCTAGTGTTGTTTCTAGGCAGATTCTGGGTAATTTCCTGCTGAGTTGCTGTAACTTTTTTTCCTTTTGTTGTTGTTCCACAGAGATGCTCGAAACTCATTTGCATCAAAATGCCCTATGCTATTATTTATGCAAAGTGAGAAATTATTACACTGTCCAAAGACAATGTAGGAATGCTTGGGCTGTTTCCAAATGAGTAGTTTGATGCAGAGCAATGGGGCAGCTGTGAAGCAGATCCCCTGACTGCCCTTTGCTTCAGTTCTCAGAGCCATTTGGTGCCCTCAGAGCAGGTTCGTTTTGGAAGAAATCTAAATGAGGGCTTCATGCCACAAGCCATGCAGTCCAAGAAGCCTCCCAATGGCTCTTTCAGTACGTGCCTAATATTTCTTCCATCCATAAAGCTTCAAACCACAAATCATAGAGGTGTTTTTCTCCAAGGACTAGATTATATCTCATCTGGAGTAAATCCTCCAAGACATATATAAAATTCTGCATGAATTGTTTTGACACACTCCTCTTAAACTGAGTTACTACTAATGTAGATGTAACCACTCTCCTGTGAACTTTTAGGTTCCTTCTCTGGAACTGTTAGTAAACAAAACCAAAACATCATAAAAGAACAACAAAAAGTCACTCTTGATTTGCAAACTCATTGTGAGAATTTCCACACACCTAGGCTGCTGTCTTGTTTCATTATCTTAGTAATTTGTAATTGTACAAAGATATAATTTGAATACATTGATCATTTATTCTTTATTCTGGCTTCTGCTAATTTTGAAAGAACAAGACACTGTAGAATTATATTGCTATGATTCAAGTCTTGCTTCTTATTTTTTTTTGTTTTCTTTGTTCTTCTTTAATAGAAACTACTGAAGCCTCATTCAAAAACAGGAAGATCTTGTCTCGTATCCCACTGCTGCACAAAGAATTGCTGTCAACTATGCACCATATGTTGTGCCATTTAATTTCTTAGGGATTTACTACTTTAAATAAAAAGATCACAATCTGAAAAGTAAATCTAGAACACTTTTAATGTGCAAATAGTCTTACTTACCTGATAGGGTAAGAGCCCTGTTAGGCTGAAGTACAAAACCTTTGATCTAAGTTCATGACAGTCTTCTGAAAATTAATTTTGGTTCTGTGCTAGCCTGCTTTTATATAAGTAGATCACATTGAAAGATAGTCAGATTATTTGTAAATAAATGAGTCAATATGACTGTGAGATAGATGACTTCTCGAGGCTGAATGCTGTAAATCATGGGAGGACAATGGGAGCTTCACCTTAGAGAGATTTTTCCTCTTTTGTTATCAAACTAGCTGTAGTTGAATCAAAACTACAACCCTCTAGGTGCTTTTTAGTTTGTGGCTTTTGATTCTGATTGTTAAACCGATAAAGAGTTGGCATAATCCTGCTGTTAGTCCAGTAGCAATGACCTGCCAGAATTTTGGACTTGATTGAAGTTCTGTTGAAGTTAACTTGCTTTCATTGACTTCAGCATTGATTTCAACTCAACTTGAATCAAGGCATTGAGTCAAGTTATGTTAAAAGTTAAGAAACTTAAAAGAATGCCATCTGAGCACACCATAGCTGGGCTGCTCTTTGTTCTTATTCAGATACATACCTAGTATTTTTTAAAATCTTCACTGGTCTGCTTGCATTGTTAATGTCTTGAGGCAAGGGATATAATATGTTAAGATGGGTTGATTTAAATTTGTTAATTTCTTTGAATGTCCTTGGGTAAATATGTATACATGCAGGTATGTTCTCCATCATATACGTCAAATTGCCTATTTTTTTAAAAATTCTTTTGTATCTCTTGTAAATGATTGTAACAGTTGTTATATCAACATAGATGCAGAGAATTCTGGCTGAAATATTGTAGTTCAGTAATGTTTGTCTGAAGTTGAAACACATTTAACCTTAATTTAAAGATCAAATCCATGAACTCTGTGTCCCAGTGACTTTGCATGTCGTAAGACCACTTCTATTAATGTTTTTCCTGAATAAATTATCTAGATAAAGAAAGCAATGTTAAAATTGGGTGCTTAAACAAGGCCACTCATCCAGCTGTGTAAATAGGCTTTATATTTTCAATGACAGTAAATCCATATTTACTAACCTGTACACCTATTTTCTAAGATGCTTCACATACATAGTTCTCACTAAAGCAGACAGAACATGGTTCACATCACTTAAGAGACAATGTAAAACAAATTTCCCTGTACAAGTCCCTATAATAATGTAGTTATCATCAAGGCTTTCCAGCTCTGTTGCCATATAGTTATCTGCAGGGAAGAACACTAGAGCTGAATTTGGTAGTCAATATTTGATTAGTTGACAGGTGAATCCTTCACTGAAACAGGTAAGTATACACAGGGAATAGTCATGATGGGAATGTTATATTTCTCTTACTGCATAGAGCTGGCATCTTTGCCAAGTAACTCACCATAGTGGGACTTCATCAAAACAACCAGTTTAACTGTAACTCACTTTTTTACTGTTTGTGTTGCATTTTTATTCTTCTCAAACGGCTTCTGCATCATCACCTCATAGAATCATCTTAGCTGTTGGATCCCTCTTGAATTCCTTAAAATTCTTCTTAGAATTCATAAAGCAATTCAATGGGTATGGCTGATAAATGACCCTACTACAGTTTCTATTGCTACACATGGCAGAAATTACGTTTGTCATTCTAAACACCCAGTGTAATCTTGAATATTAAATGTAGAAAGTCCTGAAAAAGCATACAGGCTATAATTTGCACTTGAACAGAGGGAATTAAAGAGAACAATGTTGTTGCAAAAGGGAGTGTGTCCAGAAAAGAGGAGACAGATGTGTCAAAGGAAGGGACCTATACATCAATGTATTCATCAGCATTTGTCTGAGATGAGGAAAGTCAGCTGCGAAAAAAAAAAGGGAACTGCTCCTGAAAAGCCACAACAGGTGGGCAGCCTACACAGATCAAATTCGCTGAAAAGAGGGAGAGGAAAGTCAATGGATGTCACTTCTCTGCAGAAATCCAGCTGAGGGAGTGTAATGCTCCATCTGGCAGAGAAGTAGTTAGACCTACAGAGGAGGAATTTTGACTGTGATCACTTGGGAGAGGCTGAGATATATATCTAAATATAAAAAGTCTTTCATGAAAAAGATGAAATTTAATTTCTTGCTTTCTCTTTCCCATTTATTTTTTCCTTCTTTAACTCATGGAGGTGATTTTCTTCTACATTAGCAACTGGTCTGAAAGCACTGAAATATCTAGCCTTTCAATATTATCACTAAGGGTCATGGCATCTAAAAAGGCATTTTATTATCATGATATGCAATTTTATTTTCTCATGCATTTAGCTGTAATTGTGATAGGCATCGTATTTGGGTTTTTTTAATTCTTTTTAAAATTTTCTTGCATGTGCTTGAGGTTTCCTAAACGCTTCCCATTTGTCATAGCTTTATTTCCACTCTTCAGCAGAATAAGAACTGGAGAACATCACATCCTCTCTAAAATGTCCTGCTTATTTTTTTTCTTGATATATTCTAAGTATGCCCTATTGTTCAGCATATGCAGAGCTTGCTTGCAGCAACTTTTACAACTGTAATTGATTTCTTGGCTTTTCTGTTAACCAGAGTCTAGAAATTCTTTAGTTTTCTAGCTGTCACAGTCCTTCACTTTCTGTATCTTGACATTTTATTAGGAATTTGCTAAATGATTCTCAAGAATCTACATTTCTAAATTTCTTCTAAATCTATCTTAATATAACATGCCTTATCTATATGTTATAATAAAGCATTGGGACAGTAAATAAAAATTTGGTTCAGAATTCTCCATAAATATTAAATAAATTTAAATACTTCTGCCTTCTGTATTGCCACAGACAAAACCAACTACCATAAACCCAGAAAGGAAGTGCTTGTCTCACCTGAAATAATGCTGGTGAGTATCTCATTCTTCATTCAGATTATCGGCTTTTTTCATGAGTAAAACCTAGGGAACATGAGGCATTGCTAACCAAACTTCACACTGTCACTGAGAGCACATTTCAGCTTCTCACACTTGCAATACAATTTTCAGTATGAAATAGAGGATTCAAGGCAATTACCTAGGCATCCGCATATATGGAATTTTTAAGTGCCTCTGACTATAAGCAGGTGGGGCTGCTTGATGTTCCCAGTCAATATTGCATTTCAGTGGTGAAAACAAAGGATAAGCATATAGCATTTGTTCCTTATTCTTCTATTTCAGGCAGGGCAAAGCACCCAGTGTAGCCATTTTTTTCCACCAGCAAAGATGTTAGTCTTGGAAACAACTGTGATATCACATGAAAATTAGGGGTGTGGTTGAGAAGATAGTGGCAAAGGAGAGAAAAGTCACACAACCTTCTCACGTGCAATTTATGTGCCTGATAGGAGCAATCTCAGGGCAATACACACAGATAAGTAAAGTGGAGTTGCCCCACAGCCAAGGAAAAGTTCACATTTTATTTCTGTTTTTACAAAACCAAAAAGAGAATGTAAAAAAATATTATTAAAATGGGAAGGTTTATCTCATGATGAAATCTTAATCCTCTTTCTGAATCATTGTTTTCTGTGGTTTATTTGCATTTTGTGATATTTCATACAAAATAGGAAATCAATTTATTTTAACACAGAACTGAAGAAGGGCAAGCAGATGAGATGGGGACAAAGAGAAGAAATTAATTACGTAAGATAACCCAACCATGCTTTGCAGATATATAATGCTAAGTACAATGCCCAGGTGCTGAGATCCTTTGGACATTGGATTATAGAACTCCAGAGTTCAATGAAGGTTTTGGAAAATAACAAGAGTGGAGGTGCTAGATCCTGCCAGTAGCGCGAATGGACTAAGGGAGCAGAAACTTTTCTAGTGAAAAGTATAAGTTGTGGAAAAGATAATGAAATATGGTATTGGTTGACCTAAGGAATACAACTGGTATTTTGCCTGGTGCTCAGTTTGATTGAAACCACCAGGGGTTGGTGTGTGACCAGGTGAGAACTTCTATGTGTGAGGTTAAGACTTTAAAGTATAGATTGAAGGAGTTAACTGCAGTTGACAGGGATACCTGATTCATGTTCAAATGGATCAATGTTCTGTCTTATCTCTCTCCAATACCATATAAATGTCAATAGCAGGTGGATGAATTAACAGCGGACTTGAAAAATCAGTTTTTCATTGACCTATGATCTCTAAGACTTTAATTCTTCTTTTTGCCTTTAGTGTTATTCAATATAGCCTATTTGGAAAGTAATTGTCAGTAAAATTCAATCCCTTTGGAAGTTTAAGTTTGATTTCAAAGCAAAAATGCTCTCTTAAAACAAACATTTGCACATTCACTTTTCAGGAATCGGATGAATCTAAACATGTTTAAACTCAACACCCTCAAACTGAGCTGAAGCTTTCATTGTGAGTTTACACAAGAAGTTCCTCACTGAAGACATTATGATTTAATTGAATAAGATGAAGAGTATAGTAAAAGAGTATGATTTTCTGGCAGAGTTAAAAGGACAGGTAAATCTGGAGAATTAGGCACCCTGTTACAGAAAGTCTGAAAATGCTAGGAATTCTCAGCACTAGCACTTCTTCGTGCAAGGAATATACTTCATCTGCAGCCTTGAATTTTTTCAGTCCTTGACTTATGAATGCCCCCGGAGTCATGTGAGATTGAATGAACAAAAGTCAAAGGAAAAATCTTATAGACAACATTCTTCAAGTTATTCATTACTATTACCATCATCATCATTATTATTAACTCTCAATCAGGTAAAGTATCTGAGATAGCCAAACCTTCAAAGTGATTCAGTTCAAGTTTTGCCTATGTTCTAATCACAGAGTGGAGCTGTTCATTGTTTCACTTAAATGATTTAATAGACTACAATATGTTTGACAGATGACTACCTAGCAAACCAGGAGAGGTGAAGGATGAATGACTTAAGCACTGCCCTGACCCTGGTCAAACACACTACATGCAGTTCCCATGAGTTTCATGAATCTGTTGGGTGCTCACTCCACCTTCTTCCACCAACCTGTTCTATTGCTCTGATGCCACGTAGGTGAAAAGGAAGGTATGTAGAAAAATCCTCCTGGAAAATGAAAGGAGAAAGAAAACAACTGTATCTATATACCCCCACAACTCCACATCTCTGATGCAAACGACTGAGATCAGTGTTGAAACTTTTAAGTCGTGATGGCAAGTATAATAACAGAGGGAAACAGGTCATTGAAGAGAGAAAATTTCCAACATCGTCATTATTACAGTTCTTAAGTTCAACTCCAAACTCAACAGAAACTCTACTTCAATTCTAGGAATACCCATTTGAAGGCATCCATATTCAAATAATAATGCAAACACCCCAATCCATTAAATCATTTAAGCCAATTCTCCTCAGGTGGGATCTTGAAACCATAGGGTTATACCTGTGCCTATTTTAAAACTGAGACAAACAGAATTCAGAGAGATTAAATAACTTGCTCAGGCACAAAATGCTAGTTAGCTACTGAGCTCAGAAGAAACTAATTTTGCCTAGTCTCCGCGAAACAAGATGACTGTGTTAGCTCTATTCATATAAGCAACTTGGAACACAGAACTTTGGCCATAACCAAATTTGTACACACAGGAAACGCAGATGGTCAGAATACACCAGGCACAGGAGCTACCTGTGGTTTACATTTTTCTCCCTCTTTTAGGTAAAAGGCCAGATTGCTAGAAAAACTGGGCTTTCTGTGCCTCTATATAGAATTTTCTGAGAGAATATGGAAAGGTAATATGAATTTCTTATGCCTCTTTATAACATTTACCTGTCTGGAGTATTATTACTCTTTATAAAAGTTATGATATCAAATATGACAATAAAAAACAGTTTGTGTAATGAAGAACCAATCACCCAAGTGTTGATTCCAAACATAACATGGGTATGAAAAGAGCCCTTAATCGGGACTGTCTGCCAATATTTAAACAAACATTATGTAGTCGTAAGACTGTATTGCCATCTTTTCCTGAATTGTTAAAAAAAGCCTTAAAAAGTTGCTTAGGTTGTTTATGGCTCCTATATAGAAAGAAGGCAAAGGAAAGTGTCGACAAATCCTTTTTCTGCTGCTCTGTTTTTGATATCTATGTGGGGCAAATTCACTGGTAGATGAAGGGAAAAGAAAGTCTATGAGACATACCTCTTCTAAAAAGTTTGAGAAATTGAAACATATTGAAGCCTATTGTTAGGTTTTCTAACCATGTAAAAGCTATTATTCATCAGCTGCCTTTATGTTATGAAATTAGAATTTTATTTAAACTGATTTTTTTAGAATGCTTTGGAACGCACAATATAATGTGGAAAAAAAAGAAAAAGATTAAATTCTTAAACGTTCTTGGAAATGCCTTCCATAATTTCTCTCTTTCTTACTTTCCAAAAGAAGCAGTTATATGGGTACTTCTCTCTCCTTTCTGCCACTCAGCATCTCTGATCTCTGTGAGCAGAGGCAGGAAAGAAAGAAAAGAATAATGCACCTTTCTCTCCCCCTTGCTACTCCAGATCTGAAAAGAAGATGGATGCAATAGCCCGTTCATTCCTCTCCTCCGAGGTACAAGTTATAGACTTTTCTGGAGAGGAAAAAGAAAACTAATTCTGCTGGGAGAAGGCTGCAAAAATGTAACGACTAAATATGAATTCTTAGGAAAAAGACGGAATCCGAATCAGGGTATTAAATAGCAGGGACCATTGGACAAATCTGGATTTAAAGCAAACAGGGTAAGTGAAAGGGCTCCAGGTGACTCTCTCAAGAACGCTATTAATAAATTATGAGTTTCTCACATATGGTACACAAACAAAAGGAGCTGCCTGCTGCTCATCTGCACACTGCTAAGAGCCAAGCTTATTTACAGAGACCATTTTTGGCACTTAGGGAGGGGAAAGTCTAGGGTTGGTGCTAAAGAATGAAATGCTTTGTTTCCAGATTAGCTGCTGATAGGACTCTGTTCCCAGCAGTAAGAAAAAGAGGATTTAAATGTTGACAATATTTCTTGTGTTCCACATGAGGAGTAAGTGGACATAATCCTTTCCTTTTATCCTTTCCTACCTTGGCTTTTGCTCATCTTCGTCATGTTTATTTCCATTTAAAAAAACAGGGAAAATTAGTATTTCCTCACTTGAAGCAATACTTATATCGAATACCTTCCCTGATTTAGTTCACATTTGCAAATTGTCTGTTCAGTTTTATCTTCTTGCTTTTATAACTCTCCATTTTGTTTAATCTGCAGTACACCAGAGACTGGTAGGATTATAGGAAGAAAATGAGCTGCATAATGCAACCTGTAGAGGGTGTGGCAAAAGGAGACTTACTGGCAAATTGATCCAACAGGATTATTTTTAAATCATCTTTCTAAGACTCTATTTTAATGGAATTAGATGGATGTCTGATACATATTTGATTTGACAAACCTTTTATGGAGTTACGCTTGCCTGTGATATTTTTGTGTAGTAAAGGATGCCGCAGCTATGATATTTGTTTTATTTCAGGGTAAATTCCATAGAAAAGTAGGGTACTTTAGAGATCTGGAAAAGATGTCAAGAAATCAGAAAATACTGACATCGTGGCTATATAAATATACTCTTCATTTTTTTTTTTTCTTTTTATTCATCACTGCAGCCTACAGTTACAAAATATAAGAAAGCGCAACACTTTCTCTTATAGAAAACATTGAAAAATTTTATCAGATTTCATGTTTCTATAAATCTACGGTAATCTCATTGACATAATGGTTCAGTGTATTGTAATTGACTGAGATTTTTTTGGATGAGGTCTTGACTCCAGTGAAGACAGTAGCAAAACCACAGTCCCTTATGTTTCCATCTTTCTAAGTCCTGCTTTAATAATCATACCATTGACCTTACTTATAGTTTCTACTCAGCTTTCCACATGCTTTCCATACAGCTATAAGATGAAGTGCTCTATGTTGCTGGATAATTCTCTGGGAATGCAATTTACTGAGGTACACAAGGCAATCAGACAATCATAGAATCACCTGTTCTGGGCCCCTCACCACAAGAAGGATGTTGAGGCTCTGGAGCGAGTCCAGAGAAGAGCAACGAAGCTGGCGAAGGGGCTGGAGAACAGGCCTTATGAGGAGCGGCTGAGAGAGCTGGGGGTGTTTAGCCTGGAGAAGAGGAGGCTGAGGGGAGACCTTATTTCTCTCTACAACTACCTGAAGGGAGGTTGTGGAGAGGAGGGAGCTGGGCCCTTCTCCCAAGTGACAGGGGACAGGACGAGAGGGAATGGCCTCAAGCTCCACCAGGGGAGATTTAGGCTTGAGATTAGGAAAAAGTTCTTCACGGAGAGGGTGGTTAGGCATTGGAACAGTCTGCCAAGGGAGGTGGTTGAGTCACCGTCCCTGGAGGTGTTTAAGGTTAGGGTAGACGAGGTGCTTAGGAGCATGATTTAGGGATTAGTGGGAATGGTTGGACTCGACGATCCAGTGGGTCTCTTCCAACCTGGTCATTCTGTGATTCTGTGTGATTCTGTGAATCATCAAGTCCAATCATTCCTATCAACCACTAAACCACGTCCCTGAGCGCCTTGTCTTCCCCTCTTTTAAATACTGGTGACTCAATCACCTCCCTGCGCAGCCTGTTCCAGTGCCTGAAGACCCTTTCTATGAAAAAATGTTTTCCATATATCCAGCCTGAACCTCCAATGGCAGAGCTTGAGGCCATTCCCTCTTATCCTCTTCCCTGTCACTTGGGAGAAGAGGCCAGCTCCCTCCTCTTACATCTTCCTTTCAGGTAGTACAGCTGCTCCTCATAAGGCCTGTTCTCCAGCCCCTTCACCAGCTTCGTTTCTCTTCTCTGGACACGCTCCAGAGTCTCAATATCCTTCTCATAGCAAGTTGCCCAGAACTGAACACAGTATTCAAGACGTGGTCTCACCAGTGCCGAGTAAAGGTTGGCAAGGCCTTGAAGCTGATGTTGGCTTCATTTTTTTTTGGCACTTCATTAGATTAAAATGTTAACTTCTGCAACATGACAATTTTCCTACAGTTGCCATTGACTTCCTTTTAAAAACCGGAAAACTCTTTTAAAAGGATTTGAAGAGGGCTACCTAGTTCCATCACTAATAAATGCAGATGGCACATACATGGCAACCATATGGGGCTAAGCCCTGGAGCCTGTTCTGTACAGAAGTCCAGTCCAGGTAAGTGTTTCACAGAGTGAGCGACATTAAGTAGGTCCAGTTATATAGGACCAGTTTCACCTGACTGCTGGGGCTGCCCACCAGAAACACAAATAGAGTGCAATTCTCTCTGTCTTAAAAGTTAAGTAGTCACTCAGAGTTTCTAAGAACTTGGCCCCAGTATTTACAGCACCCCTCCCACACAAACAGAAAAATCCAGGCAGCTCAGAGGGTTTTTGTTTCTTTCTTTTACTTTTCTCTGAATATGTTTTACACCTTTTGGCTAAAAATGTGAGACTTATGGGGATAGGAGGAGGGGAATTGTTTCACAGAGAATGATAAGATTATTATGCAAAAGCAGAGACAAAATAAGTCTATTTATTTATTTAAATATTACAGTGTTCCACTTTTTTACACAAGACTGAGCCCAAGAGGCTAAACAAGTGGCTCATCCCAGAACAATGGCCTTAATTTACTTCACAAATGAGGCACAGGAGCCCCGGAGGCAGGGAGAAAACATGAGATAGGCTGAGGGGAGGTTTCAGTGTAATTAGTTCTGCTTAATGTACTTTCAAGTTTAATGTGGGGTTCAGCTCTTCCAGTTCACCTTAAAAAGGTAACGGGACTCTGTAAGCTGCCAGAAAAAATTTGGCTCAGGTACTGAGGGGCCTCCAGTGCAAATTTACTTGTATCATTAGAAAAGCCATTTCCTTTACTTGCAAACCTAATGAAAGTACACTTAATTTGTAATTTTGTATAATTATAGATCTTGATGAGACAGACGAATGTGAATTCACTATCAGCTAGTGAGTTCATCATTCCTTGTATCATCCATTTCTCAATTACCTTTAATGGTTGTCTTCAAGAGATTTATATCTTGTCATTATCCTGCTAACCCATGTAACACATCCTAGCAGAATTGTACCAGCGATTTGTCATAAGGAGACCAATTTCAGTGTCCCACACCAAGTTTCTCAAGGTTAAGCTTCTGAAATACTTCCAGACTATCTACAGCTATAAACCACTCTCTATTATCTTCAAAAGATCATGGAGAACAGAGGATGTACCCGAGGACTGGGGAAAAGCCAGTGTCACTCCAGTCTTCAATAAAGTCAAGAAGGAGGACTCGGGATACTACAGACCAGTCAACCTCACCGCCATCCCTAGAAAGGTAATGGAACAGCTCATTCTGGTTGCCACCGCTGAGCACCTGGAGGAAAAGAAGGTTATTGGGGGTCTCCAACAGATATTAACCAAGAGGAAATCATGCTTGACCAATTTAATAGCCTTCTATGATGTCAGACTGGGGACGGGAGAGTGGTGGATGTTGTCTTCTTCAACTTGAGCAAGGCTGTTGACACTGTATCCCATAAAATCTTTAGAAAGTGTGAATTAGGTGAGTAGCCAGTGAGATGAATTGAGAACTGACTGGATGGGAGGGAAGATCATAAATACTTATAAATATCTAAAGGGCAGGTGTGAGAGAATGGGGCCACACTCTTTTCAGTGGTGCCCAATGACACAACAAGTCACAACAGGCACAAACTTCAGCACAGGAAATTCCATCTGAACATGGGGAAAAACTTTCCTGTGTGGGTGACGGAGTACTAGAACAGGCTGCTGAGAGAGGTTGTGGAATATCCTTCTCTAGAAATACTGAAACCCTGTCTGGACATGTTCCTGTGCAACCTGCTTGAGGTGAACCTGCTTTAGCTGTGGGATGGGACCTCTCCAGAGGTCCCTTCCAACCCCCACCATCCTGTGATTTTCAATGTGGATAAGATTTCCTTCCAGCTCATTGTCTGCTTCCACTTCCAGAAGAAGTCAAGTACTCCAATATTGATGTCTTCTCTCAAATATCCATCCCTTTCCTTTCCTCCCTTGAAACCTTGCTAAGGCACATACAGCCAGCTATTTTTACATACACTTCTTTTTTATACAGTAGTACAATTTTCTAAATGTCCTGTGGAGCTTACCAATTCTCTGCTTTCTTTTTTCCTTTTCCTCATACGTCCTCATAGACAGTCCAATAGCAAATTGACCTTCATCCTGGGTTCTGGGCTGTATATCACAGGAGTCTTCTGGGTCTCTCATTGGTCCTCTTATCCATAGAAATCATTTCCTCCCAGATGTACATTTTTTTAAAACTGCTTAGATTACTCCCAGGAGCAATGCTTACAAGAGAACTATAAAGCCTAAAATGTGTCATAGACAGAGACCACTGTTTCCTCTTCCACAAATCTCATGTTAGGGAAGAGGCCACCTGAACCATTCGGATACAGAATAAAAAAAAATTAAAAAAAAAAAAAGTACCATATTTCCAATCTGCTTTTTACCCTTTTCATGGTCATCTCCAAATATTCAGGGTAAGGATTCATTTCCATTTCAAAACACAGAAAAAGTAAGCTCGCATATTATGGTGGTTTCTCTGTGCTCATTCATCTTGCTGATTTTCATCTTGAAAGCTTTCAGGATTAACTGAGAAAATTTTCAGATTTTCTTTCATACTGAGGTGATGGAGGCAGCAGCTTTAGTAAAAACAAATCCTTTTCCTTCAGAAGAAGTGTTCATAAAGCAGCTCTGTTTATCATCCTACAAAATAAGAAATATTGCAGCTGCCCTGTGTGCCACTTTGAAACGTTCAGAACAATTTATGCTTTGTCTTTACAGCACCTAACATTGTTTGCTTGATCAGGAAAGTATTTCAGTGCTCTCAAGATAAATACTTTGGTTATGAGCGTTGTTAATTTTGCAGTGTATGACATCAGTGAGTTCCCTTAAACATCCATATACTATCAGGCACCCCAGGTACCTATTGCCATCCTTTCTGATTATGGCAATGCTTGTAGGTAAGATTTTCCTACCCCTCAGGATTTAATAAACACAGTTTTATAAAATACATGAATAAGCAATGTTTAAAGATATGCAGATTCGAACAGGTTGGACAAGCATTAAATAAATGTAAGGTAGATTCCATATTAAAGTGCAAAAAAAGATGCAGGAAGTTTTCCATCCCAGTGATTAATCCTTAGTACACTACAAATGCTAAAGTCACTTTGTTTGGTTTTATAAGCAACTAGCTTGTTGCTCAAAATTACAAAAGGCTGGGTAAAGATAAGAAGGGGATAGTGTCTTTTCCAGAACAGAAATACTTGATAGGACTGGCCTCGCACTGTCTTTCCCAGAAAAACTACAATTGATGTTGTAATAACTCTAGAACAAAAGCCACAGCAACACTCTTCACTCCTAGAAGCTGCTAGGAAATAAGGTTTCCTATTCTACTTAGGAAGGGGGTAGAAGTGGTAGTTTTCAAGCATAGGATTCTCCAAGTTATCTCATAACTTATCTTTATTCTTAAATGTGGTTCATGTTTTTATGCCCAACTGCCACATACTGACCTGGATGAGATCTTGCTAATGAGGATGAAATAGCAAGCAGGTAAAGTTCTCTTGTCATGCTCTCACCCATCACGACAGCTTGAGTTAGACAATTTCTAGCCTAAGATGTCTTCATTTAAAAAACCTTATTCTACCACAAACACAGAAATATGGAATAATTTGGAGAGACAGAAGTGGCAAGGGAAAGAGTATTGCTTAAAAAGGAATATGTATAGTTACATAAATGAAGAATTACTGGAAAAAATATTTACAGGGAAAGAGCATGAATTTTGATGAAGTTTTCCTTACAAGATAGAATAAAGATTTCAATGTAGATTTTGTAAAAACATTGTTACTTCACTGTTTCTAAACTTAGTAGTTTTTGGCTGTACCCGGCTGAAAAGCGACCCTGGAAACCATTTTCAAAGAGGAAAACTTGAGGTACGTTCTTTGGCTACTACAATTTCACTTTGGACAACAGAGTCAAACTCACTTTCTCCAAGATCTGTTCCTCTCCTTTGTTACAATCCTGATGTCTAAATAGAAGCAGAGATAGAAAAATTCTCAAAGAATTGTGGAAAGAGGTGGTATATTTCTCAGGAATTGCTCAGGCAATAATAGGAGAACATAAAACTAGATTTGGGAGCTGGGTAAACATCTAGCTTCTAAGTCATGTCTCACTGTTACAGTAAAAATGCTGCATAAGTGAAGATGTGATTTTTCTTAAACTGAGAGAAATA
Source organism: Clamator glandarius (assembly GCA_033459285.1). Lineage (NCBI taxonomy): Eukaryota > Metazoa > Chordata > Aves > Cuculiformes > Cuculidae > Clamator > Clamator glandarius. The sequence goes on along the minus strand of JAUNZM010000128.1, from coordinate 1,072,994 downwards.
CTACTCGAGGTATAAGAAGATCAGCAGAACAAAGTGATTCCATGAATCACTGTTTCCTCTGTTTTTGTCTTTTCCATTTATAGAATGAAAATATCAAGAAGGCATGCAGCTCACCCATATAATGTTTCATTTAATTATTTTTTTTTTTAGAAAAAGTGATAGAGGAAAAATATAATAATCACATCTTGCCTGTCATATCATAACCATATCATAACCTGGAAGATTCAGAAAAAGAGCAAAACCCAGAAATGCCTAGAAGATTGCAGTGCGTGGATGTGCACGTACAAAAGAAATCCTTGGCTAAGAAGTGATGCTTGTCAGTTTTCTTTTCTTAAATGTGGTACAGACATAGGGATTTCTTTGTAAAGCAGCAGCAATAATCCCCATCTCCCCAACTACCACAAGGTTTTGCAGCCATTTACATGGTAGGAATTTCTTCTGGATTTGCTGACCTCCTCACAGAGCTCATCATATGGATCTGGGTAATATTACATAGCTTTGTTTTAGACTTTTATGCTGTATTCCTGACAGTATTGGCACATACTAGTGGCTTAGAATATAATATGGTATTAGTTTTTGCTTGTTTCCATCCCTGCTGCAGTCATTGTGGATAATTACTGTATTCCTTTCTCTCCTCCTTTGCTTTTTTAAGCCCATTATTCCAGCTTCTGGCAATGGAGAAAATGCTTGGGATGCCATAATTGCCTCCATTTTGCTATTACACTCCTCTGGCTCTGTTTCCACAAACTGCTAGTTCTGTGTCTCTGCTGCTCAGGGAAAATGATCAGGAGAAGAGGGAGTGATGTAGGTACCAAAGGAAATAGCTCTAGAGAGGAGGAACCTTATTAGCTCATTTGGCCTCAGATGGTCCCACTGCTTCCAGTAGCTAGGACTTCACACTCTCCTACACTTTATACCTCAGATTTTGCACCTTGCTCAGATAAAGGCTGGGAAGATCATCTGAGCTGCCTTTAAATTCATTTATTTAGTCAAGGCTTTAGAGAGGAAGAGAAAACCACCAACTGCTGTTTGCATCAGCAGGCTCACTTAATCAATCCTATTGTGACATTATACTCCTCTTTGTCTTGAAACACACACCTATTCTTTATGGTTTTTGCTTCCTTATTTATTTAATGCTTTTTTTCCCTCTTTCAGTAAGTGAACAGAAAGTGGGGGGAAGAGAACTGAAACACAGAGAAAGATCAGATAGAAAAATTTTATCTCATAAGATACATGACAGCATCACTATCCTGAAGTCAGGTCAAGCTTGTCTTTCTCTTGAAACAGTGGGCTCTGGAGAAAGCCCTGAGGTTCCATATTACTTTTAACTTTTTTAACCCCTCTTGCTTTAGCACTGATCTGACAAACAGTCCTGCTAGCTCTGAACTCATTATTATGGAGTGATTGATTGGCAGGCTTCTCCCTTCTGAGATAGCGTGTCTGCTGCTGAGTCTGTGCTCCTTCGACTGAAAAAGGACTGATGAATTTGGGGATGCTCTGCTTTCCAAACAGCCACTTCATTATCCTCCAACTCTTCTGACACTTCAGAGATATAAAGTCCAATTTCTCCTTTGCCTTTTCCCTATTTGAAATGATTGGTTTGTTGCATTTTGGCTGCACTAAGGACTGCAGTCCAAAAGTATTACCAATTCTGTGAAATGAAAGATCATTATAAATCTACATCCTTTGGCATTGTTGTACCACAACACAAAAGTTCTGATGGAGAGTGGAATGGGAGTGAAGTTGGGCTGAAGACAGATCTTTCACACCTTAAATCCTCAAGAAAACCTTGGTAGTGGAACAAAAGGAATGTGTGGTTTTATCCCAGCCTGAAACAAAATCTTCATTTACAACAACTGGATCTGGATGGATCTTTTTTTGTGGGCTTGGGCTAAAACCTTGTACTACTTCCATCTCTTTTTCTTTCCACATTGCTTTTGGCATAAACTCTAATGACCCCAAACACAACACATGACATAGGAAGGTCACATATGGCACCAGGAATATTTCCTTCCTTTCTTCTGGATAAGCTACTGAAATGGATATATGAGATCACCGAATCCACAGATATTTTCTTCAAGTCCATTTCTACGAAGAGCCCATATGCAAATGACAGCAGTTGTATTTGTGCCAGAATGTTTAATAGATTCAGCAGTAAAGCACATACGATGAGACAGCACCTGAGCTGCTCTGAATTCAATCTAACACAGACTGTTCTTTACAAACTAGAATATTTAGCCTCTTGGTACCCTCTCCAGAAGAAAACTACACTAAAATAAGTTCTTTAGTGATGGGTTGCTAACACAGAGTAGTTGGTTCACTTGTTATTTAAGTGAATAACAAATACTATTCTTCAGCTTCAGCATAGTCTATATTTAAATATTAAACCATACACATTTCTATAAGTATGGTAGGTGTTAGCACCACCTCCTTGTGAAGAATATGAATGCCTAATATAGAACATAATTTCTTCCAGAGTTTCTCATTGGGATATCTGATACTGTCTGGTTCATTGTCCTTTCTCTTAGCCATTAAATGTTATTGATTTTCAAGAAACACCTAAAAACTGGAGTAGGAAACAAAAACCAAGACTGTTTGTGAGTGGCAGAATAAAAGGAAAACCTAAGTGAAATGGATTACAACAAAACTGGAGCTTGGCAAGTTAGAGAAGACTGGTGCTCTGTTGTCCCACAGCAATATTTATATTTTCAAATGTCTTTATCATATGCAGCACTGAGAAACAACACATTGTGTGTAAACAGGCTAATTAGTTCCTTAGCAAGATTAACGATTGCATCAGTATGGTACCCTGACCTTCTACTGTTTTCTGCCTGAGAAAACTGGTTATTTCAGTTAGATGTGGAACTTTGTTTTATACAACTTTTTCCTTTTACCTTTTACGTGTTTTTTAGAGGCAGTTGGTGAAGAAGCGAAAAGAATACACCATGTTGATTTAAGTATCTAGTACAGTTGATAGTGTTTTGTGAGATCAGGAAGAGAGATCAGAACTGAAAGAAGTTCGGTTGTTTTTTTTTAAAAAAACAGTTTTATGCTGCAATGACTTCAAAAACTGGAAAAATCCACAATTTTTCTTCCAAATTTTTCCCTCAAACAATGTGCCTGGTCTTCTTCTGCACTAACACTAGTTGTGGTTTACTGTTCTCTGTTCACTTTCTAATTGTGTTCTTGGCTGCAAGTTGTCAAACTAGGCCTTTTCTGCTTCTTTCATCACTCTTACTGGAAATACACAGTTCTTATCTGTTTATTCTACCCTGGCTTTAGCTTTCTGCCATTCCTGCACATATACTTCACCCTAATGCCTGAAGAAGACCTATGATAGGCTGAATGGATTGCAGCCCCCTGCAACAAACCCATCAGTGTTATCATAATTTAAATTTACTGTTTTTTACTTTATTTCTTTGATATTTAAATCTTTTTCAAAAGAATGGTTGGATTACCCACCTGGCTCATTTTGACTGAGCTCTCAGGTCCTAGACTTTTCTACAACCTACTGAGAAAAAAAGGACACAGGCCCAAGAAACCTCATTAAAATGTTCAGCCACACTAAAGATTGTGATATAAATATTTACAAAAGACCAGAGTCAGCAGATTGAAAAAGAATAAGATATAACAGAAATGTCATAACTTTGAAACATTTTTCAATAAAATAAAACTATGGTTGAACTTCACGTTGGAATGCCAAGGTGCAGTGATAAACAGAGGACTCAATTCTGTTTTACCTGCAGGAAAGGGAAACAAATTCTTTGTGATGCACTTTATTAAAATGCTGATTTTGACTTTTTGTCTATGACAGGGCATTCTGTAAGAGAAAGTAAAAAGGCAGTGAAGGTTTGAATTTTAATCACAGAATCACAAGGCTGGAAAAGACCCACAGGATCATAGAGTCCAACCATTCCTATCAACCACTACACCATGTCCCTGAGCACCTCGTCTGACTGACAGGCCTGTAGTTTCCAGGATCCTCCCTCCAACCCTGCTTGTAGATGGGCACAACATCAGCCAGCCTCCAGTCCAGTGAAAAATACTGCTCTTCCTCCTCTTCCTTCACTTCACGTTTTTCTCCCCTCCCCTGGCTAGCACAAGATTGGGTGACTATGACTCAAGTGCATAAAAAATGAAAAGGCTTGTACAAAATTTAAAGGTTTAGACTTGCCTACTTCCTTATTGACCCATGTAACCATATACATAAACTTAATGGTCCCAAGATGAGGTTATCTGAGAGTACCAATGATATTGGCTATGTGACTCTGTTCCAGAAAATTTACTTAAGTTGATGCTTTTAGGTTGCTGTATAGGAAATCCAATTTGAAATCAGTTTCAAAATAAACCCATACTACTTGGTGTTTTTTCATGATGCCTATTTCTCCTTTGTGGCTCATGCAATGTATTACAGGTATAACATCCTGCAGAAGTGTTTCCTAGCGGATTTAGAACAAAATGAATTAGGAAACATTTCCCATATTGTGTATTCACCAGGGTATTTAAACTGAAAGAAATCATATTTTCTATTCAAGTGTCAGATTAAGGTAGACCTACAAAGAGAGCTGGTGTAAAAAGAACAACCAAAGAAACCAACAAAAAAACTCCAAAAAACCACAAAACCAAAACCAACCATGAATGCTCTGTGTGCAGAAGAGACTTCCCTGATACTAATAACATTAAATTTTAAGATCTCTGTACTAGGACTTCAGCACAGGAATGGAGTCGTAGGAGAAGTTAAAAAAAAAAAAGCAAAAGCTTGTGAAAGAGGAGCATCCCTGGATCTTACAGTCTTGGCTTAGCCAATAACTTAGTGTGCGACCTTGGACAAATCACTTGTCTGATCACATCTCAGTAACTCAGCTGGAAAACAAGTACAAAGACTGGCCTCTCTGGCAAGGAGCTTTATACAAACTGAAGTGTGCTCCTGTGACATCCCTTATTGACATGCATTTCTTTAGATAGAGCGTTGCCTAATGGGTACATTGTGGGGGTGGAAATAAACAAACATGAAAGATGCAAAATGTACTGATATTTATTTACTGTATAAAAGGTTAGAGTTGCTACTCATTTAAGGTTAACAGCAGCACACAGGATAAGACAGAAAAAGATTGATAAGAAAGTAGATAATTTTCCAACTTATTTTCATCAAATCTTACCAAACAAATCAGATTTGATTGGTTTGTAAAAGATTCAGAATTCATTTGAATTTTATCCCAACCTGTCTCTCCATACTAAATGTTACATGGTTAAAGCAGATCAAAACATCTCAGCTGGACACAACCAGTGAATATGAATCCTCTGGCACACACACACATACACAAAGCCTTATCTAATGTTTTACCCAATTCAACACAATCCCAGCTCGATGCACACATATCACTGACCTCACAGCGATTCTTAACACATTATGAATGAAATGTTAGCTTTGAAAGGAGATGGGAAGCTGGAAGAAGAGGAATAGACAAAGTTGATGCTATGGGTGACTAGCTTCTGAAAGGTCTTTTAGAAAACTTGAAAGCAAAAAATATATCGTTTCTGTCTTTGAGTATATACAAGAGTGTAAAAAAACCCCACAATATACATTGCAGTCCTGGTGACTCCTTAAACAGTGGTGCTTTACTTTGTTAAATTCTGCTTCTCTATGCAAGCGTATGTATGCAACTTGGCAGTTGCTAAGGTAACAATCATTTGGGGGAAACAGCAGAGTAAAACAGACTTATAAAAACTATGTAAAATTGACATTAAATAGCAATGGCTTCCCTAGGCTTACAGTAACTCCCTATATGTTCATGAATATACATAGCTAACACAAATATTTCCATTTCCTGGGCCTTCCCTAATTACGTGCCTGATTTGAAGGTGAATGGCAGTGTCACTTGTACTTGTATAAAAGAGAAAAAATATGGATTAATAATGGAAATGTAGTTTCGTCTAAAACCATCATGAGTTAGTGCTTTAAAAAATGAAATATTTACACCCATCTCCTGCCCATCTCCACCACTGTTTCTTCCCTAAAAGGACATTCCCCAGGACAGCTTCAGGGGCTGCTGAGGGACATGTCACCTGCTGTTCCCATCCTTAAGCCTGGCCGTGCTCTGGATCACAGGGTGCACTAAAAGCCATCACAGGTGTCTCTTCCTCCAATCCCCACCCCCCCCCCCCAGGTCTTTTCATCATGCTCGACACACAGCACTGTCATAACTAGCCTGGATTTTCTTATGCTGTCTTCTCCCATGTGTTTCCTTTGCAGTGTGAATCCCAGATGATTTGAGTATAAGTGGATATTAGCATCCATGATATTAGTTACAACGCTCACACTGTACCCACACTGCCTTCCAAGCTTTAGTTTTATGAAAAAACTGCAGTCTAGTTTAACTAACGAAGGCATTCTGAAACTGCTTTAGTTAGTAATACATTTTATAAGGATGCTCCTTTAATTTTATGTAAAATTTTAGCTGTTTTAACAGAACAGAATTGAAAGATGAAGAAAGAAATGCATGTGACTTTCTTGTTTAGGGGTTTGTCATATTCCCTCTGGAAGTCATCTGACTTTTCCTCTAAGTCTTGTACAGCAAGTCCTGCCAGTCTTGGAGGATGCTTCACTGATGTCAGATAACCATCCAGTCACCTAGGAATTATTCCTTTGTGTAAGGCATCTGCATTGTTCTTTTGGTAGGTTTGACACCGGCAGTGTTCTTACATGATGATGACTGAGAGCTAAATATCTTTACTAAATCTACGAGTAAAACAGTAATATTTTTATTTATTTTTTTAAAGAGAGAGAGAAAAAGGAAATTTCCTGCACGTTATTAGCACTTTCTAACAGGGAAGAACTCATCACAGTCACAAATGGTCACAAAGTATTTGAGGTGATGTTCAGCATTGGCTTTTCAAGGCTCAGTCATCATTTTCTTGTAGGGAAACAAAAAAGGGTGGTCACAGTGTCGTAGCAAATCCAGATCAGAAAGAAACACAGATGTTGGCAGTACACAAAAAAAGAAAAAACCCAAAGCATTCCAAAACTGAACAAATTCTCAGTCTACTCTTTAAAAGTAAACGTGTACACAAAAACCCAAGCCATATAAAAAGGCCTATATCCCTCTACTGAGAGTCACTTAAGCACTTAGTTTTGTGTCAATTATCAAGAAAAAGATAGGAATAAAGCCCAGGTTGAATCCTCTAGCAAAGATCCACCACCTTGTTGAGGATTTCAAGGTGTCCACGGTACTGAGAAAACTCAACAAGATGCCTCAAGACAGATGTGGTAAATTCAAGTTACGATATTCAGGGACTGCTCTCAGCAGCCCTCAGACTTTAGGCTAAAATCTGATCATAATGTTCACCCTGATGAAAGATACCTTGCATCGCTGAACAGGTTTTGTTTTTAGGAAAAACAGAGAGAAAATGTAAGTCTGCAGGCTAAACACTTCCCAGATGTATGCTTGTACTTGCCTAGGATAATAAGGATGACATCAGTTCAGATATATTTTGTAAATATCTTTGAACCTGTTTGTCTACCTGCAGGGGAGCTTTCAGCAGAGAAAGATGGTCATAGGTAACTAAATAAAGCCTCCCTGAATCCAGCTTCCCCCTGAGCATCCCAGGGGAAACAAGTTGTGCCTGCTGTTTTCTGTCCTGATTGCCTAACTGGGAGTCCGTGACTCCCAAATAATGATTTCTCAGATGTTAACCCCACTAGCAGACTCTGGCTGAGGCTTCCAGGGAGCTGAGCAAGCAGCTCCGCAGTGTTTTGGGGAAGAAGCTGTGCCCTCTGGCACGTCCCTTGCACACAGGAGGGAACCGCAGCAGGGAGGGAAAGGAGAACCCACTCAATTTAAGGTGGGATGCAGCGAAACTCCATTGTCCTTAGTGTTTCCTGCCCCAGCAATCAGAGTAGCAGTGATGTGGTTTCTGAAAAGAGGCATTAACAGTCCCAGCCAGCAGGCACCCAGCAGGCTGCCAGAGGGAAGAGGCAGCTTGGAGATGCAGCTGGGAAAGATTCCTTCTGCTCTTTTGCTCCAAGTTCATGTTTTGTATCTGCACAGAGTACAAAGATTTGGCTCCTTGCAGTGTCATGAATGCAAATGATTGCCCTATGAAAACAGGATCGTTGGCACAAAAAAAAAGGGCTTTCTTCTCAAAATGGCATTTCCTCCACTGAGAACAGTTTTTGCCCTTACTACTGGGCTCAGTGTCCTCTACAAGGCTTCTGCTATTAAGAAGAGCAAGTCCAGGGTCCTACATGAAACACTTGATCTCACACTTCGGAGTGGCTCTCTCTACAGCTGCTTCTCATGACAAGAACCAGGCAAAAAAAGTGTGTGGTGGTGAGTTTATAACTGTCCAGTAAATCTCACAACAGACAAAAGCTGCCATTCACTACTTGCATTCTGTCTGTAATTTTCTTCGTTACATTTTAATACTGTTCCTGCCTGTGAAAAGAAAAACCATAGGAACCGTTCAAGTACTTTCTTACCATCAGCAGAAGGGGGACTCTAGGACACAAGACAGCACTCCAGAAGGATTTTGCTGGAGGCATTATCACACGTGCAAAAGAAGAAAAAAACCCTAGTCGGAAGTAAGTGATATTAAACAGAACTCAACTGATGGCAATACCTGCAAGACAGACTGGGGTAAGAAGACCTGCTTAACAACCTCAGAAAACTGCAGGCAGCAGACAGACATTGCAGTAAGCCCAGGACACAAAGTCCTCATGATATTTCCTTGTTTTGGTCAGACAGTTCCTCACTCTTTTAATGATCTCTGAGTCACTATAATCAATCCAAATATTTCATTACAACATCACTTAGACAAGGCCAGGGTTTCCAAAACTACCTTCTGATGTGAATTTCATGAGCTAAACCGATGTGTTTTACTGAAGTAGGTGCTAGGAATCTCGGGTAGGTCTTTCAAAACTTACCTACCTTAGATAATCTTTTCAAATCTAGAGTTACTGTTATGGAATAGATTGGACGTAGCAATAAAATTAGTGGAAAGAAGATTCTTAAGACATAAGGGTGATTTTTATTGTAATGTAAGAAAAAAAAAAGGGGGAGTAGCAAGAAGAAAATTCACACAGTACAGCAGTAATTTAGTATAATTTACATAACTAACAAACTTTTGCTGAGGTTTTACGGTGGCATATTAGAAGAGACATCTATTAGCTGTATCCTGGTTTACTTGAAATCTCTCTGTTGAATTAAATGGAATTTTCTTCCATGAGACAAGAATTAATGGATGTCTTTCTGAAGGAAAAGATACATTTACTTCACAGAAGATGTTGTCAAGCATTGGAACAGGCTGACCAGGGAAGGAGTGGAGTCACCGTCCATGGAGGGATTTAAAAGATGTGTAGATATGGTGCTTAGGGACATGGTTTAGTGATGGGTGGACTTGGCAGCATAAGGTTTACAGTTGGACTCAAAGATCTTAAAGGTCTTTTCCAGCCTAAATGATCCTGTGATTTGTCTCTTAGCCAGGAATAAGGAACATGAATGTTTGCACAGTCAGAGAGTCAGGGGAAGCAGCAAATGGTTAGCTGTACTGAAGGTCTTGGGGTTGCTGAGGATCCTTTCAGCAGAACTATTTTTTATACTAACATTTAGCAGCTCATCCTCTATTTGATGGTGGAAAAACTAACCCTTATGATACATTTAGCCAGGTCATAAGATATGGATAGAAAAGGACCCTGTGCTAAATTGGACCTGAACCTCTGGCAAGCAAGTCTGGCCATCCTGAAATTATTGAATTCACTAATGGGATCCTTCTCTGTGAGAAAGGCGATAAATATCCAGACCATTTATCAAAATCATATTATTAAACATTGAAAAGGGACATTAAAGAGAATGATACTCAAACTAATGTGCATACCAGAACCCGCAGCCCAAAATCACATTAGCAGTCCAAAGTGCTAAGCCCTGAATCTGGAGGTGCTAATCACAGTGTGCTGGACTGGGAGTCTGGTGAAAATGAATAGCAGTTGCCTGAAGCCTTTGAGCTGCAGGGTTTCTGTACTGTTCAACACCACAGTAAAAGCAGTCACACAGAAAAAGCAAAGCAGTATTCAGCAGAGCTCTACAAAAGAGCTCAGATCCTTGACACAACCACTTTGTTGTGGCATCATCCTTATTTTTAGCATATTTTGATAGAAGAGGCTTTCTCTTTTTGTCTCAACCTGGTGTCAGTTAATTAAGTAAACATTTCCCTGGATCCTAATGCATATTTTATGTGATGAACTGGTTCAAAGAAAAAACTGTTTGAAATATGGTGGGTAGATGGGTGTGGGGGGTAGAAGACCTTACATAAATAATCACATAATTTTATGAGTCATCACTTAGTGCTTTTCATCACCTCCTCGTCTCACTCCAATATTCCTTCTCTAGATGTCTGTCCTGTTTTCTTTGTTAAAATGACACATGAACAAATCAATCTGTCTGCTACTAAGGGAAAAAAAAAAAAAAAAAGAAAGAAAAGAAAGACAGTAGACATTCCTCCTGGAGTGCATGGGGAAGATTTGTGCCTTTTTTCTGGCAATTCCGTTAAACCTTGAAGGGTCATTCATTAGGTTTTGATGTTGGATTTTGGAAAAGAAAAACTACTAATTGGCTACACCAAATGCTGAACGATCACTTATGTGCCCTGGGCTCAAGAGAGAAGTCAAATGTCTCCTTAGATACAAGACAAAGTCATTGTACCTCCCAGATACATGGTAGAGATCTGATGGATAATTTAAAGGACAGCAAGAGGCTAGAGGAGACTTGGAACCTTTCTCACCCCTTGATAGAACAAGCAAATAGATGTTCTTTTTAATTGTCTCCTCCTTTGCTTGTCTTTATGAAGGAAGAGAACAACTCCTGCTTAGTTGACTACTCTAACCCTGAGGCTACTACATAAAAAAGCAGGAAAGGAAATGTTATTCCAAGTAATGACATCACTTTTATACTTCATTGCAGAGAAAGAGCAGTTTTAACACTTGACGTGGCTGGCCATAGAGAGCACAGCAGGAATTTCAAGGCTGGGATAGCAGCTAGGGAGGTGTCCTTTCATGGAAACCAGTGGCTTTTCTCCTGTGCAAAACCTTTTGATCCCTGTTCAATCATTATAAATCATTTTAGTGTATATTTATCATCAGTAGCATGGGAGGTAGCAGAAGAAAACACATGGAACAAAAATGCAGTGGATTTCAGTGATGAGGTAAATGATTCTTCTAAAGATTTTGAGCAGAGGATAAGCCTCAGTTAGCTTGTTTCAGAAAATTTAGGCTGTCAAACTTCACACAGTGACTTCTGTAATAAGCAAAATAAACTAAAGATAATCTAAAGCATATATTTTAGAGAAAGTCCAGTCTTACAGCAGAGAGAACATTTATTGCATTCTCTTGGAAAGTTCTGCAATTACAATTATCCTCATTATAAAAATATGTTCCTCCTCATCATTTTAGGTGCAGTTTTTGAAAGCTTAATGGCTCACACTCATTTCTATTGAAAAAATAAACAGTTTATTGTGAAGTATGGAACTATGATATAATATTCTCAAAGACTAGTTCAATTTTAATGGAGCTGCAGAAAAACTAAGTTATATTTTCATTTTCATTCTGGCTAGGAGCTGAAATGCAGCTGTAAGGGCTGTTTCAGCCCAAACAGACAGGCATAGCTGAATTCTCACACAATCCCCTGCCCTCCCAGGAGATGATGATCAAATTTTCATTAAGACCTTTGAATCTTTCTGTTGAAACCCTTAAGCTCCAGGCAGATCCAAACCAACCTACTTTTAAATCGAAGTATTTAACCTTGGGGGGCTTATTTGATATGAAACACAGCTGCTTTTCATTTTTCTAACTTGATCAAAACCCATGCAATGGAATTCTGCCTTGGGCTTTTGAGTTCACACGCAGAAGCACTTGGAAATGCAAGTATCACTCCATATGCTTTTCCTACACAATGGTGTCAGGAAAAGTTTACAACATTCAGGACAGCTCCTGAATATTCAAATTATTTCCATTCGGTTTTCACAAGCCTTTGTAAACTGCCAGTGCTTACCTGGAGAAAACTATTTTCCACAATGCCAAAAATGAAAATGGAACTGTAACTTACAATTGAAACAAAACAAAATGGTTTACATGACACTGGATTAAAAAATAAATTAAAAAAGAGATTGAGGCTAAGCCAACATTTGGTTTTAGTGCTTCAGTTCATATAAATAGACCTGTGCCAGAGGAATAAGATAGCTTAACATCACTGGAAGCTGAACAGATGCTCATTTCTTTATGATTCCTCAGCCAGTCTCTGTGGTACTTAGATTCCAAATCGATACTAAAATCTGGTACTGAGAACTCCTCCTCGCCACATTGAATTGCACAATAGATGAAATCTGCTTCGACCTTTGTGATTCCCACATACTTCTAGTAATATAAACAAACCAAAGCATATCTTTTTTTCTTACACTGAAAACCAGGGGCTCTTAAAAGATGGAATCACCCTTTGCCTGTGTGTGTGTGTCTATATATAAAGTCAGGTAGACATATACATACACACGCAGTTATATGTCAATGCTCATAGGTTTTCTGGTACCCGGAGTCTTCGCTATAAGCCATACCAGCTCAAAGAAGAAACAGGCACACTTCCATTGCAGGTATCACACGCAGATTTGTTAATTGTTTTAACACACTTCCAAGCAGAAAGATGGAAGGATCTAACAAGTTCTAGCCTTACCTATATTAATTCCCTAAGGAGAACCTTTTCTTCAATTATACTATCCACTTTCCAAGGTTTCTTTGTAGTTTGAGTAAAGTTTCTTTGATTAATATGTGAAAATATATCCTTCAGGTTTTCTTAGATCATTAGTAATTGCTACTTTGTGGCAGATATTTCCAACTGAGATTTTTCACAGGGACAATTAAACGACAGCATTATCCCCTCAGTTCCAAGTTGCTTAAATAACCACCTATTCAAGATCTGCAGTACAAGGAAAACATCAGAAATGCTTTGCAGATCTTAGCAGAGCAGAGCACTGGCTTATAGAAATATTTCTACGCTCCTGGATTTTTTTCACACAGTCCCAGGAAGAAAGTGGGACAGATGTTTAAGAGCAGCAGAGAAACTGCAGATCCTACAATTTATACTTTTAAAACAAGTGTGTGATATGTGTAAGTTTTATTCCGGATTCTTGCAGCTGACCTTGAGTGCCTTTTTTATACAAGCCCTTCTATGATTTCAGATACTGATTAAGGTAAATGTAGAGCCTACGTTCACTCAGATTTCAAACCAAAAAGGACAAAGCATCAAATTGCCCTTCAACAGGTAGAAATCTGAGGCACGTAGCAGTGCTGCCCAGAGCATTAGAATGACAACCCCTCCTCCCAGACTTAAAATCAGAAACGTTTGTAGCATATTTTGCTTTGTTATCATTTGCAACAATATTTTCCCTCATTTTCATTAGCTGTATAAAGTGTTATCAAGGACTGAACTTGCAACAGACTGAGTTTGGTCATCAAGAAACATGGATATAATTTATGGGGTTTTTTCTTCTTTCCCTGTTCTGGGACAAGCAGAATTTCCTCTCAGCATTCCCTTTTCTCCAAAAATGTTGAATCAAGAAATCAAATCACACCTAAGATTATTTTTTCACAGAAAGATGTGAAAACTGTATGCTTCAAGTTGAAATTTAATGTATAATATATCGGTCATATAGGATGGAGAAACAGGTTCATAGTTTGAATTTTTTTCTTGCAGTGGAAACTGGGGCTCTATTTAAAGGTTCTATTCAAGAAAAAAAATATTGGATTTTTTTCTTTTGTGTGTTGACAAAATTCAAGTTCTGTATATATTAAATTATATTCCAAATTTGAAGACAGCAGCTCACTTGCAGAACAATCTTTAAGTCCCAGAGATTTCCTTAAAGCATTTGACATAAGTTATCCCTTAGCAAAGGTCAGCTATTGCTTAAAGACTATTGAGAAGGTTAATTTGACCAGATGAATTCCAACTTCACTCTGAAACTCAGTTGACATTTTTAGATGAAAAGGGAGTGATGGTAGTAAGGAAAAAAATCAGTCTAAGTTGCTTCTGTTCAGTCAACAGGAGAACTGGAAAAATTTCAATGGGACAGAAGAGTCAATGTTAAAACTTCAAACCTCTCAATTATTATTTCCATGCAGAAGTTGGATTCTGGAGCTCAACAGTTTCAAAGAAGTTTTTTTCACACTGTAGCAATAGCAATGTATAAATTTCTTCCATGCCAATCTTCTTGGCACCTCACAAAATTCAATTTTTGATGTTCTACTCCCTGTCCTGGCATAGTTCCAGCAGAGAGTCACAAGCGAGAGGGAAGGAGGGGATGGGAGGAGTGCTTATTTCCAGACTAAGGCAGCAACCCAACTCACTGCAGAACAGGCTGCCTGGGCTCCATTACAGTGAATAGGGTTAGAAGTATGGATTACAGTTCTTGCTCATTGCACTGATGGTTCCAAATGAAGGGTAGATAAACAAGGTTCTATAATTCTAAGGACTATAGTTACAGTAGAAAACAAATGTTGAAAATAATCTACATTTGGAGGAAACGAGGAATATTCATCTATGTGCACACGTGCATACACACAAATAATTATAACATATAAATATATGCATATATGCTCCCCTCACGCATACATGTAAAGGAATTCAACATAAAACTCCTGAGAAACTCTTGCTTTATTACAGGACAAGTATGAATGTTGAAGTTGCTGTTTTCACCTACAGTGCACAATCCACTTGTGTAGCGCTGGGTAAGTTTAAAGCAGGCACGCTGCCACGGCAGCAGATGGGTAGGAGCGCAGCTGCACCAGCGAACCAGCCTGGCCCTAAAGTTTGAAACTCCCTCACCAGCTACCCATCCCATAATGCTTGAGCAGCATTCGTTGTTTCCCTTCTATGGCTAGCGGGGATATGTCACTGTCTGAATTTGGAACGTGTATTAACTTAAAAATCTCCAGTCAGCAGAATATTGTATCTATTCTGGGAAGCAAATCTGCCAGGGTTTGGATGTTCTGTGAGAGCTAAACAGGAGAAGAAGCTACACAGAGAGTCACACGCCACCCTCGATCGGCCAGGGAGGGCTCACACCTTCATTAGGAAGAAGCAGGAACTTTCGAGGTAGGGAAAGGGGCACAGCATAGGATTGACACAAGGGACATGGCTCTGGTGTCCCCAAGCCTCTGGGATCTTACACAGGACTCAGTAATTCCAGAGTGGCAAGGTGAGAACAGGAGATTGTTCTCTCTGCCTTGAGCAGGGCAGGACTCTACTCCACTATACGACCTCTAGCGCTGTGTCTCTGGTCTCAGGTATTTACCCATGAGTGGCTCTCCAAGGATTTTTCTATAAAGTAGCAGTATGACTTTTCACTTTATACGTTTTTCTTAGCACTGCCTTACTATGAGACAGAATATACATAAGTTCTGCTTCATGTAAAAACAAGGAACAAACCATGTCTTTAAATACATTATTACTTAATTCTTCTCAAACAGCCAAAAGCCATACCAATAACTGTAGGTTGCAATGACTGACACTCTAGAAATCACGCAACTGCAACAAGGGCTTTGTTTGTCTTTCTGATAATACTGTATCAAAGCATGGGTATTTAAAGGATCTAATATAAATTACTTCTTACTCAGAAGTTAATTTTCCCACTGCTTTCACTTCTTTTTAGGACATAGTATTCTATTGGATAAATCACAGAATCGTTAAGGTAGAAAAAGACCTCTAAGATCATCTAGTGCAACCATTAGTCCAACACCATCATGCCTACTAAACCATGCCCCAAAATGCCATGTCTACACATTTTTGAACACATCCAGGAATGGTGACTTGCTTGCAAGAGTGTAACAAGGCCACAGGGAAGCATTTTGAGCTGAAAACTAGTTGTATTTTGTTAAGTGCTGATGCACATAGCTTTGGAAGTGTTTACCTTAACGAGAGCGAGAAGTCAGAACAGTGTATGCACTCTACAAATAAAGCAATTCAATTAATATTAATTTAACACTGCATGTCACTTGTAAAATATAGTCCCTTAACAATTTTTTACTGTCAACGACGCATATGCTGCAAAATGTTTATATACATGCATGCACATTCAAATATGCATAAAAATATTTATACAGACATTTGTAGCCTTATACTCATATGCTAATAAATTTAGAAACAGGTTTTCAGTCAGGATATGTCATAATTTACCCATAAGTGGGTTGGCTGGACAGGAGCAGCCAACAATTCTCCTTCAATCATGGCTGCAATTAAGTGGGAAGAACACTGAAGTGGCTGAAAGTTCGTGCTAGAAGACTGACACAATGTCAGTTTTTTAAAGTAATAAGATGTGGTAAACGTCAAATTATTGCTGAGGGTGAAAATGTCAAGGATGCACTTAAAATTAAACTTCTAGCATAAGAGAACTGATGAACAAGAAGATGCAGAAGAAATCTGATGACCAGTGTCCAGACTGGCCTTCAGGACAGAGTAATAACTTGGACTGAAGCATACAGATCTGATTTGTGTTGTCATTGACACCTGGAAAATATTCCAATCCTGTGTCTTTTCCTAGCTATTTCCACAAAGAACTCAGGTTTTTTTATCAGGGTTAACCTGGATATAATCGCAGAATTGGAGGATGGTAGGGGTCGGAAGGGACCTCTGGAGATCATCCAGTCCAACTCCCTGCTAAAGCAGGTCACCTTGAGCAGGTTGCACAGGAACATGTCCACGTGGGATTTGAATGTCTCTAGAGAAGGAGACACCACAACCTCCTTTGGCAGCCCATTCCAGGGCTCTGTCACCCTCATAGGAAAGAAATTTTTCCTCATGTTCATGGGGAAATTTCTGGGCTCTAGTTTGCACCCAGAGCCCCTTGCCCTGTTGCTGGGCACTGTTGAGAAGAAACCCATGCTCTTGCACCCTCCCTGAGATACTGATAAGCACTGATAATTTCCCTTCTCAGTCTTCTCTTCTCCAGGCTGAACAGACTGAGCTCACTCAGCCTTTCCTCTAAGAGAGATGTTCCAAGCCTCTGATCTTCTTCGTGATCCTAATATATTATAATACTTTCCTTGAAATACTTCCTTTCCACTTTTCAGCTGTTTTATTTGGTCCACACTGGTGTAACTCTGATAGAATCTGGGGAACTACAAGAACCAGTTACTGACTCACAGGACTGACATGCACTGGTTCAGGGAAATCTCCAATAAGGCAGGACACACCGCAAGCCTCAATCCTCTGTGATCAAAGCACTTGGAGGGGAGTAGGCAGCTTTTATCAGCAAATGCTTGGGTTTAAATCATAACAGCTATTCAGCTTTCCTTGTCCTTGCTTGTAAATTGCCTACTTTTTTCCCCAAATGTTCTAGACATCTACCAAGGGAAAAACTCTAAAATTTTATGGTGCATCTGAGTGGATGATTAATCAATCTTTGAATGGATAACTGGAGAGATGCACAGCCGCAGAAGCTAACTGCTGGGAAGCATTAGAAGTGTGCAGCTACCCATCACGCAGTATACATTTCTTCTCTCTCCCCTCTCCAGTCCCTGTGAGAAATTTTATTGCCATATTGCTAGTAAATTCTTTACATAAACTAGCACTACTTTTAAGTTTTAGAGCAATATAATCTATTGAGAAGTCTTTAAAAAATCTCCACTTGTTTTTGAAACTGCCATTTCTCACGATTTTTATAATGCTGTACCTAGCTGAATTTCTGAAGTAGGAGTCCCTGTTTTCTGACAAAAGGCAGAGAACCAGAATTTCCCTGAGCTGCAGAAGGATGCTCACTACATATTTTACTCTGCCTTGCCAAGAACATTCTATATCTGTGTAATTGTTATCGCATATATTTTCTGTAGAGTGAAAGAGCAGGGAGAACATCAGTGAAGTCCCAAGAATCCCACAGGAGGTGAGATTCAGGTGTTTTACATATAGAAAGTTCCATGTTTACTGTTTTTACCCTGAATTTCAAGAACCAGAAATTACCTGCTTTAAAATTACATGCAATATTTTAATTTTATAATAATTATTCTTAAGACTAGAAATATTAGCACTATATATTAACATAATCAGCTATACTAGTGATGTATAACACCAATTCCTCTCTGAATAGCTGTTTGGAACTGTGTTTAGGGAGGATTTATAACAGAAAGAACAGGCTAGATTTAGAGAAATGGCTATTTAATCAAGAAAAGACACTTGTAACTATTCTGCTGCAAGTCAGATGTGTCTATTTTACAGATGAATCTTCAATGTCTTTAGATGACAAAAAAAATCTGAGTGCTTGTGTAACCTCAAAATATTCTGACTTAGACAGAAGTAGCATAAGTTGGGCATTAAATATGACTATATTTGTATTAAAACGGTAGGTATTTGTAGTTTAAATCTGTATTTTATTATGATTTCATACTTTATGATAATATTCTTAATGTAGATTTCAGTGTTTCAAAGTTCAGCATGGTCTCATCCATTTTCCAATTGGGATGAGATGATTTCTAACTACATAATTTGAAAAAGATATTTATCAGGTTTTAAAAATATTATTTCATTTTTTACATCAACTCAAGAGTGAGTTATCTGTATTAATGTAAATTTTCCCAGAGAAAGCAGGTGTGGCAATATGATACTCAGTAGGAGACAATTTGGTTTTCATTAGAAGAATGTCTTGCTAACAGAAGGTCATTTTTGGTTTCAAATATATTTTATTCCTTAATTGACTTTGTAAAGATAAAGAAAAGTAAAAAAAAAAACCACAAAACCAAAACAAACAAAAACCCCCAAACTATGCATTTGGCAAGATAGTAAAAACTATATATATATATATATATATATATATATATAAAAATATATATATATAAAATGCAATTAATTTTTCCCTAGCATAAAAATAGGAAATTCAAACCAAGAATTGATGAGGAAACCTAACTTTATGCCAGATCCCTGCCAGAAGCCTCTTTTTTTTTTTATCAGAGTAACAGTTCGGCTGTTTCTTGCCTTTAGCATTGGGTAAAATATCACCGCAGTCAACATTAAATACCTGTTTGTCAAACATTCCTTATATTAAAACTGGTTTAATGCACTTCTGAAGTGGTCTTTGCAGCACTGAGCAGCCACAAGTAGCGAGTAGCTACTTATGACCCTTCCTTGAGGCAAGTTGTGTGCTGCTCTATCAACTCGTCACTGAGCGTACAGACGGAGCTGTGACAGGGTAGGAAGCCTGAAGGAGGGAGCAGAGGGACTGTTTCAGCATTAGGAGGATGCAAAAGATTCGTACTGAGCCCACCAGGGTTAAACTGAGCCAGCTGACCCAGAGAGATGGGATGATGGAGTCACCCCATACCTGCAGTGTCATTAGCAGGAGTGAGAAAAAACTGTTTCTCCATGAAATACACCTTCTGTACATGTAGTTGAACTGTCTCTGGCCTTTTTCAGGCCTCTAGGTAACAAGCAGAGCAAGTAAGGTTTTGCAATCCCTGCTTGGGTCTTCCAGGCAGATGATTTTGGTTAGATCAGACTATGAGAGTCACCTTACGGCAGTCTTCAACTTCCATCGCACGCAAAAGAAATCATAATCTGCTATACACATTACATACACACAGAAGCTGAAGGAAACCCAGGTCATTGGGGGAACCAGTGATAGGCTGAACATTAGAAAAAAAAAATTTCACAGCAAGGGTCATTGGGCACTGGCAGAGGCTGCCCAGGGAGGGGGTTGAGTCACCTTCCCTGGAGGGGTTTAAGGCACGGGTGGATGAGGCGCTGAGGGGCATGGGTTAGTGTTTGATAGGAATGGTTGGATTCGATGATCCGGTGGGTCTCTTCCAACCTGGTTATTCTATGGGTGGTGTTTAACTGGACATCTACATGTCACTGGCTAAACAGCACATCATACGCTATTAGGCTTACTTTGCCTCGCTTTATAACATGAGTGCTGTTAAGCCTATAAATCAGAGGTCATGAGAGAGTCAGACTAACAAGTCTGGTAAGATAAAGCAGGAAGATTAATTTACATTTTATAGAACTCAGATTTATACTTGTTTTTCAATAGTTTGTACTAAAACGCCTTAGAGAGTACACGTTCCCACCAATGCACATAATACAAGTCCGGGTCTTTTTACCTATATTAAAACTTGATGCTTGCATCTTACTTACAACTTTTGAGCTATTAATCATCTTCTTCTGTCTTTTTATCTCACTGTAGTCAAATCTTTGTGGCTTTGGAATACATGATTGATCTGTGCAAGGTTTTCCCTTCCCCTGGAATTACTGGCTTTATTTGTCCCTATCCTATCCACTACCTCTGCTGTTATGAGGTCTGACATTAAGAGATTGTGGTAAATGGAAAACATAGCAGGAAAGCAAAAGGAAAGCAAGCAAGATCTACTTTTTCTGTAGTTTCACTTAGACTTCTCACTTTAAAGCAAACCCCAGATATTTCTAAGTGTAAGTGGCAACCTTTCTTGTGCTGTAAGTGCTGTATTTTGTTGCTTATCTTTGGTTTGTTGCGAACTGCTGCTGTTTTCCTTTTCAGTTCCTATGGCTTTAATGGATCTAATCCACATTAAGACAGTGAGACACTAAGCCAAGGAGACGCACTGAAAGCCAATGAGCAGCTTTGACTATTCGACTTTCTCACCATCTCACAGACCACTAAGTACTTTTTCCTTATTTCATTACAGATTCTTTCTTTTATTAACAGTCTCCTTAACTCTGTGTGTTTCATATGCTCATTGTGTTATGAATTTTAAAGAAATCACAAGATCCCACGATTTACCAGTGAAATTATTTACGTGTCAAGGATGCCAACCAAACTGCTGGAGAGGCCACCACTCAATGTCTGCTCAATTTTGTTGAGAGGATGTGAGAAAAATACAGGTCGTGAATAGGGCTTTACTGAAGTGCCTTATAGGGATTAATTTCACTACAAAAAGATTACAGCAGCAGCTGCTAGTATTGCTTTCTAACAACAATCTTTTATTTTTTTTTTTTGCTGTACGACTTGAGAATGTTATTTCTCCCTTCACTTGCTGAAAATTCTCAGGAACTGTTTTCCTGGGCTGTGTTCCAGCCCTTCCATATCTAAACCAGGGCTAATCTCAGCTGTGGAAAAGCCTGATCTAAGGTAATTGCCTGTTGTGGCACTCCCTGAGGGCATGCAACCCACCTGACCAAGGCACCAAGCTGTCATCGTAGCCATCTCCCTCGTGGCACTGATCACACGAGTAGCTGTGGCGAAGGGTGACACTTGCACCTGTTCTGGGCAAGGTCATTTAGGTGCTGGACACACAGCTAAAGGTGGACATGTATTTCCCTGCTGCTGATCACCACTGGGACACCTATAACCTAGCAGTGGCATCCAGCGTGGGCATTTTTGTTGCCTATCTGCGACATAAATAACTATTATTTGAAAACTACAAACATAGTCCCTCATGGTGGTGGTAGCAATCCTGCTTAAAGTAGAAGTGGCCAGTTCACAGAGCCACCACAGAAAACAGAGGATGAAGCTTCAGGAAGTTCTTGGAAAATTTCAACCCCTCAGCCGCAACCAGAGACTGAGATCACACTCAGATCCTTCTACTGTCCTTTCACTGGATACACTCTCTTTCTGGGTTCTCTTTGGAAATTTATTATCAAATATTTTGTTTAATTTTTTCTCTCTCCTGAATGCTCTGGTCAGCGAGAGCAGAGCACAGAACATGAGCTGCTGCATCACTGATCAAAGCAAGCCAAAATACCTTAGATCAGAATTTGATTCAGAGGTTTAGGTAAGTAAAATATGGATTGGTGTCAGCAGCTTAAAAGGAATGATAATTAGAGAGCGTTTGAACCATCAGATGGCAATGATATGTATTTACTTATTTATTTCCAGCATGGCACTTCCATCTAACAAGAAGAGATATTTACAAGGCTTGATATCTGGAGAGAGAAGTGGGTTTGTTGAGGTAAAAAAAAAAAAAAAAAGAGTAGAAAGGAACTTTTGACAATAGTATATCTAAAGGAACCATTTTAATTTCAACTTTTTACCGTATTTTATCAACATTATAGAAGTAGTACTCATGGAGATATAAAGGCCTGAAATTATAAATCCATCTTTAAGGCGTGATGTTGCCTAAGATTCACTCATGCTTTTCCCAAGACATTGTATTAATCTCCAGAGCTCCTTGATTGATGTATTTCTTTGAAGTCCATCTTTTCTCAAACAGCTTCACAGTAATTGTATCCTTCTGATTTGCTAAAGATTCTTCCATGCCAGCTGCTCCTGCTCAAATCCTTCATGGATTTGTTACAGGGAGATGGAATTGTTGTGCATGCTAATTTTGCATTATTGTCAACAACAAATCCATCATAAGCTGAGCCGTTAGAATATTATTCAGAAAATATGTTCCTTGATTAATTTCTCCGCTTTGCATTTTAGTAATGCAAATTGTCTTCTGCTGTGCTTAACGAAAGAGCTCTTTAATAGATCCAAGACTGGGCTAAACCTTAGCATGTTCGTCTCATTCAGATTTCAATACAGCTGAAGTATTTTGAGCTTGTTTTGAATATAGTTTACTCTTCAGTAAATATTTATTAAGTAGACTACTTAGATGCAGCATGGAAATTCAGCAAGTAATAATGTATTTCTACACACTTTTTGCTGCTAAGATATTAGCTCAAATAGAACAAAAGTCCCATGCAGAGCGAGAGGCACGTGAGAGACACTAGAGATTTCCTCTGTTCTCTGTGAGCTACAAATGTTCTTCTATGTGCTAGAATGTGGAAAGGACATGAATGTGACTCCACATGTTGATGGATATGAATTGTCTACTAGGAGTGAAACATAAATAGATTCAACTGAAAATTTGCCAAGGTTTTCCTCCACTATACGAAATCAGATTCCTATGATGTTTAATTTTAATGCAGGCACAATCTCGTGGTGACAGAATGGTTTATTTCTAGGTTATGTGTACCAGTCCTGTGTTTCTTTGCCTTCTGCTATCTAAAAGTTCAGTGAAACCCAAATTTGCAACAGGATCTTAACCCAAATAAGCAGCACATGCAGAGAAAGAGTAGTAAAAGGAATATTTTCATTTGTTCTCAGAAAATTAGTTTTCATCCAGAAATAAATCAGTTTGGCTTGTCACCTCTCTGCTCAGCTTTCCTCCCTGTATGTCAAAGATCCGGTCATATGAAAAAAATAGATTCAGATGTATTGATTTTCCTTCTGATGGCAGTCTGTCATCAAGCAGGTGTGGCAATATCCTACAGAGGCAAATGATTGAGTTTGTTGGCAACTTCATGCTGTAGTTTTATTTTCTGCTTTTATTTTTATCTTCTCACAAGCCATGCCAGCTTAATGCAACGGTGAACAGAAAAGTTAGTGAAATGTAAAATACAAATGTAATTAATTTGGCTGCTGACCAGGCACACAACCTTTACTGTCTCTATGCCAGTTTGCATTTCACTACCTACTTGTACCTTCCATTCCCAGAAATACTCTTGGAACTGAAAGGACCACTGGTATAAGCGAGCTGCTCTCCCGCATGAGGAAGAAGAGAACAACCTGTCCTCAGAGGAGCAAGGGCTTATTAACAGTGCTGGGTTGTTAATCCTCCTGTATCATTTTGAAACAGGTAGAAAGGAAATGATACATGCAGCACGCACCTAACCCAGAGACATACTGCCAGAAGCTTTTCCAAGAAGTGTTACTGCTCAAATAAAGCCTCTCAGCTCAAAGAGTTTTACAACAAAGTCAACATTTTCTCCTTTCTTCCTTTGATTGAGCAGTCATAGATTTAAAACTGAGACATTTAACCGGACAGCACGAGAAGGAACAGAAAACGTATGGGTTAAGTATCCAGAACAGAGCTATACATCCCATGGCAAACCGTGGAAGTCAAAAGGCAAAGACTTTCAGGGTCACATCCCATGCAACCTATAGGAGTGTGGGAGAACACAGCAATGACTGACTCTGGGTGCTCTCAGGTCTGGGAACTACAATGAAACCCCAGCCATGCAAAGAGCATCCTGGCAACCACCAAGATATCTGGCAGCTGTGTCTCTTCCCTTGCCACACTCAGTTTGTGATAATGCTGGTGAAAGAGTGACATGAATTAGATACAGCACCAAATGGATCAATTTAATCCTGTAGTTAATCAGATGTGACTGGAGGTGGAGCAAATTCATGGGACTGATGCTAAGAGTACGCCCAGAAGGTTTAGAGAGGTAATTCCACATCCCAGTGGTGTTCAGAAAGCCACGTTCTGAAACAGATTCTGACAACAAAACAGCAATTTCTTTTTGTCTTAACAGAAATTAACCTAATTTCAAGTGCCTATAGTTGTAATATTTGCTTAAGACTGATAGATTAGAATGGATTGGAACCAGCCAGGAAAGTTCTTTAAAATTCATAACAGGGTAGACAGAGTGGTCTGGATTTAAAAAAGAAAAAAGAAAAAATCAATCTGAACACTTGCTTGGAAATAAAAGGGAAACCACTCTAAAATACTGAATCAATTACACTGGCAGCTTTTAACTGCCAGTCACAAATGAAAATGAGTGCAGGGTCTTTAATCACTATGTGCTTCCCTCACTAGATGTGCGATCCACAGAAGGGATGTCCAGGACTATATTTTTTGGTGCTTTGTAATAGCACTGAAGTGTTCTGGTGGACACTTGGGTAGCTGGGAATGAGATGTTCAGACCAGGGTAATGGAATGTAGGCACCTCATCCCAAAGGTACAGCCAGAGTATTATCTCTATTACTCAGCAGATTTTTTCCTTTTATATTTATTTTTATTTTGATCTATGGCTTCTTTTGTGGTTTTGGTATTTGGGTGGGTTTTCTTCATTTTAGCTGTCTTTCCCTTTGAAGAGAACTCAGTCCCTTAAACTAGAGGAAAAAAAAGTGCCCTGTGAAGATATTGGAGACACTCTTTCTCACACTCTGATAACAGAGAAAGCTAACTTTGCTTTTTCATCAGTTTCTATTTATCTGCTTGACAGCTGTCATACATAACAGTCTCTCTGTGTGACTTACTGCCCATGCCCTTTCTCTGCCATGTTGCTCATAAAACCATCCCTGCTCCTTTCTGCTCCAGGAACTTATTAGATACCAACCGCAAGATGTCCAGATCACTGGCAGTTTTCTAGAGAAACACAGATTACAAAGCGTCCCTGTGGTCTAGCAGTACGTCTGGTGTTTGGAACTATGTGTCAGCTGGGGACGAACTCCTGCCCATGGGAGTAATGCTGCTGAGGGGATGCCCAGCCCAGAAGCTCCACGCAGAAGTGGATTGTTCTGCATCTTCATGTAGAGACACAGCTTTGATGTCCTGTTTGCTTCATCACAGTGCCTTCTCGGGGTGGAATTTGAATTAAGATTTATAACAGTTTTGCTGTGTGGCGGCTAGCCTAGAAAGCTGATACAATCCTGTTTCTCCCAGTAGATGGATTCCCACATAGGGCTGTGAAGTTGGATTCAAAAGCTGCAGCTAATTTCACGGGTTCGTGGTGGACTGTAAGTGTGAGGAAATACTGTCATGTGTTGGTATTAACATCTGCCTTTGAACAGACTGAAAAAGCAAAGCTCATATTTTGGAAGGTGTTTCTGGATCTCGTTTAAAGACACTGGGGCTTTCAATGGAGCAGATTAACTTCTGGAGACCTATGCAAGGGATGGGCTGGGTCTGATATGCTCCCCCGAGCAGATCAAGCACAGTCAAACAGTCTGCTGCCCCAGGAGGGTGGAAGGAAGGATGGGTCTTTGCTTGCAGAGATGAAACCTTTGAGATGGCAGCAAGGCCCTGAGGAACCGGTGTGCTAACAGAAAGAGGCAAAGGCCTGACTACAAAACCTAGAAACATGACTCAGATTTTGCTGATCACGAGGCAGTTCCCTCTGCTGTTATGAAGAAACTGTGGCTTTAATAGAGAACAAATTGATATTCTTGTCATTGAGCTAATTATCCCCAATGCTTCTCCTACATCCTGTTTTCCATGGAATTCTCCTGCCTGAGGATTGTGATATATGATGAGGTCTATGCATTAACACAGAGAGCAATAAGCACTAAGTTATGCCTTCAATTAATTCTGGATCCTGGGGCTGAAAAATATTTATGCAACAGTTGGAGACTGGGAGCACAGAAGATTTAAGAGACATTGACTAAAAAACATTCAAAGACAAATGTTTACCATGGAGCTGTTAACCTCTTTTCTACCAGCACAAAGAAATCTGTCAGTGTTTTAGACATACTGCAATCACTGTTTATGTGGCTAAATACAGAAATCTTAGCGCGGTAAGAAACGGTCCTTCCTATATGAGGAAGGACTAAGAAGATTAAGAGGTAAGGATAAGTGAGGAAGACATGATAGAGATCTATAAAATCAATGGAGCAATGGAAAAGTGCACAGAGGACAATTATTCATTTGTCTTCTAATACAAGGATTAAGGGAAATTAAATGGTCAGGTGACAAATTTTAGGAAGCATAAAAAAAAAAACAAATTAACACAAAATTAAGTTAAAACTGTGGAGCTGATTACCACAGGATGCTGGAGATACTAGAAGTTTATGTGAGTTCAAAAAGTAACTGAAAACATGACAGAATAAAAATCCACTGAGATTTCTCTCCGCTCAAGAACTATTTGTGTCTCAAGATTTAAGCTGCAATTCATAGGAGGTTCACAGAACACACCTTGGAAAGATCACTCTTGGATGTCTACTGGTTTCTACCATAGGAGGTATGATATTTTGCCTTGATATACCTTCAATCTCATCTGCTACAGGGATCTTATGTCATTATGAATAGAATTGCAGCCACAGAAATCCACAAAGCTGGGACAAGACTATGGATACTGAGTTGTAACCAAAGCTGCTGTGAGTTGCTGTGAGTTGCTGCCTATGAGATTGCAGAGGAACACCAAATTCTGCTAAATACATGCTTCCAATGAAGAGTCACAACAATACTTTGGTTATCAGCTAGTGCATCTCTCATTTTTCCCTCTGGAAAGAACTAAAAGAATAGATGTAATTTTAGTTTTTACAATTCTTCAACAAAGCAACCTGAAGATGGAATATAAACTTCAGTGACTTGAATAATAAAAAGGGAGATAGAAAATGGCACATGTCTGACTTAAGTGAAACAGAGAGAACACTGAAGAACTAAAATACTCACTAAAGAATTGACCCTAGGAGGGCTAAGCTGCCACATATCTCAGTGCTTCTTCCCAGGAGAGTCTGCTAGTGCTAAGTGACAGAAAATCTCACCTGGATGTCATGCAGAAACTTGATACATAAATTATAATTTATCTGTTATCTATTTCTATTATCTATTATAGTTATACTATATCTATTCAGGCAACTTGAGCAGATTCAATATTTAGAAAGGCAAGTACAGGCTTAATGTTATTTGATTGTTCAACAAATTAGATCAAGAAGAAAAAGTTTGTGTCCTCTTCAGTTTGCTTTATCTCAGCTTCCAGTGTTCTCAGGTTTTCTCCCTTTGGCACACATTTTGACAAAGAACTTTGAAAATCAGAAAATTAGACCCAGAATCAGTTTAAATCTAATACAAGAGAAAGTCTCACTTTCCAGTAATACTCTCTTTGCAGAAAAACGTGTGGATAACTCAGAAATATGACAGTTACACTATATCAAAGCTGTCCTAGCCTTCTTTCCATCTACTTATTTTTCCCATGTTCTGTTTTTGCTCTTGATTTACACCAGTACACCTGAAAACATAATGAAGCACCGGTTTTTAGGAATGATAATTTACAAGGCAAGGTCTGCAGAGAGAGTACTTCTATAGGTGTTTGATGTGATTTCCAGAGTGGCTGCGGCAACATGTGTAATAGCACAGGCATCTTTCCGACACCTCTGTTAGGCAGAAACCTATTGCTGTATTTAACTGGATGTACCCAGTGTCTTTTAATAAGAAGCAAAAGGTCTTTTGGTACTTATTTTAATTTGATTGACAAAATTGTCAGGAAGCTCTTGCCAAAACATGCACGGCAGCAATTGTAGGCATCAGTCTGGTCTCCCGGTAAACATCCAGTAATCAATTTAAAAAATAAAGAGGGAGAATAGATCAGGACTTGGATTCTTAATGAGTAATTAAATAAAGATTAAAGATGTATTTAACCTAGAAACCTGTCATGGAAATTTAGCTGTCAGGTGATGTGAGGGCTGGCTGTTTTGAGGGTATCTGATGAATGCAGGCTCATGGGCGGCTGTCACAATGATGAAACAAGCCCAGACTGGGCTAATAGATTTATCTGTTTCTACCTGGCAGATTATAATGGGATCTGGAGTCACCCTGCTGATCAGTGGGCATCTGTAGAAAGCTCATCACACAGAGAGTGTCACTAGGATAGAAGGGGAATATTTTTCTTGAGCTAGATACCCAGAGATATCATCACTTGAAGAAAAAAGGAAAGGGAAGACTGCACGCTGAGGTATAACTTGTAACAGATTGTCAAACCATCTGCAAAGAAGTAGCTAAAATAGTGATGTGCTGCTGTTGCCTGTTCAAGAAGAATTCCCACAGGAGATTCCTTCCCTTCCCATTTCCCTGGAGAGTTAACAGCACTGTAGATCAATCTAGTATTGCATATTTTTGTCTGAACGTGTAGACATTTTGACAAAAGAGACTGAAATAATCAGTACTTTGAAAACCTCCAGCTGAAATGCTGGAGGAATCAGTTGATTTTCCAATTTGCTAAAGACAGGTGTTAAAAGAACTTCACTTGGAAAGTTGGAGACAGTATCATTAAGCAGTTGACTGCAATAAAACACAACAATAGCACCTGTGATATCTCTTTTATACATCTGTGAAACCAAGCCCTCTCCTGCTGGTTGCACTGGAATTTGGGGTGGTTCCTGAAGGCAAACACAAATCAAGGGATAGCCTTTATTGCTGAAAAGCAGAGTGGTCAGTGCTTCAGAAAGGTGCTGAAGGCACATCCGTGCCATCTATATGTACACCTGCAGCACACCTTCACTTGTGAAACTGTCTTGTAGTGCATAAGGCATTTAATGAAACCTCATTTGTCCCTTTGCTAGTGGACTTCAAAGCAAAAATTTTGGATCTTATTGCTCATGTGGTATCTCAGCCAAAACTTCTTATTAAATTCTGTGGGAGTTGGATTAAGAGGCTCTAAAAGTAATAGGAATAAATGGCATCTCCTGGTTAATCGTTTATTTTTCTTTCAAAATAATATTACTTATGCTTTGCTGTTTTACGTACACACCTCCGGCTTTGGACCCAATCCTAGCTGGTATAAATCAGACTCATATTCCCCAGCACCTGCAGTGGAGCTACACAAGTGAACAGCAAGCCTGCAACTGGCCCACTGCGAATACGTTATAGATTTACCTGCTTGTGTACCACACTACTGGTTCCTGTTATTGCTTTGTACAGTGTTCTGGGAAATTAAGGAGAGTAGTGGGAGCTAAATTAAATTAGTTTCCAATCTAATACTATTTGACCTGTATTTCACAGTAAAAGGACTTCTACTTTTGAAATGATGAAAAAGTATTTTTAATCAAGTATTCAAAGTAAAGTACTTTAGATGGCTCAGTGCTATCCTGTTCAGAATCATATGGGAAAAATCTATTGCTGGCATATTGTTTTTTCTCTCCTAATTGTCATTAATGCTAATTAATAGGTGTATGTTAGATCAATCTCAATGTTACTCCATAATGTGTAGTTAAAAATTACGATAATGAATTCCAGCTTCTCCAGACAAATGTAATAAACTGGTGATTAATATTCCCCAAGGCTGGGATGGAATACGATTCAGGTTAATCTAAAATAGCCGTCTGTGGAAAGTTTGATATCCATCAGTTACTGAAGCTGACACAGTAAATGTAAGGTGTTATTAACAATGTGGTGAATCAAGTAAGTCACAGCTCATATCCCAAGTTTTGTGGCTGCTGTGACTTGGTCAAAATTCCTTGGCTGAGTGTGAACTGGTTGTGTCCTCCTTTTCCCCTTGTTCAATTCTCATAGCTCTATCACTCTTGAAATCCACCCATATATTCTGTTTGGAACAAAAAAAGCAAACCTCCCACTTTGTAAAATAAAAATTATTTTTCTGTGGGCCTAGGGAGGCTGTGCATAGTTAATAAAAGAGAATATAATTTTAGCATCATTTGGAGTCATTCCATACCATGTTGATGCACTTGGAATCAAAAATTTCAGGCCCTATGCTACATACACGTGCCTGTCACAGATGCCATCCATCCTCTCGTGACAGTATCCCAGAAAAGGTTCATACACAATGAGGCATGGATGGACACAAAAAAATCCCCCTGGGGAGGAATCTGCAGGCAGGTGTCCATGGGAGGCTACTACAGGTTCTGAGGAACCGTGACACATGGGCCACAACCACATCACTGAGCCCTCTTCTGGCATCAGATTCTCCACAACAAATCTGAAGCTTTTTTGCCAGTGGATTTGCAACAGGATGAACACTGACAAAGCTTTTATAAAAATGTATATTTTCTGTTATCTTATGTCTCCAGTACTGCCAAAATGATATTTTCTGTAGGGACAGAAGGAGGTACAAAAGTGGGAGCTCCTGATCATGCTCTGAAAAGAATCCACTCAAATTCATGCCTCCAAACTTATTTTACATAAGCCAGTTTTTACAAATATGTTGCTCTACTCACATGCTGCTGTGACTGCTGCAGTCAAAGGAGTTCTATAAATGGAGAAGATGTATAAACCCAGGATGACTCCCACCTTGAGTAGCTAACCTCACACAATGCTCTGTGCACCTCCCATGCCCTTCAGGTTCCATAAACCAAGAAATTTTCGGTCAGAGGAAAAGAGAAGATGCACAGAAAACCACCCTTTATTACAAAATTAGTTTCATAGCTGCAGATAGATCTTTAAAATGAAAAGATATAGAGAGATTAATACTTGCATTTCAAACACTGAAATCTGAACTCCTCCATATGATTTAAAAGAAAAAAAAAATAAGCAGAAAACAATGACATACAGACTCCCCCTCATCCAAATAAAGAACTGACTGGTAAAAACAAACTATGTGGAGACACGGT
Organism: Clamator glandarius; assembly: GCA_033459285.1. Taxonomy (NCBI): domain Eukaryota; kingdom Metazoa; phylum Chordata; class Aves; order Cuculiformes; family Cuculidae; genus Clamator; species Clamator glandarius. The sequence goes on along the minus strand of JAUNZM010000128.1, from coordinate 1,041,947 downwards.
AACAAAATTACCTTAATACTGTAGGAGGAGATCTGACTGCTGCCCTCTGTCTTTCCATCTCTCATTTCCCAAGTATAAAATGGTTGGACTCAACGATCCGGTGGGTCTCTTCCAACCTAGTGATTCTATGATTCTATGAAAATGAGATAATCTGTCTAACAACAACTTTACTCTAACATGGAAGATTTTATGGGTGCTCAGATGACATGGGGTTGTGTCATGAAGTCATGCAAGGGAGGAAGTTTCCATGGTGTATGTATATCCGTGTATGCATAGATACATATATATGTGCACACTGTGACGCTATATAAAAATATCACCAAGCTGATAAACCCTTCCCTGTGTATTTTTGTGCAATTGAAAACAAAAAATTCCTTTTCTCTTTTTCTCTCTCCATACCGATATACACAAAATTTAAAAAAAGTTGCAGCTGTCCTGCATTCCCTGGGGTAATAAAGAGGTCGGTTTAGTGAGCGGGAAGTATTCCTACTGCCCGACAGCTCCTCAAGCCATGCTGCTCTCCATTTGGCTGCACTCCCTGAAGCAGCTGAACAAAGGCAGCTCAGATATCATCCACCCTGTCCTACCACAGTCCGGAGGAAACTGGGTATCTAGCTGGGTTTTTTAAAACCCTAAACACAGTGTATTTATAAAACTGCTTTGCTTGCAGGTCACTTGAAGGCAATACACAAGAAGTGCTTGTGTGCTACCACACAGAAACATTGAATTTACAGAGGAAATCGCATTGCTCTATAACCAGTAGGGTATCTGAGGCCCATTTACTTATGAATTTTAACCCTGTGTCACTGCACTCTTACTCATGTCACTTCTGGGCTTTGTTCAGGAAGAAACAAGTGGCAGGGATGGACACACATGCAAACTTACTTCCCAAATACCTGCTCAAAGCCCATGCACTCTTGGGTCAAGGGGCAAAAGGAGGTTTGTGTCTTCCTTGCATCTGATGGGGCGTGGAAGAGTGTTTCCCTTGTTCCCTGGGGAAGGAGGCTACTATTGCAACATTAACTAATTTCTAGAAAAAGTAAACGAATGATAACTGGAAAAGAGTTTATTGCTTTTTTCCTAACTCTTAGGATACATACATACAACATTTTTCTTTATTTAAAAGAAAACAAACCAACCTCCTCTGCTCTCCTTTTTGCAGTGGTGGGTATATGCAGGGAATTGGAAAGCTGCTGGAACAGTAGAGGTGTTACATATTTGAATTCTAGAGTGCTGTACTTGCTAACTAAGTAAAAAAGCAGAAGTTTCATGTGTTGTCTCAGAAGATGTGAAAACAAATCAGTGCAGATAGGGGAGAAGAGAACTATCACATTGTGCAATCATAAGGCAAAGTCAACTGCAATAACTGAAGGGACAAGTTTATGAAAAAATCATAGTTTTCTACCACAGGATTAATGAATTATTTATACTAAAAAACTGCAGAGCATGGAGGTTTGGGTTTGTTTGGTTTTTTTTTTCTAAAAAAATACAAAAGAAAATTCAACTGTTTTGGGATCAATTGCCTTCTGTTTGTTTAAAAAAAGTGAAAAGAAAGTTTTTTTTTTTCTCATTCACTCACAGAAAGAATTTCTTCCTATCCATTGACATATGCAATATTAAGGAGTGGGAGGCTCATGAGGTGTCCCTATCCAATATCGGGGAGGGTTCTTAAATGATCCCAAGAGGCCAAGATTAAGACTCAAATGGGGTCAGATGCTGTACAATCTTGTGAACTTTATTTTCTGGAACAACTGATAACAGCGATAGGACAGAGAGGAAAAGAAAGGAGAAGTTAGAATCCCTAAGCAAGAAGATGGTAGAGATGCAGCTAATTACCACCACCACAAATGTAGCGATGTTCCATCGGATAGGTCTTGGTGCAGGTGATGATGGAGACACGGCCACAGAGCAATGATGATGCTCCAAGCTCCAGGAAGACGGGGTGGGGGGAACACGCAGCAACACACACAAGGTCGGGTCCACAGAACAACGAAGAAACCGAGCACCCCGAGCCCACTGAGCAGCGATGAGGCAAGAGGCCCCCCTATTTATCGCCCCAGTCCCCACGATTTCCCTAAACAGTCCACCCATTTCCAGGACGACATTGTCATGCCCAGGTGTTCAGCTTGATAGGCACTGATTCGGGTGGATGTCAAACAGTCCACCCATTTCCAGGAAGACATTGCCTTCCATGCGTGCACGCCCAGCTGTTCAGCTTGATAGAAACGCTTTGAGTTGATGTCGTGCTTTTTTCCATTGGGGACAGTTTGTCTCTGTGGTTGGCAGCTCTTACGAGATCGTTGTGATTGACAGCTATGTTGAGCCAAAGCAGTTTGATAACGGTCTCTTACACGAGGTGAGAAGCATTTATCCAAAATACCTGTTTAAAAAAAGCAAACCAATGTGTCTAAGCGATGCTAACAACACACCCACTATGTCCTATGAAAAAGCACAACCACACAGAGTGAGTTTCTTTCCTGCCTTAGGTCTGCACGGTTTCCAGTAAGCAAAAAAACCTCTGCAGTACTATCTGCACAGCCTCACCACTGCCTGTGCACAGCCAATGCAAAGCTGGTGCCCCACTAGACCACCACAAGAAGAGAGGGGAAAGTGTATGTGCAGTACACAGTGTCCACAGGACCTGTGAAAGAACCAAAAGGATCATGCAGTAGGCACATGCAGAGAGGATTGGCTTGTTCAGTACTCTGACTTTCAAACCACCCTCCAAATAAACACACAGTAGGTTCCTGATCATTGGGAAGGAATAACAGTTTCCAAAACTCTCTTCCACAAAAACCTCTTCTTGAAAGAGAATAAATAGCAACTGAAGTGATTCAGGGCCAACAGATTTTCAGTGTTTGAGGTTTTATTATCTAAATCTGAAGAGACTACAAGGGAAAGCAAGAACTTGGCCTCAGATAGTGTTCTCATCAAGAATTCCCACTAGATCGTCAAAGGAAAAAAATTGATTTTTTTCCTTTGTTTTCATATGATGGAGATCAGCACTCTGAGGAGATGTTGTGTGGATGAATAACAAAGCTAAAGATGTTTAGGAATATTATATCAAGATTGTTACAGAAGCCAAAGAGAAACAACCTCATTGATAGAGGAGAAATGGAAGATTTACATGCCTTTAAGTAAGGGGACAAAGGTCACTGTATTTGATCATCCCAGCTATCTATCAGAGCACGCTTTTGCTGTCACACACAGGTACAGACACAAAGCAGGTTCTGTCACAGCTCCCCTGAGTAAGGTCAGTCAATGACCAGAAATGATTTGCTACAAATGACTATGTTATTTATTTACCTTCACATAAAAGAAATTTTCAACGCTGACGTTAATCTCACATTTTAATATATATTAAAAAAGGCAGAAGACTTTTGTTTTACTGAATGCTATCTCACCCCAGCTGAGTTTAACCTAACGCAAGCCAATAGACAGCTCTAATGAAAATTCAAATGTGGATGGAAAAACAAAATAATCCAGAAATAACATTTGCAGAATATCTTCCAGCTTCCCCTTGGCTGGAAGCTTCCTCATGCCAAAGACACATTGAAAATATAGATTTATCTATGTAAAAAAATGACCATAAAGAGCGCTCAACAGAAGTTCAGAAGAAATTCCAACAATAAATATTTGTAATCACTCACTACCTCTTTCTGAGGTGTCCAGTAACCAAGTCTGTACAAGTTTGTGTGGTGATCTTCCTTAAGCTTGATTTCTTGAGCATAATAATAACTGGAAGGTGCAGTCCATGACCAGAACCAGATGCCCTCTACCCTCAGACAGTTCACAGGATCAGAATAGACCTAATCCAAACTGCATCTCCCTGAGATGCCCATTGTGTGAACACCATGTCTTTAGCACCAAGTGATTTACGTTATGAATCTGCTCATATTGGTCCATGCCGCTCGCTAACTTATACACACTTAAAAAGACACAGGATGATCCGTGTACATCTGACTACCAAATATCACTAGATATAAGGAAATATTACTTCCCAGTTAGAGAAGTTAAAAGTTACTCTTGAAAGAGTAACTGGAAAGAGATTTTGCCAGAGAAAGCTCCAACCCAGCTGCTCCAATTTTGCTAGCACTAGATGTTCTGGTGCTAAAAATTTAATTTGAGCATATAAGTTCACCATCACACATTAATTATGTTTAGGAGACAGGGATTCAGTAGCCTCCTCAGATAGATTTACCTCCTGCCTGCACAGTTCAATTCCTAATACCATAAACAGAAAAGAGCTGAGCTGCACTTCATTTGAATATTTTGACTTGTGCTTTGGTGTGTGGGAAGATTCTAACCAAGCAGCTGCCAATGCAGTAAATAATGAAAACAAAAGAGAAACATTGATTATGGCTTGGCAATTAAGTAAATACATTATAAAAAAAAGCAAACAGAAGAGCAGGGAAAAGCTTTCAACAGGAAAGAGTCATCTTGAAAAGTCCACATCTGAATACGGATCCAAATTCTTAAAATTTCCCCCGGTCTGAAAGGAAGAACTTTTTGTATAGGAATTCAGTGTTGCTCAAAGGAATACGCCATATGGAACATAAGACCTGTTTATTGTTTTTATACAAGATTCATTTCTATACTTTTAATAAGTATTTATTTAATTTGTGCATGTTACTTGTTACAAATGAGAAATTAAAGGACTATAAAATGTAAGAAAACAGCATATCTAGTTAAAGACTTAAAAAATATAGAATTTGAGGTGCTGGGAACAAAAAGAAACCAGTAGAAACTGGAATGATCTAAAGTAATAAATAAAATATTTTGTTAACCTCAAAATCACTTCACATCTTGTGGAAACTATGGAAACAATAAGTACTGTTTTTCCCAAAAAAAGCTTTCAGCAAAGTGTCAGTTCAGTGTGTGATAGATAACTTAGGGGAAAACAAAAATAAATTCAGAGCTTCAACAGTGTATAGGTTAAAACAGATCTCACTCCTTACATCTTCAGCAGAAGGTAATGAAGGAGAGGACCAGCTTCAGTAGAACCTCCTGCTATTGCTTCAGGTAGCTTTTCCATGTCTGCGTATCATTGAGCTTTTCTTGTAATGTAAGAAAAAAAAACCCAGCAAGTTGCTTAAACAAAAAATTCATGGTGGGGAAGGGGAAGAAGTTGATTACAGTGCTAAAATTGATGCACAATGAAGATGAGTATACAGAGGGTTAAAGGAGAACTCATTCTGACTTACTGATCTGCCCTGAGTTACAGCCAACAATTCTCATCTGATTTTCCAACAGAAAATGAGCAGACAGGCAGGGTACAACATCTTTCTTCTGAGGCTTTGTCTCCATAAGAGTGAGAAGCACTGCTTGCTACCCAAGCCACATTGTAATATTCACCTCTGATTCCCCATCGGCATTTTGAGCAGATTGCCAGCTGACTGTCAACTTTTCAATGAGTATCACCAAGAAACTTGGAAAGAATGAGCATATGGATCAGCATCTCAAAAGTCTGCCTTCTGAGAGCAAATAGCACACACTGGAAGGCAACCCAGGTGCTGCTACATTTCAGGCAATGCACGGATAAGTGGATGGTGGCATAAGCTATGGTACTCCTCCTATAATTTTGTAAAATGACAATAAGGCACCATAACCCAGAGGGGTACTAGTTCTTGGCCCTCTAGAATCAATGAGAAGGCAGAGGTACTTCCAACTTTGCACCTCAGAAGGACAACTGAACGTTTAAGCAAGATTAAAATACCTTTTTGCAGGGGCTTTTAAATCCATTTTTAAAATGGAGAAAATTCTTATACTATTATGTGTTTCATTTAGCCTTGCTTTTCAATAATAGTGAAAAATGTTTAAGACTGTAAACCCATTGCTTCAGATTAAGATTAGAACAGAAAATCAGCACAAATAGATGCCACAGAAAGAAGCAAAATGCATCAGGATACAAACAATCCCTACTTAAACTGCCAAATCTTGTCATTTCTTGAAAGGGAAAAAGAAGCAAGCATATGCAAATTAATTTTATTTTAAAGCCTTCATACATTTCTTTGTGAAGGTGAACCTCAGAGTCCAAATCACTTGCTACAGGGATGCCCTCGCTAAATTGCTTTCCTCTATGCTCTATCAGAATATGGCATTGTATAACATTAGCTCAGTTACGGATGTAATAAGGTGTAGATGTTAGGGGTAGAGAAATAAAAGCTTAATTCTTGTGCATATATTACTTTTCACTGAATTATAATCAAAGGAATTATTTCAACATGTGCTCAAGGTGCAGTTCCAAGAGCACTAACGGTGGAGTGTGGTAGGTTTGACATTTTCCCAGTGGAGTGCCTGGAAGTGCTCTAGGGGATGTGTGATGCCCTATAGTCCCTGGTAATGCAAGAAGCCTATCTCTGATTTTGCAAATTAACAAACTGTGCAAAATACAATCGTGATTTCCAGCTATAGGGAAACATCAAAAGGGAATCTGTTTTAAAACCTTTGATTCTGAACAAGAGAAATATTGAAGTGATGGAGTGTGATATGGTTATTTGCTGTGTAACATGTGTGGATTAATCTGAAACATTCAGGCCCTAGTTCAATGCTCTGAATAAATGAGCTAGACAGCATTTTCAGTATAGCACAAACTGAGACAAAGGAATTAAATGTATAGCTGTGAGAAGCACCCACCTTTTGCAGGCTACATATGTAAAATGAAAGATTCGCACAAGTCTTAGTTTCACAGGCAGCATCTTTGGCAAGATACTCCACACACTTGTATTTATGTCTTCTGTGCTTTCCAGCCATTCCTGAGAGTGTGCACAAGCAACACATTTTACTTTTATTCCTACCTGTTTCTAAATATTTCATATTTCTTTTCATCTTTCACTGTAGATAAACTACAGGAAATAACAACAGCCAATAACCAGCCATAGGCACAGATCTCAGGTACATTCTGTATTGAAAGGAGTAGGTTCAAGAGTAACTGCAGAGGTCCTAAGAGAGAAAGTGGTCTCACATTTGGAGCAACAAATCAAAAGTTATTGCACCTTTCTTCAGCATGTGTTTTTGTGGCTGCCTCGCTTCACAAAGTACATACACTGAGAAGAAGAGATATAAAAGTGTTAGACACATGAGCAAAACCAAACCAAAACACATCTCTTATGCCATGGATTGGCAGAAAATCTAGATGCACAGAAGTACATAAGTCACAGCTCTAAGAAAAGGGAGATGCTTTTTGTATGGTTATTAGAAAATTCTGAAGAACTGAAGACTGTAGATATTCATGCCGATGCTGTTTTTCAGATGCAGAGGCAGCTCTAGGAAAGGCAAGATAAATGGAAGTGGAAGAATTTCTTTTGCCACACTTGAATTACTTTTGTTCAAAAATATAAGTCTCTAAGGAAAGTTAGGGGCTGTTCATGTGTTGCTGCCTGAAGAAAGGTGGTGAAGAGTTTTCTTGCAGTGGTGCTCTGGTTAACCAAACCACTTAGCCTTACTTCCCTTTGACCAACTCTGTTTAAGAAGTTTTTTCCTGAAGACTGCCTTTCTGTGCTGATAGTTCTTATGTTTTTTCTCTGCAGACAATACTGTCTAAAAATGAAGCTCCCTACAACATCTGTCACAAGAAATTCCTCAAAAACCCCAAGTAACTGCATATTTGCTGAGACTCTCCATTGCAGATTTTCCTATGGCATTTCTTCATTCAAATGCCACAGTCAAACTAAAGTTTACAGTAGCATCTGCTTCAAGGCTGAATCTATACACCTTCACTGCTGATCTTTCCCAAAATCTGCTAAAGAGCATCGTATCTTTAATATACTTAACTCAGTGTAGTGTCTAGTAAAAGGACACTGAAAGATTGGGAATGAGGAAAACTGCTTAGGTTGATAGCATCAGGCCAAAAGAGTTCCTCTCAGTCACTAGCTATGTGTCTGTCTCCAGATCTCTGGCAACTTGAATACGTGACAACTGGACCTCAGACCCGCGCTGTGAGGATTTGGCAAATCTTTTGCACAACCTGATCATTTCTAGGCAATTCCCTGAGGAAACTTGACCACTTATATGGAACTGCAATTTGCTTGGCTTAGCCTGACATTTGGACAGGCACTCTGACTTGTTCATTACTGATCTGTTTTATTGCCCAGATGCAAAATTTGGGCAGTGAACCATGTGAAAAATCAACTCTTTTCTTCCCCAAACCAGTGTTCAAACCAGATTTCCATATAGGCCCAGCTGTCCCCTTTCTGAAAAGGATGCAAAGCCACAGCATAACATAGAAGCCACAGGAGTCATAATTATTACTTTCTCATTTTTTGCTGATTTAATGGGATCACAATGAGCAAACACTATGTTATTGTCCAACAGCAAGTGGAAATACCACAGGTCTAAAGTGCAATCACACCCAGCAATTCCCAGGGAAGACAAATGATTCATTTCCAGCTATCCATTGTTTTCAATTGCAGGGTACTTTGCCCAGGAAGCTGTTTTCTCACCAATCTCTCAGCTGCAGGGTGCCCTCCGTTGGCCTTAGACGCTCAGATCATGTAATAAGCTGAACTTTGTGAAAACAGCAATTACTGCATGTTGGGGCTGAAGAAAGCCTCAGACACCACCAGAGGTATAGAACCCCAGACCAGTAAACATTTACTTAATATACCACATCATCTTCCATCAGCCTCTGTCACATGATCTTTCCAGTTAATGGATTTATGTTAGTGTGCTATAAAATATAGCTTCTAGTTTGTGTTAGCATTACACTGTTGATGGTTATTGCTTTGTTTCATGTGGTGTTGCCTGTGCCAACTTGCTAAATCAGATTTTTTTTTAGAGTTTGTCAGAACTCAAGAAAATAAAAAGGGCATTCTACTTCTGAAGACAGTTTTGTGATTACTTGCAATTGTTTATATACACCCATTTCTTGAATAATTCGTGTGTCTTTCCAGCACTGAGACCTGGAAGGGAAAGATTGCAACAAAGAGAATAGAATATAGGCAAAGTCAGATCAAACAGAGAGAAAATGATCCTGGGGTAAATTTATTGTAATTTGGTGACATGTCTGAGGAGACACAGATTGTTTAGATGACTAGAGATAAGGTCAGTGGTCTGAGCTCCACCAGGCCAGAGCTCCAATAAATGTACATGGCACATCAGGCCAGGATTTCTTATGGATGCATTTTAACCTGTGACGTTAATCATGATAATCAGTTCATAACTGTGTTCTGAAGGGAAGAAGATACTTTGTTCTGAGCTGCGTTACTTTAAAAGGAATAACCATCACACACTATCCAACGCATGGTTCATTGTAGGAAAGACAGACTGGAAAATCAGGGTGAATTCTGAAGTTCTACCCGTTTTCCAAAGTGCTGTAGACCCTAAAAGATAACTGCAGAATAGGGAGTCAGAAGCAGAGCAGGAAGCTGTTAGGTAACCATGATCTGAGCCACTTCTGCAAACGGGAGGAATATGACACTGGATTTTGATATGTCATAAAGTGTAACTGCAGTAGTACAAAGGGAAAGGTGTATAACAGGTGACTTTTTCTGAAAGGTAAAAGGAAGGGAGGCCTAGGTGACATCCTAAAATACCTTTTTTTTATGCTGTTGTGCAGCATATTGAATTGGATTTTAAAATTCCCATTTAACTCTCAGAGACTGGATAAACCAAACACTATCACTGTCTTGACTGATGAACACTCACTTAATTTGCTGAATTTGGACTGTGTATGCAAATCTCAGATGGCAACAAGGCTCCACAGCACTTGCATAAATTATGACTGACTCACCAAAATATTATTACTCACTCTACTGCATAGTAAATTAGTTCTTCCTCTCTGCTCTCCCACAATAGGATGCAGAGATAGCAACATCTACCAAATGCAGAAAAATTAAAACCTTCCCTACTCCTTTTATTTAGTTTTAGGTTTTTTGATGAGTACTTAAACCCATAAACAAAACCAAGAGCCATCTCACAGTACTTGTTAAAGACATGAGCTTGTTACTGGTTGTTTAGACAACTTTAGGTTTAAGAATTGCCCAAGAAAATATTATGTCATCAGGAAATGAATGTTAAATCTTCTTAAGTTGTTGAGAAAATAGACACTTTTAAAGTGTGCTTTCCTTTATCCTCTCACTATCTTTAAGGATCATAAACTGACTCTTGGTATGGCTGGACTATACTGATGTGCAGAAGGAAGTTCTGTCCTTGGATTTCTCCTTTGCAACACAGATGCTATATCTCCAGCACAAAGTTCCCTTTCCTACTGGCTACAAAACAAGTTTTCATTACATTTTTCTTCTCAGATTTCTTTGACAGATCTCACTGCCTTTCCAGAGCTGGTCTTTTTGGTTCTGAGAATAGGTTTCTTCCCAAGTGTTATTTAATCCTCAAAACTGTACATCATTTTTATGAGGGTCACTTAGAAATCCCATAGGTTTTGAAACCTGTTAAAGATTACAGAGTCTTAGAGAGCTGGATTGGAATGTGATCTTCAAGAACTTGTCTATTTTATTGCTTCCAAGGGGCTTGTCATCTTCTTACTGAAGCACAGTTCAGTAATTGTATAGTGAATATAAATTAGAACATTGCTTTTTATTAGCACTAAATGATTGGGTTGATTGACATTAGGGATCCTCTTTATATAATTTAATTGAGAAAAGTATATGCTGGAAGGTATCACTATTTTCCAATAACACATTTTGACACAGAGTAAAACAGCTTACCATGCAGTATTAAACTACCATGTTACTGATTGCTGGGAACATGCCTCTATTCTCATTCCTCCTAACAGCCACATCAAATGCATATTAACCCTTCTTTATTTCATTTTTTCTTTAAAACTACTTAAACTTCCTAATAACAATAATTACTTATAACTATTCTGGTTATGGTTCTAAGGTTCTCTGAACTAAACATTCCACAGTAGAGCACTCTTGAAAGAAGCTTTCATGGTCCTTTAGGTAAACACATTTCATTAATTCCTATTACATCCCTTCACATCACAGTAAACCCTCCACCTTTCAAAAGACGGTTTTGTATTTAAACCCTGCTTCTGAGAACCAAGCACAGCTCAGCCCAAGCTGTTTAGCACCCCAGGCACTCACAAAAGAGATGATTGCTATCATGAGATGAAAGGGTCCCTAACAGACTGAACTAAAGGTAGGTAAATTCAAATCTTTTTTAGGTGTTGCTATAATTGTCCCTAAGAGAGCTTTCAGTGATGAAATTTCTACCATCTCCTCCAGACAATAACTTTCAGGTTATAACTGTTCTCCATATGTTTTTTTTTTCATATATACAGAAGTCTTCTATGTACTTGTAATGTCTCCAATCCTTCACTCTTTTTTAGTATTCTCTTATCCCTCACTACTTTATTTTCACTATTTTCAGTTTTTCTTGTATCACATTTTCTAAGTCCTAAGCTTCTCTATTTGTGTCCGTGAATTCTCTGTATTGGTTATTTTCTCCAAATCAAATATTATATCTGCCACACATGACTGAAAGGACTGTCTGAGTCCAGAGAGAATGGATGTTTTGCAAATATTTCTTTAAGTTTTACTCAAGATTGGACCCCTAGAAATATTTGCCTTAGGATCGCTGGGACAATATTCAAAAAGGAAAGGCAGAAGCTGTCTGATCTCTATTTAAGAACTAAATTAAGGAAAACGTGCCTCCAAAGCTTGGTCCGAAGTTTCACAATCTTAATTATTCTTTGATGCTTCACAGCTCAGATGCCTGGGTCAGTCGCAGAGTCAGGTGCAGAACTGAATACCAACAGTTCCCAAGATCAAAATGAAACCAGAGGATAAAGTAGGAATCCTGGATGGAAGCCTCACAGGAGAGTACTGAAACCTTCAGCAGACCCTCATTTACAGAAAACTTCAATAAGTCAGTGTGTAACTACTTGCTTCATTTGTTGCCTATGGCCAGAGATTAATCACAAGATAAACTAATACAAGATACCTCATGGAAATTAAAAATAATGTCCTGCTTTGTGTAAAACTACATTGGAACTACCAGAGAGGTAGTAAGAGTCACACAAAGGCAAAAAATTATATTAAGTAAAATATTTTGAAGTCTGAAGCAGTCCAGTGGTCACAGAGTGTTTCCTGTGTTCCATAACATAGTGCTTACACCCGAAAAAAAACCCAAACCAAAACTCAATTGCTAGAAATGTACACTGTTTGCAAATTCATTTCCAAGATGTGTCTTTTTTATTTAGTAAATTTTCCAGGATAAAAATAAAATTTTGATTGAGGATTAGTTTTTCTCACCATGACACACTATTTTTTCCTAAAGCATTGCTTAAGGATACATGAAAAAGGGGTTTTAAATCTCTGAAAACAGAAGTCATGTGAAGTGCAATTGTTATGCAGCTAATTGAATTTTATGAAGAATGCAGAATTTCACAAAAATTACTCTAATAACTATCACTTTTTTTTTATATAAAACAGGTGGGAGTTGAATACGAACATTGCTATTACATTAAACGCTCTCCTTGGGATTTCTTTGACTGCATTGCTTTTACACTCACCACAGTCACATAGCTCACTCGGTAAAAAAAGATCTGAGTAACTAGCTAGTTGTAGGGACATTAACACTGATGGCAGACAGCCTTCCCAAAGCTGAATTTAGACGAAAAGCTGCTATCGTTATTGCTCAACCTCTGTTAAATGCAACACCGTTCAAGGGGAACACATTAACATCTAGGGCTTGATGCTGACAGGTAGAGTAGATGTGTGTATAATAGAATCATTAATGTTGGAAAAGTCCTCTAAGCTCATCCAGTCCACCTGCCAACCCAACACCACCGTGCCTACTAAACTATGACCTGATCTGCCAAGCCTGCGCATGTTTTTAACTGCTCCAGGGATAGTGTCTCCACCACATCCCTGGGCAGCCTGTTGCAACGCTTCACCACTCTTTCAATAAAGAATTTTTTCTTAATTTGAAATTACATGCAGCCTAAACCAAGACGCTATATTCCAGGTATTTTCAAGCAGTTCGCATTCACTATAGGGTTAATTATTTGCAAGTGCTTTCCCTCTCTTTGCCAATGAGCCCCTCAAATCTCCAGAACAGAGTATGCAGCCTGAGAACACCTTGTCAGTTGAGTGCCCCAGCAAAGCCAGTAACAAGGAGTAAAACTCCAACTCTGCTGCTGCTGGCTGTGCTGTTTGTCTGTTGCTCTCTGAGTAGATGTCAATCCCTCAGCAAGCTGTTTAAGTTAAAGGAGGAAAAAAAAATCATCTGAACAGGAAAGTGATTGTTTTCTGTTCAAAGGGTTATCTGACAGTTGTTATTTCCAGGAGAAAACAAAAGTCTGGTTGAAGTTGAATGATGCCCTTTCTGTTTTAATTGATTATATCAGGTAAGTTATTTTTTTACATCAAGGCTTCATTTTTTCTTTTCTCCACATCCTGAGTGGCAGTTGCATGCTCTTCAGAATGACAGAGCTAGTCCTTTGACACATTTGTGTGAGAAGTCTAAATCTCAGAGAAACAGTTGAAATTAATCATGAAAAATCCCAGAAATATATGTCTGGTAGCACAAAAAAAAAAAAAATTCAAGGCAGAATTCAAGGAATTGATGTGAAACAGGGAGAGTGAGATAGAACTGGTAGAAATACCATAGCAGTTGCTTATAACAGTTGGTGGGATGGTTACTTCCCTGTTTGACTTGTAAAAAAACAGAGAAAAAAAGGAGTCAAACAGAAAAGGAGAGATGGAAATAAGAAAAGTAATTAAAAAAAGATAACAGAGGAGAAGCAAGCATTGGTATTCAAGGATAAATAATACTGATACATAACATTAATAGCTGTTGCTCTTCTGGGGAAAGAAACCAACACAGGCTTAGCATAAACTTCATGGAAGCTTTACTGTCTGCTATTTAACTACTGGAATAGGAGAACAATGGAAGCCGTAAGAGAGAGAGATAGAGAGAAAAGACAGATTTTCTTGAAGTCCCTCCAATTCTTCTCCACATACTTTCATTTCCAAATAAATCGTGAGTTGTTAATGGAAGCATTTCTGGAGAAAGATAGATTCCTCCCCCTTCTGAAGTGATCTGTAAGAATTAAAATATGATGTCGTGAAAAGAAGCTTCAGTTTACAACCTCTCACAGAAGGATAACACATCTGAATAAAAAAAAGCCCAAGAAATAATGAGTAAGTGTTTGTTGGACTCAAATTGGAAATCTGTTTTCCACTTCGTCTGTTACTACTTTTGTCCTGGTAAAGCCCAAGCAATTCCACTCTTTTTAGTCCTTACAGACCAAATGCATCATTCTCACTCATGCACTTACAAATCCGTTATAAGTTGTGACTAAATATAATTATGTAAATGATAGTCATTTGTTTGCGATACAGATTAATGTTCTGCTTCATTGGGGTCCCAATATGTAGCAGCAAAAGTTAGAGCTTTGCAGCTGTGCCTCTGTGTGGTGCTGCCTCTCATCTAAAAATTAAAATGAAGATGAAATTTGTCTTTGACTTAGCGTGAACAAAACAAACCATCCCTGTATTACTTAATGCATTATCTATTACTTTCTACAGGTAGCAGAATCAATCACCTTTCCCAGTGGTGGCAAACTCATGGGGGATAATTTCATACACCTCCAGCCCTATAATAAAATGACAAATTGTTAATTAGAATCCCAATAATGGTTTTGCTTTTCGTAGTGATGCCTTTTAAAGCTAAAACTCCTTTGTCATACTGGGACCTGTCAAGAGGCATGAAAACTAAAGTTCTGCTACTCTGAGAAGATTTGGCTAATAAGAATTTATGTAAAATGAGTTTCCCATTCTGTTAATTTTTTTGGTAATTAACAGGATTCCCCATTTTGCATCAGGATTAATCTGAGAGCTTTCAAGGGAGGAAAGTCTAACCAAGAAAAACTCCTCCAAACAGTAAATACTTGAGCACTCCATAAAACTTCATGCCTATATGTTTCCTTTTAGCATGAGTCATTAAAAACTCTGTGTATTGCTCATAGTTTCTGTCCCCCTCCAGAAAACCCTTTCAGAACCAGGCTCCAGTGCCACTGTCAAGGCTGACTTATTTGATAAAGTCCAAGATCCAATTAGTTCTCAATTAGGTCACCTGTTTCTCTTGTTTATGTAACATATGCAAACTAAATACAGCTGCATGTCGTTAAACTAACAGTCCCAATGTTCGTAATACAGTTATCCCAAAGTGTTTATATTCAATTTTCTAACATCTTTTGAATTATGTATGTCTCTACCTAATATAGAAGATGACATGCAAGTAGCTGTAAGGAAGAAGGGTAAAAAAAAAAAATCTGCCAGACAGAGAATCTCATACAGGTAATAGCTGGTTTGTTAAAAGTGAGCACAAAAAGACATGCAGCTCTTACAAAGGTTCCTTTTCCTGACACCATCAGCCCTGTGTCTTGCTATATAATCAGTATGGCACAGTAACAGAGGCAGGAACATATTGCCTACACACTAATACTTTGTTAGTAAAAATTCATTACTCTGAAAAGGGAAAATTGCATTTTAGGGCATTTGCATCTAGTAACTATGGAAATAAAATTTAAAAAGAGTCTTTGCTCTTCTGCCCTTTGGGTTCCTGGTATGATCAAACCCCTTTCCACAGAATTTTAGCCTTTCAATTACATAATCGACCTTCTAATAACTTCACATGTAAGAAAACTACTAACATTTTCTATTATTCTTCAAACTTTATATCATGGTTCTCCAACCGTTGCTACAGAAGGGCTAGTTAACAATTATTGTTGTGATCTCAGATCTCCAGCCATGCCAGGAGACTACATGGCAAAGCAGGAATGAGTATGAGGTGACTTCATATCTCCTCTTGAATTTTCTCCTTTCTTCTGGGACAGGAACCTCTGTTTCCAACCACTCAATAGTAGCTTTGGAGCAACTCTCATTATCTTGGTGTTGCGATTAAATTGTGTGGGATCCCCAAGGCAGCAACTCGTGTATCCCTAGGAACTGGACACTGATTTCTTATACTGGGTTTCTTAGGTCATCTATCGCTTGTTCTAAAAACAGGCATTTCTCTCTACAAAACAGAAAACAAAAATGTGGCTTTGTAGACAGTGACCAGTGTGCCTTGCTGGCTCTTCATCTTGCTCTAGGTGATATAGCAACATTTTCACACCCTAGAAATAGTCCTGCTTGTAAATTACTCATTCTCAGGTGAAAGTATAATCTTAAACTGGAAAATAGTATCTTTAATAGTGCTTTCATCGTTTCAAATCTTACAGAATCACAGAATAACCAGGTTGGAAGAGACTCACTGGATCGTCGAGTCCAACCATTCCCACCAATCCCTAAATCATGCTCCTAAGCACTTCATCTACCCTAACCTTAAACACCTCCAGGGACGGTGACTCAACCACCTTGGCAGACCGTTCCAATGCCTAACCACCCTCTCCATGAAGAACTTTTTCCTAATCTCAAGCCTAAATCTCCCCTGGCGGAGCTTGAGGCCATTCCCTCTTGTCCTGTCCCCTGTCACTTGGCAGAAGAGGCCAGCACCCTCCTCTCCACAACCTCCCTTCAGGTAGTTGTAGAGAGTAATAAGGTCTCCCCTCAGCCTCCTCTTCTCCAGGCTCTCGCTCCAGAGCCTCAACATCCTTCTTGTGGTGAGGGGCCCAGAACTGAACACAGTACTCGAGGTGCGGTCTCACCAGTGCCGAGTACAGAGGGAGAATAACCTCCCTGGACCTGCTGGTCACGCCGTTCCTGATACAAGCCAGGATGCCATTGGCCTTCTTGGCCACCTGGGCCACTGCTGGCTCATGTTCAGTCGGTTGTCAACCAGCACCCCCAGGTCCCTCTCCTCCTGGCAGCTTTCCAGCCAGGCTTCTCCTAGTTTGTACCTCTGCTTAGGGTTGTTGTGCCCCAAGTGCAGGACCCGGCATTTGGCCTTGTTAAACCTCCTGCCGTTGGTCTCAGCCCAGCAGTCCAGCCTGTTCAGATCCCTTTGCAGCCTCCCGACCCTCCAGCAGATCCACACTTCCACCCAGCTTGGTGTCATCTGCAAACTCGCTAAGGGAGCACTCGATGCCTTCATCCAGGTCATTGATAAAGACATTAAACAGGACTGGACCCAGGACTGAGCCCTGGGGAACCCCACTTGTCACTGGCCTCCAGCTGCATTTAACTCCATTTCCCACCACCCTCTGGGCCCGGTCATTCAACCAGTTTTTCACCCAGGAGAGTGTGCGCCCGTCCAGGCCAGAGGCCGACAGTTTCCGAAGCAGAATGCTGTGAGAAACTGTATCAAAGGCTTTACTGAAGTCCAGGAAGATACATCCACAGCCTTTCCCTCATCCAAGTGTTTAGTCACTTGGTCATAGAAGGTGATCAGATTAGTCTGGCAAGACCTGCCTTTCATGAACCCGTGTTGACTGGGCCTGATCACTCGGTTCTCCTGCAAGTGCTTCATGATCGCACTCAACATCACCCGCTCCATGACTTTCCCCGGTACCGAGGTCAGACTGACAGGCCTGTAGTTCCCTGGATCCTCCCTGCGCCCCTTCTTATAGATGGGCACGACATCAGCCTCCAGTCCAGCGGAACCTCCCCAGTCATCCAGGACTGTTGGAAGATGATGGAAAGGGGTTTGGCCAGCACATCCGCCAGTTCCCTCAAAACTCTTGAGTGGACTCCATCCGGCCCCATAGACTTGTGGGCGTCTAGCTGGGCAAGCAAGTCTCTAACCACCTCCTCTTGGACCGTGGGAATCTCATACTTCTCCTCCAACCCTTGGGGTTGTGCACAGAGGGAACAATTTTCCTTACTGTTAAAGACTGAGGCAAAGTAGGCATTGAGCACTTCAGCCTTGTCTTCGTCCCCTGCTACTCTTGTTCCCTCTGCATCTACTAGGGACTGGAGATTCTCCCTAGTCCTCCTTTTGCTGTTGATGTATTTGTAGAAAGACTTTTTGTTGTCTTTCACAGACTTGGCCAATCGCATTTCTAGTTGGGCCTTAGCCCTCCTGATATTTTACCCTCCTTGCAAGAATATTTTTAGGGGGTATGGAATCTTAAAAATGCCACCCGCAGCAGGAAGAAATTAGTTAAAAATTTTTACCATATTCCTGACGGATTCATGAGGATTAGCATGCATTGTTTCATTATATGCATACACAGTTAAGACTACAGGAGGGCAAATTCATACAGCATGCTCCTCTTTTATAATTTAACAGAAAACATTCTTTATCCTCATTTTGATCTTCCCCTACTTCCATGTGCAGAATGATAATCAGTGTACAGAAAGTCTGCCTCCAGCCAGCCCAGATCTGTTTCTCAGAGTACTTGCACATCACGGAGAAGCATAATTGTACAGTCCTAGTGACAGTGACAGCAGACCTGACCCACTAGGATGCTCCACAAGTGCAACAAACTCAAATATTCATAAAGCTACTAATTTATGGCAAGTACTTGTCTCCCACCAGGGTTTTCCCTTTGACTGCATGCAGATTACAAGTTTAATATTTCTTCTTGCAATGCAGAAATTAATATTTCAGGAACTGGAGATAGGAAGAGGGAACAATGTCTATGGCTTTCCATACTTTAAAAAATTATTCTTCTAGGGTAATTAGTCATATGTGTGACTAACTATGGTTGAATAGTTCTGTTAAACAGCAATATATTGCCATTTGATTTTATTTCAAATTTCAGTTCTGTGGAATTATCCTATTCAAAAACACTTAGTTGTTAATATTGCTCTTTGTAAACACTGTTAAATGTCAAAGAATTTTAAGCTGTTGTACAATAACACAATTGAATAATTTTTAAAGTTTGTCATTTCTCATTTCATTACAAA
Source organism: Clamator glandarius (assembly GCA_033459285.1). Lineage (NCBI taxonomy): Eukaryota > Metazoa > Chordata > Aves > Cuculiformes > Cuculidae > Clamator > Clamator glandarius. Next base: position 1,023,183 of record JAUNZM010000128.1, on the reverse strand, counting down.
GAAAATGTGTGTTTCTTTTTTTCCACTAGATTGAAGAAAAACACTGACAAGTGACAGAATAAAACCTAGAATGTTAACTAAAGGGCTTTTGTGACAATAAAAGCATTTTCTGTCACAAGATTCCTTTTAAAACTTTATTTCAAAACAGTTGTTCTCTAACGGTTGCCCTGAAGTTATTAGTCCCAATCCACTCTAGGTTATGAATTAGAAAAGAAGCAATCTGTAGTGTGATCAGCTAATATTCAGACTACAAATTAAAATATACAAATTAACATCATGTTTGAAACAAAGAAAAAAAAGTGAAAAAAATTAGCTAGCAGCATTTGGCAGCAAGAGGGAGTAATAAATAGAAAGTGGTCACACACTACAAGTATTGCACAAGCCAGGCTATAAGACTGAAAGCCAGGTCTCTGTACTTTGTCTTGCCAATATGCTTCAATCTTTCTCTGGAAGGCAAGCAATATCTATGTTAGTCCAGTTCTTGGCTGTTCAGCTAAAACTACTGATTTTTTAAATTATTCCCTGTCTCCTTCCCCATCAGAAAGCAAGTTCTTGTCAGTGCATTGGATCTACAAGTTCTAGGACCTATTCTCAACACCAAAGCTCAATGAAGCATCTAGAGGATGCACCTAAGTGGTTCTGGTGACCTGAGATAAAACTGACTGCTTTGGTTTCATGCCAGGTTTGAGACCTTGGTTCTCAGAAGCTAATGAGTCAGTTTGGAGAAGGAGGCATTCCTCACTGGAGAGGAGAGGCTTCTTTTTAAATTCTGCCACACTAACTTCAAGCTGCAAGTAAGAACATATTTGTGACAGCCACATAAGCTCATTTTAGTTACTGAGGTAAATCAATGCGTGTGTGAAGAGACTGCAAAGACATGCTAAGCTGATAAATTATTTTAGTTACCTATAAAGTGATGAGTCTGAACTGTCACTCACTGTTGGAGGGTCCATAAACTTCTCATAGAGTCTATTAGCTCTTAGCAGTGCAGGCAAAACTACTTCTTTCCTCTGTGAAGGCTCCCAGTCTCTGTAATTCCCTTCAGGCTTGGCTTTGTCTCTTTATCAAACTCACCATGCCAGCTGTAGAGAGCTGTGCTTTAAATGACTCTGGCAAAAGACAGCTGGAAATGGTTATTCCACTGGAGAGATGCTCCTGTTATGCACTGCTGGTCAGCCACTGAATGAAGCGGACCTCTGTCAGGCACTTTGGCTCTGTTGCTGGGAGTGTAACAAAGGAACACACTCCAAATGGAAATGAACAAACAGGAAAACCTCAGAACAGTTAACAGCTCTGCCAGAGGTGGAAACAAAAGACAAACCCTTCAACAGTGAGGGCAGTGACAAGAGAAGGCTGAAGACCTCTAACAGGGTCTGAAGAGCAGACTTCAAGGCAGAGAATAGGTACATGTACATTAAAGAACTAGACATCTTATAGTGTTAGGAAGCCTAACATAATACTCTGTTGGCATCTTTTGATGACCACTGACTCTGTGAAGATAACAGAGACAGTTTTGGGGTTTATTTTTTTTAATCACATAGTTGATTTAAAGGCTAAAGAAACTGGAAGGATTATTGAAGTTCAGAAACCCAGTTGGTGAGTTTGGGAGACTCTACAACACCCTAATAAGAAATTTGTCTGTGGTTTTGGACTGAGACAGAACGTTATTTTCAGACATGATTACAGGACTCGGAATTAAGTCATTATGTGAAGAGACTGCAGTTTTCCAAGACTGAAAGTCAGAATTTTCAGAAACAGGAACAGCCTGTGTTGTGAATAACATCACTAATGATAACAATGCCATAGGGGATGCTACTTGGAAACAACAGTTAAAAGTGCTTGTGGTATCTCATAAGAGTTCTGCCATTGCTACCCCACACAACACGTCCAAAATCTGTCAGAAAGGAGGCATGCGCAGGTGATGAGCTGAAAGTCTGAGAAAGTCCAAGTGTGGGGCTGGGGGGAGGCAGGAAATCACACAAAGCTAAGACAACTGAGCCCAAGAAGTGAAAGCAACAACACGTAACACCACCTATTGACAAAAACATTGCTGCCTAAAGGCTCACCTCTCCTGGATCTTGGGACACATGTACCTGGACATCACTAGTAACAGTGTGCTTACTAGAGTGCTTACTGCTACTTGAAAAAAAGCAGGTATTATCTTCTGGATGGTTGCCACTTACATTATGCTTAACTTAGAGAAAAAATAAGAGCTTAAAAAACCCAATGCAAAACAGTTAACTCGGTTGCACTCAATTGCTGTGTCCTATAGTGGCTCAGACATGCAATACAGACTGGTTAGAAGTAGACACTGAATGAGGAAAAGTTCTGTGGCTTTGAGTAGCTACAACTGAGACAAATTTTGCTGTTTACAGAGCTCACAGTCTGGAAAAACTTCAGAGACATTAACTTGAAAATAAGGACTTCTCTGTTCAGTGGTGTTTTGGTAGGTGATCATCCCTGTCTTCAAAGGCCAGGTGATGAAAAAGACAGTGAGAGTCTGATGTATCACAGCAAGTTAGCTCGTTATGAAAAGTGGCAGTAACTGATCCCAGCGTAGAGAGATCCTAAGTGCATGGGTTAGACATACATCAAGAGCCAGGGTCTTGCCTGCCTTCACTGGGTCCAGCTGCCACCTCTCAGCCCATCTCCATGTCTGACTATGGCACTTGAAGCACAGCCAGTCGCTGTTAGCCACTTCCCTAGTAACTTCCCACCACTTCCCTTTCTCCTGGTCTTGAACTTCTTAGCATGAGCCGGTGAAGCACACGAGAAGGACTCCAAAGCCTTTCTCGTCCTGCAGTCAGTCTCAGAGAACAAGACTTTTGTCTCTAAATGGTGTCTTTGTTCCCCTTTACATACAGCTACTTCTGCTAACACCCCCTTAAGGGTGCTGCTTACATAGAAAGCCTTTTCATTTACTCACTTATGAGGTGGGAGGGTTGATTTCAGTATGTGTAAATGAAAGTTGGCAGGAGAAAAGGAGGAGGTAGGTCTTTCAAGTTTGATTTGCCCATGGCATATCTACTAAATTTTCAGTTTTTATCAGGCTACCAATATTCATAAGCCTATTAATTGAAGCTCCAATATCTTAGAACTATCTAAATTCTCATAATTCAGGATTATCTGCTCTTCACTCTCTACCTCTTAAAGTTATCCCTAATGATAGTACTTGCTTTCCTAGATATTGATACTTAAAACTGTATTACATGTACCCCAAAATATCAGATTTTATAAATGCAACCACCTTTTAAAAAGAAATTCTGATTAAAAACTTGCATTTTCTTACTCTTTGAAGTAGTAGCATCTTCACAATTCTGGTTGCTATGATGTCTTCATTATTACCTTTAATTTTGTTTCCCATTTTCCCAAATTTGCCCTGCAAACTTATACTGACTTAATCACTGCAGAAACTATTTCCATGAGTTCACAAGTGGCTGAGAAGGAGACTCAATGTGCAAAGCCTGTTAGCAATGAAGTATAGATGTTTTAATCAGTCTTTTGTCCACAAATCCTCTCACTCCCATGGAAGACACTATTGCTGTCTGTGGGTGAGGATTAGCTTTTTCAAAAATAGCTGGGTCAGAATTCACAGGATTCTTCTGCACAGATAGTGAGCTGACACAGGCTGCTGCTCTTCTCTGGACTCGCTCCAGAGCCTCAACATCCTTCTTGTCATGAGGGGCCCAGAACTGAACACAGGATTCACTATTCACTATTGTGAGAGTCATTAAGCAGTATATAAACCGATTCCACCAATTCTCTTCCTCCTCCCACCTTTGGAATAAAAAATACCCCCAAACCCACCAAAACTTATCAGCCTGAAATTGAGGAGTTCCAAGTTAAGCACTCACCGAACAGGGAATAGCATCAATGCTTTTCTCTATGTTTTAAAACAGCTGTTTATTACTCATCTGTTAGTCCATGGAAGGATGAATTGAAAACGCACTGAAATTTCAGGAGCACACGCAGATCCACTCATGGCAGTGAAGATGTGAAGATGGTACCATATCTCACAAACACTGTTCATCTGAACTTGTTACATGAAATCATCTGCCCTGCTGCTTTCAGGGTGATTATGTAAGTGCTTAACTATTTCTTTTAATATAGTCAGTAAAATCTTGATGCTGAAAAGTTATGGTATCTCATTCACTTGTTCCTTTGAGTCTTTTACATTCCATCTTTGATTCTAGCTTTTTATTTCAGTCTCTGAATCAGTGCAGATGCAGATCTGCTACTGGAAATTCTCTTCAGGACAATACCGTACCTTAGGCTTCACCTTTGTGGCATCAAAATCAAACAGGAATCTCAGCAACATAAAAGCTGTTCCTATGTTGAGAATATTTTTGTGAATTATCTGACATATGATACACATTCCCCTTGGTACCCCTTGACACATCACTGACATCCTCCCTCTCCAGAGCTCTGAGGCTCTGGAGCGAGTCCAGAGAAGAGCAACGAAGCTGGTGAAGGGGCTGGAGAACAGGCCTTATGAGGAGCGGCTGAGAGAGCTGGGGGTGTTCAGCCTGGAGGAGGCTGAGGGGAGACCTCATTGCTCTCTACAACTACCTGAAGGGAGGTTGTGGAGAGGAGGGAGCTGGCCTCTTCTCCCAAGTGACAGGGGACAGGACGAGAGGGAATGGCCACAAGCTCCTCCAGGGGAGATTTAGGCTTGAGATTAGGAAGAAATTCTTCACGGAGAGGGTGGTTAGGCATTGGAACAGTCTGCCAAGGGAGGTGGTTGATTCGCCGTCCCTGGAGGTGTTTAAGGTGAGGGTGCATGAGGTACTTAGGGGCATGATTTAGGGATTGGTGGGAATGGTTGGACTTGATGATCCAGTGGGTCTCTTCCAACCTGGTTATTCTGTGATTCTGTGATTAACTGGTTTGCTCAGATATTCCCCAACTGCTTCCTCAGGAACAACAGCTTCATAGAAGGTAAGTATTCTTTAAAAAAAGAAAATAAGCTCAAGTAACCAACAGCCTATCTGGATTTCTCCTGTCTGCTCACACAAGATTTCCATAAAGCACCCATGCTCTGTATCTATCCTTTTACTCTGTTCCAGATCCTTTGGAGAGCTTACCCACCCTATCCACCAGTGTCCTTCCACATAGCTCTGTTCACTGCAGTGCTTTTTGTTAAAAAACCACAAGCTTCACTTCTTTGCCTTATTTACCTGAATGCCACAGTCTTTTCCCTTCTCATCCCACACTGGTTTGATTTAGGTATTTGCCAACAATAGAGATTAACAGAAGACAGAATGATCTAAGCTGGATTTTATTACAATCTTTCTAGGCCCTTCTGTCTCAATCTGTGTTGCTCACTGCGCACCTAGAGAGCTGCCAAGCTGTTAAACTGTTATACCTCTTAAAGAAGCAATATACCTGTACAGGGACTAACACACCTGAGTAATGTACAGCTGGCTTTATGTCATTGAGACGGTTTATTAGATCATCTGCAGTCGCTACCCTTGGGCATCTTTCAATGTGAACTTCTGAAAAGAAACTAGCTTAGGGAGACAGAGAGGTGATTTTTGTGTTTCACAGATGGTTTTTCTAAATTACAAGTGAATCACTTCTGTATTTAAAAAATAAAAAATAGAAAGTGCGCTTACACATGCAAATCAAACAGACACATAAGCAATGATTCTGTTGTTGGTACAGAGCGACTATTTTACACTTCTGCAGGGACCACAGTAGGTGAATATTCTCACGTAACACAATGTCTCCATAAAATAATAAAGGACAAAAATCAAAAGCCTAGGATACGTCATTTAGAAAGAATTTGTATTTATGGGAAATAACCATACAAAATATTAATAAGTGAGCAGTATTAAAATAGATAAGCACCTCCTGGATGTTGCTATGACATAATAAATCACTATCAAAAAGCTTTTACATAAAATCATTAAAGATATTTTTTTGCTGAAAATATCAAAGACCACTTGCTGAGCTTTTGCTGTTTAACTCCAGCATCTAAACTACCAGTCTAGACTCCTGTGTTGTCAAGGATGGTTGCCAAGTGGTGATTCAGAACACCTCAGATAAAAGCTGTCTTTAACCAGAAAGTATGAGCTATATTCTGCAAATATCCATTTTTAACCACCATCATGACTGATACTATTAAAATACTAGTGGACTAATTACTGACACGTCTAACAGACTGGATTTCTCCCTCCCCCACATCAAGAGAGAACATCTATCTATAAAAGCCCTGCTAATCACATCAACATATTTTTGTTTCCAACCATTTCATCATAAGTGTTCCAGACCAGAAATGTTACATCGCATTCACACACTGAGCTGTTAAACTGGCTGATTAGAAAAAGCTTGTTTTTTTCAGAAGTAGTGGCTTTGGTTATGTTCAAGCTGAAGTAGCTCTTGTGTGCAGGAAGCAGAGGGGTGGCTAAGGCACAACTTTCCCTCACATCAGGTAACACTTTTCCACCTTTTCAGCCTTTTGTAGATTTTTTTACTGCAAACAGGAGGGACTAGTAGCTAACAGAGGAAAACTGCAACTCCCCAGAAGGATGCAAGAAGCATCAGAGCTTCTTGACTGTAGTCATCTGCTGGGCAGGCCTATCCTCTTCACCTGCAGAGCAGCTAGCACAGCTCTCACCCCGATAGGCACAGACAGAGTTCTGTAGTCAAACTTCGGGGAAAAAAAGGTGGCACAAGGAGAAGTAGAGGGTGCATTTGTGATAGAAAGCACTAAAACCAGATCAAACTCCAGTTCTAAACAGATGATTGAAATGTGGCATACTATATGGGTCAGTGTCATGTCTAGGACTCTATACATTCATACTCCAGAGATACAACAAAGATTCTAAACGTGAGACAAGAAGAGGGAGGAAACTGCTGTGATATGTTTGATGACAGAAAGACTGATAGATATCTATAAGGCAAAGTTACAGAAGTAATTGTTTGTTGGAAGAACAGTGAAAGAAAGTCCATGAAGATAATGTGACTGAGAAACAGGAACATCAGTGAAAGTCACCCTGTACAAAAACCAAAATATTGAATTGTATGTCCAGAAGCAAATTCTTATAGTACAACTGCTTGAAACAAGTGTCTTTGCCAGGACTTCAGGAAGCATCAAGCACAAATGAATCATGTTTAATCTGATGCAGTTAGTAGCATAGACAGCTGTCTTGCACCTCCCAAATCTACTCCAAATTACTCATCTGTTTGTATAAAATGAAGAAGTCATACAGCTACCCAATCAGGCAGAATATGGAAGTTACTGTAGCAACTACCTTTTGCTTCAAGGATCATTCAAGCAATGTATAGGTCAAAGTTACACAGTGCAAGCTTTGTCTGGATATCAATAACATTTTAAAGGAGAAAGCAAAGTTAAGATAGCAGAAAAACCTACCCTAATATCACCATGAAGATAGCTCCCGGGGCGGATAGGGGTGGTGGTTGTGGGGTTCGTCTCATGGACCAACCTATTGCCCAAGATTGCTGGGAGATGGCTGATACTGATGCCCCTGGGAGCCATTTTAGAGTGGCAATAGGGTTGCTGGCATTACTAAAAAAAAAAAAAAAAAAAAAGAAAAATAATAAAAAAATTGTATTTCAGATCTGAAAAGCCATCCAGTAGGGTTTTATGATCGGATAACATTAACTTCATAGCAACACAGAGACAGCTGACAAGCAAAATCCCTCAGTACAGTTGACTTCAAAGAGTTTTCAGTAAAATTACAGGGTTTGTGAAGTGTATGTTAGTATGATGCGCTAATTATTTATATTGCTCCAGTATTGCCAGTTGCAGCCTGGACCTGCTTATCTGCAGAAACAAAGGAGTTTGGTTGAGCTGTGCCTTGAGGGCCCCTAGTGCGCAGTTGTCTTTTTTCCAGTGTCATCCTGCACCAGTCAAGCATACGCTTCTACAGCCCTCTTTGCAGGTGATGTGAAAGCATTTTGTGCTGTACAAGTGTTTTACATCAAACTGTTCTCTGAGTTGGCTGGATTTCCATTAGCCTCATCCTCTTGAGAGTGCAGCATGGCCTCTCAGTCACATTACAGCTGAGTCTGCCATGAAAGCCTTCCACTCAGCCAAAGGGAGCTCAGGAAAAGCTGATACAGCTTTTTAAATACTAAAGAGACTTTGCCTAACAAGGAACAGAGAAGAAGGAAAGAGAATCTGAGCTGCTAACCTATCCCCTTGCCCACATCTCAAACAGCAGATGTATGGGAAGCCATCCCTTTTATGCTGAGTTATGCACAAAAAAATGCCTGGGAGGAAAAAAGAGCAGTTGTAAATGAAACATTTTTATTGCTTTTGTATGAAAATGTGGCTCATTAAGAAGCTGATTGTTTGAAAAAAATATATATATTGCTACATAATTTTACTATAGCATGAGTGGGTGCTTGCAAACTTACACTCATGCAGCTGTACTCTGACATCTTCCAGCCCTGCTGCAGCACACAATTCCTCTCTTAAAGTTTGTTCATTAAGGCAATATATTAGCAACAAACCCTTATACCAAATCACACAAAGCCATGCTTATTCCTCCTTTCTTTCTCTTTTTAAAAATTAAGATATTGAACAACAGGGCATATTTAGCCTTTATACAAGAGACCATATTGGACAACAGAATTTGCAGAAGTGTAACTGGGGCAGTTCACCAGCAGGGTATTTCTTGGCTTGTGCTTAAGGAAGGCCAACAGAAGAACATTATAATTGAGAATTTCAAAGAACTTTCACTTGTAGACTGTTATTTCCTTGTTTGAGAACTGGTAACATGCAGTATGTAATTACTGTCATATGTAAAATGCTGCATTAAGCATTTGTTTATGTCTTTGTAGATCTACGAAGAACCATTCTGCATGCCTTGAAATTAACTGTGTTCTGTTGTGAACTCAAATTATCTCATTTTTCAGAAATGAGTAAAAATTGGGAAGATATAGTCTGCGTGTATTACTACAACACTATCAGCCAGGAAAGCCAGAGGCAAAACCAGATTGAATTTGCTTAATTAGGTTCAGCTCCAGAGAAGTACATACATATCTCTATGCCAGTGAGTGAGCTTATGGACAGCAAACAACTTGAAATATGTTGAAAGAGCATAAAACTAAATATGGCATTTCTATCAGCTTCAACATTTGATTTCTCATATGCTCAGAATTCTGGTAGGAATTTCTAGAAAACTGTCTTGAAGCTGATTAACACCTCATTTCATTCCTTTTCCTTTCTCCATCAGCTTTTTTTTTTTTTCTTTTTTTTTCTTTTTTTTTTTTTTTTTTTTTTTACAATTTTCCTTGTAAAGGAAGAAAACTGCTATTGAGACTGTGAGACTGCAGACTACTGGAAACAACATGTATGAAAATATGGATTTAGGAACATTTAATATCTGACAAAAGTATGTTTTTAAGCATCCACATTACTGTTCACCAACTATGGGCATAGAAAAATATGCTTGCTACAGGGCAAACCAGAAATAGCATGTCTCATCAACTTGTGGATGACACACAGAGTTTAGAGATATTTCCAATCCACACAGTAAGAAAATAAGAAAAAAAAAAAAGTCTTAAGACATTTATCTGTCAGAGAAAATGTTTGCCAGTATTTAGTATTTCATATATTGTGTGTATAAAGCAATTTTTGACCAGAGGGAATTCCCAAAATCTAGTGAAACCAGACACAGCTCCACTAGGCAACAGAATTTTAAGAGGTATTACAGCTAAACTGTGAAGAAACTTACTCCAGACAGCCTAAGTCATGCAGAGGAACGAAGCCACTAGAGGAAGGTAGAGGAGAAAGCTCATAGGCCAGACACTCATTCAGATAGAGAGATGTGACATAAGTTATAACTGACCTGTAACAAAACAATAGTAAACTTCCCCAGTCTAACCTAAACCCCCATGTTTTTACCTAAGCAAACTATTTCATCTAAATTGGCTTCTTAAGAGATACCAGTAACTCGATATAAGAATTAATTCCAGAGATATTTCTGAGTAAAATAATAAGACTACAGGATAAGCAGTATAAGTATCTGGGATTACTTCACTCTAAAACTTCAAGTGAAATTGGAAAGGTCATCAGAGATGTCTAAATTTTGAGTCCCTCCTGAGTCCAGAAATAGGAAATTTCTGGAAACCGAGACTTTATGCTCACCATGTATTTAGATAACTCATGTTAACAACTGAGACTGAGGTGAAATAGTCATGCTAAGTTTTGACCCTTTTGAACTTGTTTTACCCTATTGCATACTTTAATATGCATCTAATGGTTTTTCTGGCCTTGAAGAATAGATCTTAGCTGATAAAGGCTGAATATCCCTCATTCAAATAATAGCTCATGATAAAGTTATGGATGCACAAAGGACAACTTTCATGTTTTTCCTAGATATTTGTTCAGTTACTTCAATTATCTTAAAAAGGGGAATGTGTCTTTAAAGAGAAAGTGAACATACTGAGGCAGCTTATGCTGCAGTAGCTATGACAACAGACTTTGAAACAAGTGTGGAAAAAACTAGACCTGAATTTTAATTTCATTTAATTATTTTTTTCAGTCTACTCTTCTCATCAACTACTTTAAATTTTCCTCTGAAATCCCACAGAACTTGTGATTTTTTTTTTTTAACACCAGATGCATCTTATCTTATGCAGCAGATTCTATAGATGAATTGGAAAAGAAAATACTTCGAGGATTGATGGACATCTCCCAGTGCCTTCAAGTGAATACCAGACTGCCTTCTGGGGAACAGGCTTTACCCAAAGATGCTGGGCTCAATGCATATGTGAGAGATACATTTTCCTGAAGGAACGATCCCGTTAGATCAACTGTTAGCAAACTGCAATGCATTGTTTCTTCGAAGCAACTTTTTCAAAGCCAAAAGACAGGAGAGGAGGCAGAGTTAAAACTCAGATTTGCAGTTGATTCAGGAACTGAGCTGGAACAAGAAAGAAGATACTTCAATCCTAGCATCCCTTCCATTTTTCTTGTGGTTCTCCCCATCTCCCTTTGACCAGTGTTTTTTAGATGATATCTACAATCATAGACACTGTCAGCTGCACTAGACAGACAACCTGGCTCCCTCTTCACATCTCCTTTGCTATTCCTCTATATTCTTTCTAGCAGAAGGAGCAGACAGCAATTTCCATGTCCTACGCCCCATCAAGCACAGCGGTCAAGAAATCAAAATCACTTTCTTTAAAAAAAAAAAAAAAATTCAAATCATTACAGCTAACATCTCTTCTTCCTCTAAATGTCCCTTCTGCACTCTCCATTTCATTTGAACATCTCCAAGGCCAAATCACTTGACATCCATGACTATACTGAGGAGGAGTCGCTTTAACCTCTTTGGGAGTGACCCACTTCACCTGTTTTCCCAAAACAACTTCAAGCTCCAGACACCCATAAGCTCCAGCACAGCTGACCAAGCCACAGGCATCACAAAGTACAGCCCCCACTGGCCCAGCTCAGCCTCTCTGGGCTCATTGGGATAAACTGTAGAGCATTACAATCTGCAGTGCAGAGTCTGGCGCTAGGAGGCATGCAAGCATAAAATACAGAAATAAACAATCATCATGCTACTAATTGCTTATTAATTCCCTTAAGAGCCGGACTTTGAGTAATTGATCCTCATAATTGTCCCAGAAAGCTAAAAATGTATAAGTAATGCACAAAGTAAGTAATTCTTTCTCAAAGTATGATACCCTCAATCTTTTTGGTTGAACAAAGGCTGTAACTAAGCAGCTTTAATCTGCATCATCTTTTTCACCAGTGCATTTGTTTAGACTCATCTGCCTACTGGCTAGAAAGTTGTACTTGGACCATGTGTAGGTAAAACAACTACAGATATACTCACAAAAGGAGACTCAGACCTTGCTCATCAGGCATTGCTACTCACTGAACATTATGGCCTGTCTCAAGTTTCAACTCTTCATTCTTAAATCTCCTTGATTGTTCTCTCTCCAACCTGCAGCCCTGTCTCACAGTCTTGTAGCATCTCCCAGCATCTCTAATACCTTCAGTCAAACTAAACTGTTGCAATATCACATCCACTGTCTGCATGGCTTTGGACAATTTTGAAGTACTTACAGATTTCATCTACAACTTGCAAACAGCTGAAAACCATCATCATAAATCCTCAGGCAGAAGATGAGATTCAGGTTTTAGTGACTGCAACAAATGAAACAGATATTTGTTTAATTGCTTTTTAAGAAAAAGAAAAAAAAATTAAAAAGAGAAAGACATGAAAGAGAGCAAAAAATAAACCCTGAGAACAACCACACTCACAGTTAACCCAGTCCCTGTTTCCATTCCATACAGGGCAGCTACCTGGAGAAGGTTATATTTGAAGTGGGCCTAATGTCTTGGCACAGCTGCCATCCATAATCCTAATTTCCTCCTTGGAAATGGAGAGGTAGCATTAACTCCTCAGTGGCTGGGTCAGGAAGGGTAGGGCAGGGTGCTCAGAGCACTCGTGTTTCTGAGGACTCCTTGCCATTTCATTTGGAAATGTTCCCAGTATGTAATTCAATCTCTGTTCTCCTAGCAGCAAAGCTCTTTCTCTTCCATTCTCACCAGAATCAGGATGAAATAGTCTCACCATACATCTTGTTCTTTCCATATGTATTCCAAATAACATCTGTTAAACAGCTTTGTTTCTGCATCCACTACACTCAGCACATAAAACATTCACTTTCTTTATGAGGATGAGTCAGGTGAAGTGCATGCACAGCTGATTTCAAATTCTTTCTCTTTAATGCAGATATGATTTTTTAAAAACATTTTTCCATTGACTCCAGTGGGATCTGAATTGCTAGGGAAGTAAAACAGAGCCACATTTTGTACTAGAGTTGGTTCAGCCTTTCCATTCTTCCTCTACCCTGACAGCACTGAAAACTCTGGTTCAGTCTCTAATGTGGCAAATTTGAAAGGTTCTGTTAGAAAATGGGGATTTTTCCTTATTATAGGTAAACAACACTCATAACATGGGAGATGGAAAAAGTCTGTATCAAAAGAGAATGTTTACTAAAATATCAGCTTCATTTTGTTGCTGGAGGATTATTAGCATCTCTAAATTCCTTCTCTGTTCAAAAACTCTATTGCCCGATTTCCCAAAGCAGCACTTTTGTGGCTGCTGGTCCTTGGTAGCAAGTGTCTAGGCGGTTTATCCCTTGTTAGAGGATAGTGTTGTAAAGAGAAAAATCAAAGATACTGGGTTTCCTGAGGAGGCATTGACAGAAGGACTCCACTTTCCAGACAGGGCCTTTGAGTTTGCAGTCTTCAGCAGAAGCATAAGATCAATTGCTTCCTTTCTAGGAATCAGTCTGATATATCCTAGAGATATATCTTTTCAGAAAGAGAGATATTTTCACATTTATGGGTGTGTTTCATACATTGCTCTATTACATACAGAGATACGGTCACCTGGCAGTAAGAAAGTGAGGTTAATGTTCTTGCTGGTCATGTACAGTGACACCCAGCAACAAGAGGACAAAGAAATGGCACATTCAAATGGTGCAGAATGAGTGTAAATTGGTTCATATTATATCTTAAGTATTGCAGGAGGCTCTGTGCAATAGATCACTGGGGAAACTTCTTAGTTCATTTAAGTCTTACTGCACTACATTGTGGGTTTGTTAACATTCAGACAACAGAGTGAACTGAGCACTCAAGATGCAAAAATAGTGCTGCCTTAAATGGGGAAAGCTTTTTTATTTATTCTTCAAGGAGAAACTGAAGAAGCATACCTAATTAAAGTATTATCTAAAAAAAAAGTATAAAAATGTGTGAGAGACAATATTTATTTAAGTCTTTAAAAACATAAGCTCCACCAGGGGAGATTTAGACTGGACATTAGGAAAAAAATTTTCACAGAAAGGGTCATTGGGCACTGGAACGGGCTGCCCAGGGAGTTGGTTGAGTCTTTGAGTCACCTTCCCTGGAGGTATTTAAGGCACGAGTGGATGAGGTGCTGAGGGGCATGGTTTAGTGTTTGATAGGAATGGTTGGACTCAATGATCCAGTGGGTCTCTTCCAACCTGGTTATTCTATGATTCTATAATATCTTTCATGGGTTTCATTTTGTTTCTCTACTATGAAAACATATCCTCTTGTTTCTCCCATCTTTTTCCTAGGGAAGAAACTTAAGTAAAGATACCTTTCTATAAAGATGTCTGTTTATTTGTCTAAACTATTTTTTAATCCATGTCTATTTACAACATTTGATGAAAAACTGCTGACCAGTTAACTGAGAGAAAATCATTAAGTTAATGTTCTGCATTTAATTTTCAATATTAGAAACACTCCTGTGCACTCTAGCCATGAGGATGGCTTCCATATTTCTTGTTTCTGTTTCTACTCCTTGTCATACTGGTTGCCATCAAACTGAGATTTTAATCCTCCTGGTGTAACAAATAGAAAGAAAAGGAAAGATCTTGTGGCTTTCTAAGAGTCTTTGTTTGTAAGGTTATACAGGTAATTTAGACAATCTCAGACTTCTCTTGAGGATCTTCTGCCTTCCTTGCATGGCCAGTTTGTGGTAACACAGAAAGTCCCACACAGGTATCTGCATTCACTTCATCAGTCATCAGATGATTGCCATTTTCTGGCAATGAGTCCCTTGGCCACACATAATTTTGTGGGTCTGTGCCTTGGTCGCTTAGAAGAGATGTTGACAGCCCTTCTGCATAGAATGAAGTTTACAGAGGAATCATAGAATAGTTTGGGTTGGAAGAGACCTTAAAGATCAGCTAGTTCCACCCCCCCTGCCATGGGCAGGGACACCTTCCACTGGATAAGGCTGCCCAAGGCCTCATCCAACCTGGCCTTGAACACCTCCAGAGTTGGGGCAGCCACACCTTCCCTTGGCAACAGGTGCCAGTGCCTCACTACTCTCATAGTGAAGAAATTCTTCATTATGTCTAGTCTAAATCCATCCATTTATACCCATTGGCCCCAGTCCTATCACTACAAGCCTTTGTAAACACTCCCTCCTCTGTACTCTTTCTATATACGTAATGCAGCGCATAGCATGAACTTTTTTTCTTTTGACATTTTAGACTATATACTCAATGAGTGAATCAGTAGTGAATTATGAAATAGTTATGAAGTTGTGAAAGGCTGTGATTTATATTTCTGTGCTTCAGTCTTCAGACCCGCCTCTGTTCTCCAGTGAATTCAGAAAAGATCTAACACGACATAGGTGAAGTTTTCTCATCTCGGAACCATTCTATTTTCTGAAAACCAATGCAGTCGCTAACTGTTCAAAATGGCCATAGAGAGCATCATCGGTGCTGGCTTGTACTTCTCATAGTGCCGTGCACACAAGCTGCAGGTAATCTAAAGTGAATGAAGAGGATATATATGAGGTCTGACACAAGAAAACCCAAAACTAACCCTATAGCTCAGGAAGCCAGATTGGGAGGAGAGAGATAAAGAGATGGTTATAGAATATTTCTAACCTGTCACAGTGAGAGAAGGCTCAACTCAATTGCTTCCCTCAGTATGAGTGGACGTGAGTTCAAATATAGATGTTTTCTTAGCCCGGTTGGAAAATGTCAGTGTGCAAGAATGAACAGCAAGTTAATATCAAGAAAACACACTAGCCTGCAATGCTTTGTGAAGCAGTTTTCAGCTAATAACTACCTCTTCCCAAAGATCACATTGATGCTCAAAGAAACCCATTTTTTGTCAGTAGAAGAGCTGAAAGCAAAACCGACAGAGATCCTCAACAGCCTTTCAGAAAATGATCTGTGGAACTGTCTTGAATGTTGGCAGCATTGCATGCAGCTGTGTGTCAACTCAGAAGGGAATGATTTTGAAGGTGATAGTAGTTGATTTCCTTAATTTGTTAAATAAAGAGAGCTACAGTCACAGTCTCTCTTTTTTTTTCCCCCCCTTTCTTTTTTGTGTCGGACCTCATAAACAAGGCAGGGGAAAGAAAGATGGCTTGGAGAACATCTGACTGCTTTGTCTTGGCTTTACACTGCATTGTATGACCAATGAGTACTAAACCTAATAGAAACATTCTAAGTCTTGGCAGAAAACCATGCTATGTCTTCCTAAGAACAGTTGGGTCATTAGTGGTCATTCAGTCCATCAGATCAAGGCTGTCTCAGAGCTATTACATAGATGCTGAGAGGTTGGTTGTGAGAAAATGTACTCAAGGATCACACTGTGCAATTACTTGGCTCAGCTGTGTGTGGAAAGACAGTTCTCACCGCAGGGCTGATAAACTAGTGGAAGCCAAAAGGGAAATCAGTACTTCATAAAAGTTAATGACCAAGGATATAGTTCTTATAAGCCCCAACAATAGCAGGACTGAAATGCAAAGAAAAATATTATTCCCTTTTCCATTGTTCCCTCCATTTTGGACCTGTCTCCCTTTCTTTTTTAAATTGTTGCTGCTGTTGGTTTTTAATGAATGCATTTGTGAGAAAGCCCTGAATAAGACACCCTCCATCACTTTCTTCCACTTCACCATCAGACCTTACTCAGCAAGGCATCCTTTTTCTTTCCTGCTTTCCCAGAGGGAATATCTCAAGCAAGATTAAACAACCTCTTCCAGATGGCTCATTTTTGGTAAGAATGTTCATGCATGAAGACAAGCATTGGAAAACCTTACATCAGCCTCCTGTACAGAGGGGAGAGCTGGCATTCTGAGTACGAGGCATTTTAACTGCTACTATGATATTGTTTGTACTGATACTTATTCCAAACACAGATATTTCTCATAAACAGTAAATATTGTAAATGTGATCTCCTATCTCCCAAAGGTTGCAGTGTTATGTTTTGTAATTTTATGAGTATTTGATTATTGTTATACTACGTAGTTAAAAATTAAATAAAAGTATTTACAAACAAACATTAAATAAATAATAGAAAAGAGATTTATCTTTTTCTACTAACTAGAAACTAGGGAATGTGGTAATATCCAAGGCAACTACCAGCCCTGTGGCACTTAAGTATGTATGTATGTGTGTATGTATGTATGCATGCATGCTGAGGATTCAAGAGCAACTGTGACTCCAAAGGGACCTGAACAGGCTGGACTGCTGGGCTGAGACCAACGGCAGGAGGTTTAACAAGGCCAAATGCTGGGTCCTGCACTTGGGGCACAACAACCCTAAGCAGAGGTACAAACTAGGAGAAACCTGGCTGGAAAGCTGCCAGGAGGAGAGGGACCTGGGGGTGCTGGTTGACTGACTGAACATGAGCCAGCAGTGGCCCAGGTGGCCAAGAAGGCCAATGGCATCTTGGCTTGTATCAGGAACGGAGTGACCAGCAGGTCCAGGGAGGTTATTCTCCCTCTGTACTCGGCACTGGTGAGACCGCACCTCGAGTACTGTGTTCAGTTCTGGGCCCCTCACCACAAGAAGGATGTTGAGGCTCTGGAGCGAGTCCAGAGAAGAGCAACGAAGCTGGTGAAGGGGCTGGAGAACAGGCCTTATGAGGAACGGCTGAGAGAGCTGGGGGTGTTTAGCCTGGAGAAGAGGAGGCTGAGGGGAGACCTCATTGCTCTCTACAACTACCTGAGGGGAGGTTGTAGAGAGGAGGGAGCTGGGCTCTTCTCCCAAGTGACAGGGGACAGGACGAGAGGGAATGGCCTCAAGCTCCGCCAGAGGAGATTTAGTCTGGACATTAGGAAAAAAATTTTCACAGAAAAGGTCCTTGGGCACTGGCAGAGGCTGCCCGGGGAGGTGGTTGATTCACCTTCCCTGGAGGTGTTTAAGGCAAGGGTGGATGAGGTGCTAAGGGAGATGGGTTAGTGTTTGATAGCAATGGTTGGACTCGATGATCCGGTGGGTCTCTTCCAACCTGGTTATTCTGTGATTCTGTGATATTTTTAATTCCTAGAAAGAGGCAAGTCATGTGAGCTAAGTTACTGTATTTGTTGTCAAACATGGGGTTTAAAACATGTACTGTGCATTATAAAAGAGGTTTTAAAACGGATGATGGGGCATCCTGAGAAGTACCCACACCAGCTTCACAAATGGAAGTGCAATTCCTGTGTCTGCACAACACTGTCTTGAATTAATTAAGTCTTCTTGCTGCTTTAAAAATCTTGAGTTTTATTCCAAACACTGTGTGATTCACTCTGTGACCCCAAACAAAACGTTTCCTCTCCATTTCCCATTTGTTATTCACACATAAAGATGCTTCTCACTTTTAAGGCATTTTGAAGCTTCTAGGGGAAAAAATGTCACAAAAATGTTAATAATCATTTTTCCTGATTAGGAAGAGTGGCATAGGGTAGGAAGAAATATAAGGAAAAATTCACTTGTAAGTATGGTGCCATAAAGCAGGCTCTGGAATACATAAGCAAGAGATAAACGTAGGAATCGGATAATTCTAATAAAGATTGTAAGATAAAAAGTAAATATGAATATGCTTTAAGTATTCTAACTTGTGAAAATTGCATTCATGTCGGAACAAAAAAATTATCATATTGGTACAGGAACTGCTGTAAAAACTGTCAAATTATTATAACAGAGTACATGGCAACAGAACATTGAATGCTCTGCTCAGGGCAAGCTGCTCTGTCATGATCTTTATCACACACAGTATTATGTAAACTTCCTGCTCCATGTGCAGTTTTGGGGCATTCCAGTGGTGAAAGAGCAAGAGAGGGATAAATTTACATATTGCTGTGGAAACCTATTTGTCATCCATATATAGAATTATTGTCTTTTACTCGAGTTAGAAGTTTTCATTAACTCCCTACCATCTTCCCTTCACCCTATTGTTCCTTTCTTCACACATACATGCACAGCATTTTTATTGAAAGATGTGTTTTTATGAATTGTACTACCAAGGCTGTTACTACCTATTTGCTGTCATTGTGCAAGACTAGATATGAGGTCAAAATAAATGATATCATCACAACACTGTCCCAGAAGTCAAACACATGAACAGTAACCTTTTTGTCTGATTATTTCTGGGATAGTGCATAAGCTCAGTGGATTGCAAATTAAATATTTCATGACAGTTATTAGATTAACTCGTGGGATTTTATGGGCTATATTGCCCGTAAAATTGCCCATCAGGTCTATCCTTGTCCTTGTCAAGTATATTTAACCTTTTGTTCTCCATCTAAGGTTTCTTTTGCCATAGATGCTGCAGTAGGAGAATAAGCCCCGATCTTGACTGGGAAAGGGAAAGGGAAAGAAGGGAAAAGAGAAAGAGCAATCTAAAGTTCACTGAGATCTTGAGCTGTTACTCTGCCTCCAAACTTCTACTTTTCCATGGCGATACCAAGGGAAAGTACAGCATCAGTGCTGCAGACCCAGATAGGAGACAGCTTTTAAAATATCAGAAAAGTCCAGATGATACTGAATATATGGTGTCTGAAAGAGTGGCTGGCTAACATTGCAAAAGCCTTTGGAATCATCAGATGGTTTATTTTGTCCTTCTCCACCCTCAGTTTTTAAGTCTGTCATATTTTTCTAGTAGCAGTATAGTGACCCAATTATGGCAACAACTGCATGTTCAACTTATTACTAGTGATATTAATTATCATAGTGAAAAGGAAAGAGTCAAGAATTTAAAAACAAGCCTAACTGTGAGGAAAAATCCCAAGGTTTACCTTTCATTATATGGCCTGGATTATCTTTACATAACATGCATGTTGGCTGTACGTGTTCTTTGTATGTATGTAGCTTCAGCAAAAGCCTTTTCTCATCTCGTGAGTGCAGTGTTCTAGGTATTTCATGCAGACAGCACACCACTTTCTGATGTCATTTCATGATGTGAAATGCCATGAAGCAGGAAGTGATGGATTTCTGCTAGGCCTACTAATACACAGTGGCCTCACATTTCACTATTTTAACTAATGTCCCTGTAATTAATTTGTTTAGGAAATATCTAAAAAGAAAAGCCGTAAAAACCAGAACTGGCCTGTATCCTTCTCTCTTAACTTTTGTGCTGGTTTTCTCAACCTTACTTTTAAGTGAAAACTATTCTTTTTCAACTCATGCGTTATGTAGTTTTTAGCTCTTTTCATGCATCACCTTCCCCACGCTCAGGGACTGTACCTGAGACAATTGCATTATACCACAAATCTGATTTTCTGCTATTTATTATGGAAAAATTGCTCTGGAATAGTTTACTTTCCTAACATTAATCAAGTATTGCACTATTAATGAAGCCAGGCTTCCAAAACCCACCTGTATAAAATGAACATCCTGATTCGAAGGTGCAAAAAATCAGGTTTGAAAAGTCTATAATATCTGGTAGAAGAATGAGAAACCTACAACGCTGACAGACTTGCACAGGATATACACATATTGCATCAGACAGAATGCAAACCTTGGAAACAGATTAAAAGAAGAGCATTCAGACTCCCATCTCCGTGCAAGGACATAAAAGCAAATGAAGAGTGATGACATTATTCATTGAAAGCTCTCTTGCAGTCAGCTCATGGGAAGTCCATACATTGCTGTGGGGAGTTTATAGTCAATTATGGCTTTCAAGTGCTTTTTGGTTATACAGTGCTTCTGAAATGTTTCAGGGGAAAACAAAACAAAATAAACAAAAAAAAGTAGAACTAAACAAAATTATGGAAATGGATGCCTTTAAAAAAAGCTTTCAAACACTTAAGGAGGGAATGCACCTTCATATTGGAAGAGATTGAAAAGAAAATGTCAAGAACTCAACCCCATGGCAACAGTCTTCAAAATCGTCTATAACGAAGAAACTCCTCTTGCTATTCTCTGGCTCACTGTAATCTGATGGGCAGTTTCTACACTTCAGTAGAATGAAGCAGTAAGTAGGGATAGTGTCGGATATAGGGTCTTTTCATATTTGATAAAGCTTTATATCTTAATTAATTAATCGTTGGGTTAATTGATTTGTGAGTGATATTTCAAGGTGGTTTGTGTTGCTTGATTGGTAGCTCTATGAATAGCAGTCTCGGGCATGAGCTGCACAGGGTATCATGGTGAATGCTCCCTAAGTGAGGCGGAAGAAACTCATTGCAGAGGCAGACTGGGATCAAAGTTTAGTTCAGAAATAGAAGAGGAACTAGTAAGTGTTATGGCTTCATTTGTGTGCTTGTGCATTCTGTATTCATTCTTTGGCTTTTGGACTGAGACTTCCAACAAGGGTGCCAAGTGCAAAAACATTTTCTTTTCTGTATTATGAACATCTGCTTCTTAGGAACAGGTTTGATGCCGTGAAATCCTCTTTAATAAGCCATAAAAAGAACTATCATTTGATTACAACTCGCTACTTGATAATGCAGTAATATCCATTTCATCATTTGTAGTCAGTAGTCAAGTAATGATTTTTTTCTTATAGAGAAGAAATCCCCTCCTAGCAAGATTTATGCATGCAGTTGCATGAGAGCCCAGGACTGAACATTCAGGATGGTATTTTAAACTTGGAAAGGGCTTCCACAATATTCATGTCTTACATTTGGCCACTGGAGATGGGTGGAGGTGATGGCCTTTTGATATGTATTATAGTTCTGGTCACAGAGGCAGCTTTTACTTTTAACTGAGAGTCGGCTGGTGCCTGTCAGCAGCCTGCTTCTTCAGTGTGGTTCTGCTCAGGTTGCCATCACTGGCTGCCACAATGTCAGCAATGGGACAGTGAAAAGCCAAGCTCTGCTTCCTACAGAGGATGCAGGATTGAGCCGAGGAGACCTCCTGAACTGCACTGGCTCAGACAGAGGAGCACATCACCCTGGGCCTGTGCCGTGGCCTCACTCATACCCTGGAGACAACTGTCAAAGTCAACTAGGTTGGAAAAGTTTGAATAGAATCAGTGCAGGCTGCTGTCTGTCCTTACAAACCACAGGACAGAAAGAGGTGGCCTGAAGCCCTTCTACAGGCTTTTAGCTTGAACTCGCTTTTTGCTTAGAAGTCTACAACGTTTTGCAGTGTGACTACAAGTGGCCTATGAGCGGCACATGAGAGAGGGTTGCAATGAGCCGCTGAGGTCTTGGTGCTCCACAAATACACTGGTGTCTTCCTGGGCATGCTAACAGATGTAAGTGAAATAAACATGTATATAGGTACAAACACAATGGTGTATGAGCATATATGTTAATGTACAGAAAAGGTTGTGCTGTGGAAGAGCACAGTCAGATACACAGGGTGAACTTTAGACCAGTTTGCATTATTGCTTTTTAATGTTTTTTTTATGGAGAACTTGCATTTTAAAGCCAAGGGTGGGGGGAAAAAGTTAGGATTATTGCAGCTCCTGAAAAGTACCTTCCCTGCAAGACTTTCGCACTCAAAATGATACTAAAGGGATTGAAATAACCTTAACATTGCTCCATAGCAACACCAATCTTCCCTTTTCCTTTCTTCCAGCCAGGCAGTGAGATTGTCTTGGGTATTGTCTCACCTATTCGATGACAGAGCCAGAGAATGAAGAAGGTGAGAAAAAACATTCAAAAGTAGTAAAGATGAACGTTTCACCAATCAAAACAGATGCAATATGGGGGGATTGAGCAAAGAGAGAGACCAACATCAGAGCCTGAATGCTTGTACCCACGGCAGCCTTGCAAAGGTGAGCAGCACCACTCTTTTCTTTCTGTGTTCATGTCTGTTGAATTCTCAAGCCACCCTTTACTCGTACTGAGGGCTTCTGTCCAACTCATTCCATTTCCCGTATGATTTTAGGCAAGTTCTGGTTTAATACTGTTGTTAGTTGCAGTGTAATGTCTTTCGAGTTGAGAAAACATTAGGGTAAAAGATGATACAAAACATGTAAAATTGAACAGAGAGGATATGGCTGTATACAAGGGGGAATCATCAAACCCTCCCTGAATACCCATGAAATCAAAAGCAGCTAGAAGAAGGCAGAGATCTTCATTGCTGCAACATGGAGGCACTGGTTTATTGTGTTGCTATAAAGCAACAGTAAAAGAAAACAAAAGAACATTTCATCTATTCACTTTAAGTTTCTAAAAACATGTCTTTGTGAAAACCGTATCTTGGTTTCATTGTGCTACTGAAATGAACCCCAGATCTTTTGTGGCATTTCAAAATAACTAGAATAATATCTTTCTCCATTACTTTACTTACTTTAAGCACATGCCTTTTGTAGTTAATGCAGATCCTGGCGTTATGAGAAAGCAATGAAAACAAA
Organism: Clamator glandarius; assembly: GCA_033459285.1. NCBI lineage: Eukaryota > Metazoa > Chordata > Aves > Cuculiformes > Cuculidae > Clamator > Clamator glandarius. The sequence goes on along the minus strand of JAUNZM010000128.1, from coordinate 1,000,127 downwards.
ATCCATGCTTAATGCACTGAACTTTGACAACAGCAGCTGCAACTCAAAATTAAAATCCACTTCTTTGCTTTGCTCTAAGGGTCTGAACCAGCATTGGGAAGTGCTGCAGAGCACTGTGAGTGAGGAGATATGAAATGAAAAATGCCTGCACAACTGCCCAAAGGACAGATCAAACGATCAAAAGCAAGCAGTGATGTGCTAGGCTGTTTGCTCAGTACTCAGGTGAAATCAGACAAAATCCCTAAACCTTCGAAATTTCAAGCCAAAAGCGAGATACTGAATTTTTATCATCTGCCGCGAGGCACTAGCCATGGAGATAAAAGACTCATTTCACTGGATGGTTTCACCCAAAAGGCAGAGGAGGTAATGAAGGCAATGACGCTTCTGCCATTGGTCTCAGAGCACTTTAGATCTGGCCAGAAGTCATACCCACTGCAATTCTGGACTCAGTTGTTTTTTTGAGGGTTTGGTTTGCAGTTTAAGTTTGGTTATTTTTCAAACAGCATCAGTGAACTGAGCATTGGTCAGTTTTTCTGTGATCTTGTGATGTCCTTTAGATGTTTAACTGTTTTATAATGACCCAGTATGTTCAGGATTTTTAATTTATTTTTGTTTTATATATTGAGGACCTGCTTTGGATTTCTTGTTGAAGTGGGAATTATGCAAAGTCTAGTCTGCCTCCAAAGAAGGAGGTTCATTAGAAGATCCTCAGCTGGGTTCCTGACAGGCTTCAGCCTCTGCAGCCGCTGGGGTTGAGAGAGGTGAAATTCACTCCAGTGATTTTCTTTGAATATCTAATATAGGGACAGTGGAAGGAAAAAAAAAAAAAAGTGAGGAAGGCTGTGCAGACCCTACATTCTTTAAGAGATGATGAAGGAGGACTGGCACCCTTGCCTGCTCCTAGGGGATGGCACCTAGGCAAGCCAGGATTCACAGCTTGAATGTGGAGTTTTTCCACTGCCTCTCCTCAACAGAAGAGGCAGATTTTTATCATATGGGGCCCATTCACGGCACGTAGTCTCTCCTGTAGGGATAAATGGCAGCTTGGGAAATAACACAACTCTGCTGAGTCTGAAAATTGACAGCTAAAGTTAGTCATTTGAAATGAAAGGAAGTGCAAAGGTTTGAAACTGAATTACATTCCTATGATGTAATAGATTATTGATTCAGTTCAATAATAGTCACATTACTGAATGTGTTCCTTATTATACATTAATGGCAGTAATGTAAATATCTTGCAGCAATTTCTGCGCCATCCAGCATTCATTTTCAATGAGGAACAGAAGTAGCGGGAGTCAATAGGTCTGGCTCTGCAAGCTTGCTTTCTTTTTCATTTAACTTTCCATGTATTGAAATGGTCTGAATACCGACTGTGTTGCTTTGTTCAGTATTTATTATTGTTCCACCTGTGTTGAAATGGGAACAGCAATGGCTTTGATAAATAGATTCAAAGGCAGTCAAAATTCATTGTGCCTTTTCTAAATACTTTTGTGTCCTCTGCTGGAGTCCTTTTTTATAACTTCTTACAGCAAGACATCTCTTGAAATCAAGATAGATATATTTCTTCCTTCCATAGAAGACCAGTGCAAAACCTTTCATTAATCCTGATTGTCCTATGTCACTTATATGTCCAATTTTATATTTTTACTCTAAGAGCCAAAGTCTGTTTCTCTCTGTTCAGAGATACACTACTCCTCCTTAAGTCAGTGGGGCCATGTACATGATAACAGATAGATAATTAAAAATAAAGGTGTCAGAATCTGGCAGTAGAACTTCACTAGCCTTCCAAAGCATGCTGAAGAATATTCATTATCACAGTATGAAGTATCATAAATAATTAGCACTAAACCCGCACATGCCAAGCAAATGATCAGTATGTCTTCATATTCTGCTCAGCCTACCTGTTTATTACTGTGCTCATTTGCATGCTCAATAATTTGCCAAAGTCTGCCTCTCACATTGGTTCTCCCAGTATTTGTGTGAAGGAAGAAAAAGATTGTCTTACCATTTTCCTAAATCAAGCCATCAACTGTAAACATTTCATTGTACAACAATAACAGTCTTGCTTTAACTTATCACCAAGCTACTGCACCAAAACTAACTTTGTTTATGAAGGTGGAATAATATATCAAACTACAGTTATAGAATAAGGCAATATTAACCATAGGTTTGATACAAAGCTTCCTAAAATGAAAGCAGGAGGGTTTAAAAGTGTATATTGTGCGTATAAAGTATTTCTTCAAGACTTCATGTTTGTGCCTGTTCCCTCCTCCTTTTATTCAGGTCCTGAATGAGGACTCTTATCCCTCAAGAGAAGAACAAAGTGCACAGAAATTACTAACTTACACACACAGAGCTTTTATGTAAACATGCCTTTAAATTTAGTTCTAAGATAGTCTTTGTCAGCAGCCCATGATGTAACCCACTGAATAATGAAAGAGAGCCAGCATTAGTTGAAAGTGATTGTTGTGTTTGTTCCGTTATTAAGTTTTGATGCATGGTGCTACAGGGTAACGTAACATGACACGGCTAAGCGGTGAAATGAGTAATATGAAAATTTAAACTGAGGCATACACCAAGAAGCTGGAAACAGCAGAACATCAAGTATCTAAGGCATTTGAAAAGCAAGCAAATGAACAAAATAACCTACTCATCCTACTACTTGTACTTTCCTTTCTTCCTCTGCAACTCTTATATATCTGTGCCTGAAATACACCTCCTGCTTTCACGTTCTCTTCGAATTTAATCCAGACATCTCTTTTGGACTATCTTATTTATTAAAAGCTTGTTGGTGAATTCACCATTTGTTGTAGTTTAACTGCATCTGGCAACTAAGCACCATGCAGCCGCTTGCTCATGTTGCCCCATCCCCATCACAGTGGGCTGGGGAGGGGAATGAGAAAAAAAAGTAAAACTTGTGGGTTGGAATAAAGACAGTTTAACAGGGCAGCTATAAAAAGAATTGAAACTAAGAATAAGAACAACAACAGAACACACAAAAAAGTTATGCACAATGGAATACAATTGCTTTCTACCCAATGACCAATGCCCAGCCTGTCCCCGAGGTGTGAACACTAGCCTCTGGCAAACTCCTCAGTTTATATACATCGTATAGGACGTTATATATCGTACTCGCCAGCATGACATCATATGGGACATCCCTCTGGCCAGCTTGGGTTAGGTCCCCCGGCTGTGTCCCCTCCCAGTTTCCCATACTTGACTGCTTAGCAACAACGAAAACCATCAGTGTGTCATCCACATTATTTTCGTCCCAAAACATAGCATAACACCATCTACCAGAAAGAAAATTAACTCCATCCCAGCTGAAACAAGAACACCATTACTAATTGTTCCGCTAACTGGACTCCCCTGTTATATCTACAGGACAGGAAACCTGAGCGACAGGATGGATGAAGTGGGACAGGTGTTCAGGGTACTTAAATGGCTGTGCAACTTGGCATAAAGTGCTCATCTACATGGCTTAGCTGCTGCCAAGCTATTTGAGTAGCAGTTAAGAGCAGTCCATCTTGCTGTGCTATTTGCTAAATAATCCACAAACATAATAGCAACAGGTTCACCCCGGTTGTGAGTACCAGCAAGATAGTCAGAGATTTTCCCATTCTTTTTCTGTTAAAAAACATGTAATTTCACCCAACAGAAATGGGAAATATCAGTTATAATAAAATTTCTGCTACAGTGAAAGCATTTAAAAAACGTTGAAGGATTCCAATTAATTTTCCATTATGGAATTGCTCATTGTTTTGAAATTGTACAGAATGAGAAGAGAAAGTTACCAAATTATCACAGCAGCATAACACCATTTGAAATTATTTCTTTCTTTCTTTTTGTTTTTTACCTTCCTAACACTGAGGGATGTGAAGAAATGTACACAATCAAAAATTTTTTCAGAAGCTTCACTTGTCTCCATATCTGAGCAGTTGTTGAGAGGCTGCCTGGTTTATATTTCACACAGAATCACAGAATAATCAGGTTGGAAGAGACCCACTGGATCATTGTGTCCAACCATTCCAATCAAACACTAACCCATGCCCCTTAACACCTTGTCCACCCGTGCCTTAAACATCTCCAGGGAAGGTGAATCAACCACCTTCCTGGATAGCCTGTTCCAGTGCCCAATGACCCTTTCTGTGAAAAATATTTTCCTAATGTCCAGACTAAATCTCCCCTGGTGGAGCTTGAGGCCATTCCCTCTTGTCCTGTCCCCTGTCACTTAGGAGAAGAGGCCAGCACCCTCCTCTCTACAACCTCCCCTCAGGTAGTTGTAGAGAGCAATGAGGTCTCCCCTCAGCCTCCTCTTCTCCAGGCTGAACAACCCCAGCTCTCTCAGTCGCTCCTCATCAGGCCTGTTCTCCAGCCCCTTCACCAGCTTTGTTGCTCTTCTCTGGACTCGCTCCAGAGCCTCAACATCCCTCTTGTGGTGAGGGGCCCAGAACTGAACACAGGATTCGAGGAGCGGTCTCACCAGTGCCGAGTACAGAGGGAGAATAACCTCCCTGGACCTGCTGGTCACACCGTTGCCAACCCTAATTGATCCCAAGTTTTCACTAGATCCAGTAAAACACAAGCCTGCTAATAGCACAGGCTGAATCAAAGGGAAGAGGGACAAAGCCACAGTTCTGTCACCTGGCAGCATCACTCAGCTGCAGCAGACCCAGGGCTGCCCCTCATGGAACAAAGTTCTGCCAGAACTTGGCACAGTTGCAGATGAAAAGTTGCTGGTGCTGTGGTGTCCTCCAGAAGCAGCAGGTAAAAATCTGAGGATGGAGCTGACTCTCACATTACACCCAGGCTTCCCCTCAGTCCTGCTGCCTGGGTTTGGACTAGTCTGAGCATCATGAGCCTTGCGACTGATTTAGAACTGTGGCACCTCAAGCTTGGAGTGGGAAATGATGGTTACACTCCTGAAAGCCAGGTGCTATAGAGCAGACAGGAATAGTCCTTGTGGAATTTGAGTTAGCTAATATAATTCACCAGGTTTCACAGAAAACTAAATAACGGGTTTGTGTGTCAGAGAGACACTCCAGGGAACTTGGTTGTTGTCTACAGAAATTCATGGGAGAGATTGTGTTCCTGTTCAGTAGTTTGTTTTCAGATGGTGATTTAGCAACTTGTTTTACTCAATTTAAAACCATCAGCTTGTTTTTCATGAGAGAAAATGAGTTAGAGAGCCTGAGAACCTATCTTTTTTTTGTCTTCACAATGGCCTTGAGCAGGTTCGTGTCCCCCCCCCCAACATTCTGGTGTCCTGGGCAGCTTCCCTCAGCTCCCTATCTGCCATCTCCTTGGGGAGGTATATTATAGAGAGAAACCAAATCAAAATGTACTGCAAGATTAAAGGCACCAGAGATCAGAGCAAGTTGCAAGGAACCACTCTGCGTTAGATTAATGCTCAGACCAATACCAATGTTGCTTTGAATTCCACTCCAGCTTCGCAGATTATCAGGGAACAATAGTCAAGTTGAAACAAAGCTGATCACGCTTGGTTGGAACTTGCTCAGTCACTGTCTGCACTAATCAGTCACTTCGCAGTTCGCTAGGCATCCTCTGGTGTACAGAGCCCCTCCTTCTGCTCTCATTTCAACTTCTTCATAACTTCTTAGGCTGGTAGGAGAGAGCTTAGAGGGACTTCCCACAAGATGCAGAGCAGAAACCTAGGAAAAATAAGGCTAAATCCAAGAACCATGCAAGATTTATTTTATGAACTTGGCAGTTTGCTGATCTCCTGTGTTTTTCAAGGTAGAGATTTCTCTGCCTTTGCATCAACAAAGCCAATAACCTTCAGCTGTGCTCTTTTGCTTTTTTCTCTTCCTATAGTACAATGAAGAAAAACTGCCTTAAGGCTAGGGGTAAAAGAGAGCATAGTCTTGAACTACTGCATTTCTTATACCACATTTTCCTAACTCCACTGCTAATAGAGCTGCTAGAAAGGAGAATAAGAGAGGGAAGGCCATTCTCTCCTTCCTCCGTTTCTTTCTCACTACTTTTAAAGTTTTGAATATAACTACAGAGCTAACAAAAATGAGAAGTAAAATCCCTTTAGAAATGTGAAAATTCAATATTAGAAATGTGATGACAAGGCACAAATGTAGCTGTTTGAAAAGGTTTGCTGAACAGGGAACACAGGGCTGATGTATAGTTCCTGCATAAGAAAGATGAAGAAAGCAAAAGGAGTGGGCTGTGGGGAGACAGAGCAGGAGATAGTCCGAGATTCTTTTAATTGAAAACTGAATAAAGCTTCATTCATTATATATTTTTTGAGACTGTGAAATGAAAAAGACTTCAATGTAACAAGGGGCTTCCACCTTGCTCAAGAATACCACAAAAGCCCTTATTCAGTTTCCCTTGAAGCCAAAAGAAACATGTCTTTTCTAGTTCAATTTTCAGCTCTTTGAAGCAGAAACCCACTCTTTTATGTGTTCCTACACTGCCCAGTGCAATAGGTCTCATGTCTCATCAGGGCTTTCTAAGTGCTATTGTCATAAAATTAATTAATCATAATTTTTAATGAACTTAATATTTTCAGTATCACCCTTGATGAGAAAATGTATGAAGGCTGAAAAGGCATGAAAGTTTAATTTAGACTAAGGTAAATAGAACTTTTTCCCAGAACAAGATCTCTTCTAGAAGCTGTTGAAAATGCTGGTGAAGATGCAGAAAGTGCATTAGCAGTCTAACAAAACAGAAACCTAGTCTTTAAATCTATTTGTAGCATCAAAATGACTGTAGGATGGGCGAGATATGCCCTAGGAAACAAGGATGATATTTATGAGTTTTAGAAGACAGAGATCTGGCTCCATCTGCATAGAAATGAAAAGCCACTCAGAAACAGATGTGTAAATCTTCCTGATGTGATTTCACCCCACTCTTTTGCAAAGCAGCACTTAATATTGACTTCGGCACAACTACCACACAACCTCTGAGTTAGCCATTGAAATGATAGGGCCAGTTCACATCTCTGACTGGCACTAGTTCAGGTTATAAATGTGGGTAGACACTGCTGCATCAGCCTGCACTTCAACAAATGTTTTTTAAGGCATATTTTTCACAGCAGGAGCAGAAATGAAAAATGAGATTCAATTGTACGTGTTGGCAGCCTGGGAGAAGCGCCAGTATGTCATAACCCCAAGTACCAACGCAGCCCTTTTACTTTGTAAAGCACAATTATTGTAAATTGGTTCAGAGCCTGGCAAACATATCAGAGGCTTCCATATACCTCTCTGTAAATATGCATGTACAATCCACATAAATCACCCTGGTGTTCTTATTCTTCCTGATAAAAAAGAAGTTAAGATCCTTAATCTGAACTCCTCTTTTCCCTCCACTAGGGCAGATTTCTGTCGGAGGTAATTTCTCCAGGCTCTCCTTAAAGCCAGTGAGGAACACAAGTGTTGCATGGACATGTGAAGCCTGAGCACCTCCTAGCTCTCTACATTAGCTAGAATCCACCCTAGAAAGTTACCTGAGACTTAAACTTGTTAAACGGCTAGATGAAATCCTTGATATTTGGATGTCTAAAATCTTTTGAGTTGAATCTTTGTGCAGTTCTGTATAAAGGAGCCACAAATCTGTATAAAATATTTGTGGTTTATATAAAGAGAACAAGAGTTTCCTGGTAAAAAGGGAGTCTCCATCTTCTTTGTAGCCACCCTTTAAATGCTGGAACATTGTGATAAGGTCTTCCATAAGCTTTCTTTTCTCAAAGATGAAAGACTCAGTTCTCACAGACTTTCCTCACATAGCAGCCTTCTCAGTCCTTTGATCACCTTTGTGGCCCTTCTCTGGACCCTCTCTAGCCAGTTCACATCTTTTTTTTGTATAGTGGGACCCAAACTGAACACAGTATTCCAGGTGTGGTCTGGCAAGTGCAAAATAGAGTGGGATAATGATTTCATCTCTGCTGGTGATGCGCTTGTTGAAGCAACCTAGCATCCTGTTGGCTTTCTTTGCTGCAGCAGCACACTCTCATGTAGAGCTTATTGTCCACCAAGACCCCCAGGTCCCTTCCCATGGTGCTGCTTCCTAGTCTAGTATAACCTGGCCCATGCTACACTCCTGGATTATGTTTTCCCAGGTGCAAGACCTTACACTTGTTCTTCTTTTCCATCTGTTTCTGCTTGTTTATATATCTGAAGTACTCTTTCTTGTAGATTTTGACACCTCTGGCCATTTCAATTTGAGCTTATTTTTTATTTTTTTCTAACTGTCTCTCTGTACACCCTGGCATTGCCCTTGCAGCTCTCAATGAGTATTTGTCTGTTTGGTTTCTTTTCACTTCTGATACTCTTCTCTTTTTATTTGGAACAGGCTGAGAAGACTGCATTTCATCCATACCCCTGAACAGAAAAATCCCATGTGTGGATGAATAAAAAGAAACTTTTTTCCCAGCAAATTATTCCTCCAAAACATCAGCTGTGTGATAAAGCTGTGGGATTAATTAATTTAGCTCACATGTATAATTGCCTTATCACAATCTCTGTCTCCCAGGACTAATGCCAACACTCCAAACCTCGAAGCATCTTCAAATGGCAGCTTTTTCTAATCATAGCATGTCACAAATTTACTTTCTTAGCTTCAACACTTATGGAGTTTTTGTACTTACTACATATAGGTACCGGATTTTTAGACAGACTGCAAAAGTTCATAGGTGTCACCCTTACTTTATTGTACAACACATGAAGTTGCTCTTTTCCTGTTAATGCCAAGTACCGTTGGGAAGCTAAGTGGAAGACATAACTCAAATATATGGGTGTATAATATTCCTATGCCATAGCTAAATCAGAAGTGTTTAAACAAAGAGACACCACAGGACCAGCTGCTCCGATCCCATTTAATCAAGTTATTATTTTAGAGAGCCCTGTGCCTTATGTTTAGCTCAGCAACATCTCCCCCAAGCTATCCCGTTCTTGATTTGACTGTTTTAACATGAATTTATTCTCTTAGTCTATGGCCCACACATTTTTTTTATAAACAAGCCACAAGACACAACAAAGCACAGGTCAGGTTTTTTTTAACCATGAATATTTACTTGCATGAACACATGAGTTTCCTTCCCATGTATTCAAGCTTCTTGTGTACCTTTTCTAAGTATGGGAATAAAATGTATCATGAACAACTATTAGGGAGCACTCCAACAGAGAGATTTTTGAAATTTTACCTGGATTTAGCAGAAAGATCATTCTGAAGACTTTAACTGGACAGAGAAGAAACAATCACCTGTCCTGGTTGAATTTCACAATGCAACAAATCCTAAACTAAGAATTATTCATGGAAATCACTCAACTGATAGAACAATTATATTACAGTCAGGATAATTTCAAACATACTAGAGAAGAGACAGTAAATGACAAACTGGATTTCAACAAATTATTCCTGACAAGAATCATCTTTCCATTCAGGATAAAATGTGTACCATGATTTTATTGAAGAACCAGGTCCTGGGTAATGTGTGATCCCAGGAATACGCATAGCAGGTGATAAGCAAGCTCTCATTGAATCTAAATCCATCAATCTGCTCTAAACCTTAACTCAGATGAAAGCCCAGCACTCCTATCCATGTAGGCCAGGAAGCAACAGTAATTACATTTATAATTTAAGCAAAGGAAGAGAGAAGTGATGAGCAAATCTTGCAGCAGGTACCTGCAGCCCTGTGGGAGGAAGCAATGTGTCCTACAGGCCTTTGGCACAGAGTCTTTTTACTTCAGCAAATGTGCCACTTTGTTTCACTAACATATGTGAGAAGTCTGGGAAAAGTCTGTTGGGGGAACAGCCACTGCAAGTCATCTTATTTTTCTAGTACTTTAAATATTTTATTTTAATACCTAACTAAAATATATACACGATAAGCAAGATAAAGCAAACTTTTTAAACAAACTGTCTCTTCTTTTTGGACAGGAAATTTCTGACTTAAAACACATGGGAGGAGATAATCAGCATTTCCCAAGATGGAAGTTCTTTAAAATGATGTCTTGTTAACAAAATTTTTATTCTCATTTCCAGGCAAAAAAAAGACTTCCACTGTCTATCTACATGTGCTGTCCCAGTTCATTCAGTCAGGATTTTTGGCACTGTTCGGGCAATTTCAAATTCAAATTTGACAGAGTTAACGTTCAAATATATAGAAAAAAAGAATCATAGAATCGTTAAGGTTGGAAAAAACCTCTAAGATCGCCAAGTCCAACCATGAACATAACATCATGCCTACTAAACCATATCCCAAAGTGTCACATTCTCACATTTTTTTACCTCCAGGGATGGAGACTCCACCACTTCCCCAGGCAGCCTGTTCTAATGATTTACCACTCTTTCAGCAAAGACATTTTTCCTAATAACCAATCTAAACCTCTCCTGGTGCAACTTGAGGCCATTCCCTCTTATCCTATCATTTTTTACTTGGGAGAAGAGACCAACACCCACTCCACTACAACCTCCTTTTATGTAGCTGTGAAGAGCAATAAGGTCTCCTCTCAGCCTCTTTTTCTCCAACTAAACAGCCCCAGTTCATTCAGCCTCTCCTAGTAAGACTTGTTCTCCAGACCCTTCATCAGCCTTGTTGCCCTCCTCTGGACATGCTCGAGCAGCACAGTATCTTTCTTGTACTGAGAGGCCCACAACTGAACACAGTATTAGTTAGCAACTGTGTCAAACAGAGTGAATCACTTACTTTCTAGAAGGAAGTCAGTTACAACTCCGTGTAGATTTATCCTGCAAAAGTCAGGAACCAGACAGGAAGCCTCACAGTATCCACCAAGCAGTCAATGGTTACTTTACCTACAAGAAGCCAGGGTAAAAGATGTACAACGATTAGAAGAACATCAAGTATGAGCTCATCGAAAATCATATTCCACTACATTATAGAATATCTTGGGTTTAATTCTTTCAAGTTTCTTTTAAATTCTTTTTCAAATCTACACTAATTTGTTTGTTTGTTTGTTTCCTGCTTCTGGACTCTCTGTTTGCAAATGGACCCACTAAATAAGCTTCTGCAACTCTCTTTATCAACACCTTGACTTCTTTGGAGGTCCTTCCTAGTCAGAGTGAAGGGCAAGTGTGGGCCTATTATCTAAATAAAAACTTGTCTTATTTCTTCATTCTTTTCCTAACCTAATTTTTATTTTTGTGATTTTCACTTTTCCTCAGGTTATTTAAGATCACATCAGCCTCTTGCCTCATATGCTGCAGAACTAAAATTATTTTCAGGAGCAGTAGACTCAAGGAATGAGAAGTAACATCTATAAAACATGCCCAGTTGGCTAACTTGATCTGTGTAACACTTCCAGACACCTATTATTACAGGCTTACTGGACTTCCTCAGTCCACTTGAACATCGCACACTTGATATTTTTTTCTTGGTAAGAAAACGAACAGTATAACCCTAGCAGGATTTTTTCATTCCCCCTTGAGATGTGTATCCTTATAGACTGTACTCTGTGATCCTTTAGATTCAAAAGTGTTCCCTGAGTAAATGCTACTGAATCATGTGGCTACAATGCTACTCCCTCACCATAAGTACTTTCTATACAGAACACAGACCTTTCCTCACTTCTTCCACAAAAACTTGCTGAGAATGAATGTGTGGAAGGGCCATGACATCTCTTTTAGTGGGTATTGTGTTCTCATTCCTTTAGCCCACGGAAGGCTGCAACAACCACAGCTGATAAAGGACAGAGAGAAAATGTGTTACAGAATAAAATAACGGTGCAACAAACATAACTCATGTGAGAGAAAATATGTATTACTGCAGGAAGGCAATAGCTTTGTTGTGATGCCTGAGGTCAGACTCCTCGGTCACAAAGGCAATTCTTGGCTCTCTGACCCATCTACCAGAGACTGCAGAGAAAAAGAGGAAGCAGAGGAATCTCATTGTGTTTGGTGTCAGTGCAACAGCATATTGGCGTGGGGAAGTTGATCTATAGGACTACAGGGGGCTGCCCAGTTCAAATACATACTTCTGCGAGAAAGAATGCTCAGAGACAGAGTATGTGTCTCTCTCATATTACTGAATGGAAAATAAATCAGAAAACTAAATGACTCCATCTCAGTTTAGCATGTCCAAACTCTTACGTCTTTATTATTATTATCATTCAAATGAGTCTTCCATCAAAAAATAAACTATTAGGAAAAATCATTGATCCTACAGCTGTGATTGGAGAATGAATCTGACATGACAGTGCTCTTGTAAATGTTCAGACAGCCTGAGCTTGCTTCAGACATTTTTTCCTGCTGTGGGAACATCCAGTGGGATGTAGTTTTGTGTCATTTCTGACACTGTCATTTCAGATACTGTAAAATCCTGGAAGCAGTAGAAGGGCTCAGGGAAAGGGTGAGGAAATAGAAAAGAAAATACCATCTGACAACAAATATTCCTTGTGGTATCACAAGTTTTGCATGACTTATCAAGATAGCCACCAATCTGATAAAAATGTGCTTATAGCTGGTACAACAAAAGTTCCAAGCCTTGGAAACCATCTCTTCAGTTGTTACTATAAACTACACAGTGAAGGGAGGCTCCAGCATTTGGTCAGTTGATTTAGATTTGCTTTTCACATCACAGCTTTTCTTCTTTCTGAGCAAAACTCGAGATTAACACATTTCTGTTAATCGATGACTGTGAACTGTACAAGAAGAAGGTAGTGGCATGAATAACAGCATTTATATAGGCTACTTCTCTGCAGATTTCTTAAGAGCTGATTCTCCTAGCAGGAATGAGCTCACATCACAGCCTTTCCTCTGAGAGGGCACTCACTTAGCTGGGCACATGGGATTTTGTGCATTGGTGCTAATGGAGTTGTCTCAGTTATGTCCTGTCAGGTAATCAGGTTCGAAGTGAAGTTGACAGGCAGATGAATGGACACTTAGCGTAACTAGAGATGGCAGATTTCTTTACTAAACCATCATAAAACTATTATATAGGAATATCATATCTGTCACTTGAATACTTAGAGCTAACTGGCTAAATCATCATGACTTCCATACACAGTTCTCTCTGCCACTAGGAGACTGAAAAGCCTTTTAATGTAAATTCTCATTATCAGATCGATTCCTCAATGTTTGATGGCCTCTCCTTCCGGCTAATTAGATGGTCAAAAATATTCTGATTAATTTGTGTTTAATTAACCAAAAGCATTTCATTAGAAAATTCTATCCTTCCAAGAAGTTTCAGCAAATATTAAATGGAATTTTTAATGGGAATTTATCTGATTATTACCAAAATTCCACTTGTTTCCCTGCCTTCCCATCCCCATTAGAATACTCTTGATGCTTCAGGCCCCATATCCCAGAGCAGTCAAATGCAGAGATATGGCAGCAACGTTTCTGAGGTACAAATTTAGGGGGATCCAGCAGGACCAAGAAAGAGTTTTTAGACAGACCCCAGCATGAATAATTTTGGACTCTCATATATGCACTCTGTATCTTCCAGATACTATACATTTGTGGACAAATGGAAGATGGAGTTGCCAGGGCAAATAGTTTGAAATAGCTGTATGGAACCTAAGCTTTTGAAAAGTGGCTCCGGATTTAAGCAACCTTCAGTTCTGAGTTCCCATTTCTCAGAAAGTACTTTTTCAGGTATCAAGCTTTCAGATTTTTTTGAGACAGTTTTCAGGTCATCATAATATTGAGCAGCTGCTCTGTGGAAGGCAAAACCCTCAGGAGTCTCCAGTGCCAGAAGCCCAAAGTGGAAGTAACTAGAAATCTCCTGCCGCCCTGTAGTAGCAGTTTGTTCTGCTTCGTGGTTCCAGCAGTGAGATAATTGAAAGTGGCTCAGTATTTCCTGGGTGATTAAGAAGAGCGAGTATGAATACTCATTGCCCTCAGATAAAAATATTAGGTCATTCATTTCGAGGGTTTTGGGAGGTGGGGGGGGATGTTCTCTCTCCTAAGAGAGGGAAGACTTTAGCATATAGGAAGAAATGAGAACAATTTTAGTAACTAGATATTCTGGTATTTACTATATTAATTAAGAGGTAACAGTGGTTACTAAAAAAAGAAAACAAAACACACCGCAGAAATGAGAAATTACATACTTTACACACCACAGTCAGAATGAAAGTATAGGACCACATTATGCTCTCATAACAATTTTTTTTCTCTTCCTTTCAGACTAATTGTACCTGGTTTACTTTAATACAACACCAGAACGTAGACTGTATTTTAAGGCACTTCATATTTTTTCCAATATGTTTTTGGGTGCAAAACTGAACAAGATTTCCAGGCAGAGGACTCTTCTGTCATCTACCAACGAAAAAATTGTTCTAGTCTTGCATTGACTGTATTACACTGCTAAATGTACATAGTAGAGATTAATGAACAAGATTATTTCCAAAGCATGATGTCAAAATACGAAAAATTAACTTTGTTTTCAAAGCTTTCTGTTGTTTAATTTATTAGCTGTTGAAAAGCTATAGTTGGTATTCAAGTTTCCCCCTGTAACAAGCCAGAGATTTTGTTGAAAAGAAACCAAAAGAAAAACGAACTGAAATGCTGGGTAAATTCTGGACTTAGAGAGAAATAGCAGATTTGGAAAACTCAGAAGAAAAATTACAGGACATACAAAAATTACACTTTTACACTGTCTGGTGATTGAAGGGAGGCTGGAATTAAAATTTTAGTTCTATTTCAGTAGAAATAATCTCAGAATAAACTTTTATTTACTAATGATTTCTGTCTGTCAGTTCTATATTTGTCAAAATTACATCACTTTATTAAATAGCTTTATGTTGTTATTGTTTAGAGTAATGACTGAAGTATTGTTATTGCTACAGTATTGTGAAGGGAATAAATGGAAAATCCATTCATATATTTTACAGCAGCCACTGAACAGCATTGAATTGTCTGCATTCCTCTAGAAAGCCAGAAGAAATATAAATAAAGCACAGTCTAGTGGTGATTAGCGTGTTTTGGTGATATTTAGAGTACTTGTAGAGATTGAGGGCATAAATACATTTGAGTTTCTTTAAAAAAGAATATTTTCCTTTGACTTTCAAATGTTCTGTACTCCACAAAAGTTTGCACATGACAAAGTAGAAGTAACTAAACAGGTCTCAGCTATTCAATAATTGTCTGCTAGTATTTAGGTGCTACATAATGGAAAAGAATGTTGTAATGTTTAATTAGCACTGTCAAAACAGTATTAAAATTAACATGGTGGGAAGGATAAAGTTAACAAATCTTAGCCTTTTGTCTCTCCATATGATCAACACTCATATATCAAAGTTATTTGACCTGTTCAGAGATACATAAAACTACACCACCAGGCCTCCTTTATTGTATCTTACTGTCTCAGACACCACAGGAAGAAAGAACGAACAGCAGTAATGTGGTTTAATTAGGCCAGAACTTGATTAACTTTGCACATTGGGGATCTCTTCCAGCATTCGTTAATCTCATATGGAGATTGCTCATTTGTATCAGCTGGCAGAAGGCCGCCCACTGCCCTGCTGCCCTCTGAGCACTTAACCCAGTCCGGCCTCACCACCAAGAACTGGAGCCCTTCCGATCACACCAGGTGGAGTGGAGGCAGGGGAGACTGTGGGCCTGAGCTCAAGCATCCAGAGAAAATCTGACACCTTTCCACCTCATGCATCACAAGATACCACTCTCATATTGGTTTAAAGTCCTGCTTGACCAGAAAGCCAACTTTTGACTGACAGCTCCCTTGAACAGGTACATGTCCAGCCGCAGCAACATGGATATAACTTGATCTAGATTGGTAAGCATCACCCCAGGAGAACGAGATTGGAAGAGGATGCAAGTTTGATCCTGTTTAAGACCAGTATAAACTCTCTTCATAGACTAGAATGATGATGTCTATTTCAAAAACACTGAGATAAAATATCAGCTTCTTGTTAAAGGTAGTTAGAAATACATGGGGTTTTTTTTCTAGTAGAAGATGTAAAATCTCTCGCTTCTAAAATCAGGTTGGATATGAGGGCGTTTCCCAAAGACAGGAGTAGGGGTATTCGTGAGGAGACATTTACATCTAATCCAGACATTCTATTTTTTTTTCTTCTGATGTTGCCTCTTCTTTTCCCCATTATAAATATTTCATTTTTATCCCATTTAAAATGATATTTGAAGTTCTGTGTTTTGCAATGCTAAACTGTAATGTTTGATCTTGCAGGAATGCTGTCTTTTTCCTCAATGAAATTCTAAGAAAGTCAACCTGCAGCCACGAAATACTTCATGTAATTGAAAGTCATTTTCCATCAAAATACCTGAGAACAGTAACGCTCAGTGTGTTCAAATCATCCTTTTATTTAAAGTCGTTCCGATACAATCATAAAATACTTCTGTTCAGCACTTCCATCTGATACAGTAGCAGGCTGGTGCAGTAACAGCTATAAACATAGTAATGATTGTCCTCCTGTGATCACAGTGCTCTGCCAAAGCTATAGTTTTGAAATGACCATATGCATTCCAAATCAGCAGGTTTTCTAAAGGCATAATAGCAATTTGTATGGGATTTCAAAATGTACTTAGCAGCCTCAGCACGTTTGCAGAAAGAGCATGAGCACTGCTAAATAAATTCCTGCTAACATACTCCGATGTACTTCCTTCAGAAACTTTCCTTTACTCCTCTCCTTCCTCCTATTCACACATAGACATTCACCTCGTTCATCGCTTATCTTCCTTTCCTCATGACATTTGCTCTCTCATGCCTGCAAAGACACATGCTCTATGGTGTTTACTATATTAGGAACATTCTCTGCATTTACTATTAGACTGAATGTTCTTTGTGGGCACCGTCAGCTCACAATCCACATACAGTGCAGCAAGCATGCTTGTCTCTTGACATTCCTAACAGAGAAAGATGATAGTTTGTGTAGTAAGCGCTGAACACCATCGGAATATATCCACACCCATATTCAACCATAAGTACTGATGAGTTAGCTTTTCATATTAGAAAAGTCTTTCACTCTCTTTCATGCTTTCATTCTCTCTTTCATGCTTTATGTAGACTTTTCTTCAGAGCAATTTCTGCAGAATTTTAGAAGAAGCTATATAATCTTCTATAGAAAAAGCTCTAGGCAACTACTCAACCCAAAAAGGATTGTATTTTCCATTTATTTTTCTCCAAGAAAGAAAAATGTACTAAGAATACTACATATAATTTAGCCTGAGCAAAATACTGCATTTGCTGCAATGCGAACACTAATTTGTTTTCTTTGCCCATCTATTACCTCAATCAACACATCTAGAGAAGGTAAAAGAGTAAACTGAGTTGTGGAAACGATCCTTGAATTATGTTGGGAGAGAAGAGAATTCATGGCATTGTCATCTGGGCACGTATAAGAAACTGAGTTATTATGCTAAACTTTTCTCTTAAACCAGTGTATTATAAAGGTCTGGTTTCTTATAAGTTGTTTCATAAATACAATATTATCTATGAGCAGGCAAAGGAAGTCTATGACTATCTACATTATCTACACTTCAGCAGGATTCTGGAGGGCAATGTGAATGGAGAAAGGATAAGCTGACAGACATAATACATCAAAGAAATTAAAAGCAGCACCTGGTACAGAATGTGCATTTTACAGCTACTTTCTGATCTGCTCCAGACAACACCACTGCTTAAATTCAAAGTGTAAAGGAAAATCCAGATTTTGCAACCTACCTTGTGATGAGAATGTAATTGGTTTTGTAGTTCATATCTGCTTCCCTATTACCCATCAGATGTATCAGTGCATAGTTTCGTGCACTCCCTTCAATCACACCTACCAAAATACAGGTAACTTCTTTTTTTTTTTTTTTTTTGAGGAAGAATAAAATGTTTCCATTTAGCTGTAGTATGTCTGCTCACTAAAATCATAGTGATACAGGGTTTATACATAGTGGCTGCTAGATACAATTTGAAGCACTGAGTTTCCCAGCTCCGTACCTCATTTAATATATATAGAATCGTAGAATCATAGAATAACCAGGTTGGAAGAGACCCACTGGATCATCGAGTCCAACCATTCCTATCACATAGTAACCCATGCCCCTCAGCACCTCATCCACCCGTGCCTTAAACACCTCCAGGGAAGGTGAATCAACCGTCTCCTGGATAGCCCGTTCCAGTGCTCAATGACCCTTTCTGTGAAAAATTTTTTCCTACTGTCCAGCCTAAATCTCCCCTGGTGGAGCTTGAGGCCACTCCCTCTTGTCCTGCCCCCTGCCACTTGGGAGAAGAGGCCAGCACCCTCCTCTCCACAACCTCCCTTCAGGTAGTTATGAGCAATGAGGTCTCCCCTCAGCCTCCTCTTCTCCAGGCTGAACACCCCCAGCTCTCTCAGCCGCTCCTCATAAGGCCTGTTCTCCAGCCCCTTCACCAGCTTCGTTGCTCTTCTCTGGACTCGCTCCAGAGCCTCAACATCCTTCTTGTGGTGAGGGGCCCAGAACTGAACACAGGATTCAAGGGGCGGTCTCACCAGTGCCGAGTACAGAGGGAGAATAACCTCCCTGGACCTGCTGGTCACGCCGTTTCTGATACAAGCCAAGATACCATTGGCCTTCTTGGCCACCTGGGCACACTGCTGGCTCATGTTCAGTCGCTGTCAACCAACACCCCCAGGTCCTTCTCCTCCAGGCAGCTTTCTAGACAGACTCCTCCTAGTCTGTACCTCTGCTTAGGGTTGTTGTGCCCCAAGTGCAGGACCCAGCATTTGGCCTTGTTAAACCTCATGCCATTGGACTCTGCCCAGCAGTCCAGCCTGTTCAGGTCCCTTTGCAGAGCCTCCCGACCCTCCAGCAGATCCACACTTCCACCCAGTCTGCAAACTGGCTGAACCACATGTGCAGAACCAGGTCCCAGGTGCCTGCTGAGAGGAAAAATACAAGGGTTTACTCTTGCAGAACACTTCCAGTAACCAAATTCTAGCAGAAAAAATCATTAATGTATATGCACAAGTGTTTTCCAAATGAAATGTAAAAATACAGCAGCAGTAATGGATTTGGGAAAGTTTTCCTTCTTCCAATTTATGAATCTGTCAGGATGTCACAGAGGAATTGTTTGTGTTGTTTTAGTGGTCATTTGGGGGCACTATAATTACAATAAAGAACCGTCTGCTTCTTGGGGAGGGTCTAATTACCATGTGTCAAAATGAGATTTAACAAGAATTTCCTTCCAACTCATTCTAAACTTACTACTAATTGATATCTGAAATACAGATCATTGAAGAGAAGCAGTAGAGAGTCTTATAAGAAATAGGTTCGTTCAATTGCACTAGATTCTACCAGAGCCTTCTTTTAAGCAAGCTGCCATTTCCCAGAAATTACCATGGAGTCATCTCTACTAATCCTCTGTAGTAGTGTTCCTCTGTGTTTAGGAAAGAGTTTCTCCTCAAATCATCTCCTGCTGGGAGTGGGGTCCAGAGCAGACCAGCCCCCAGGAACTACAGAATCACAGAATCAGAGAATTGATTAGGTCGGAAAAGACCTTATAAGATAGTTGAGTCTAACCCTTAACCTAGCACCACCAAGTCCACCACTAAACAATGTCCCCGAGCACCATGTCTACATGTCTCTTAAATACCTACAGGGATGATAACTCCACTACTCCCTAGGCAGATTTTCTAGTGCTTGACAAACTTTTCAGTGAATATTTTTCTCCTCATACGCCGCCCAAACCTCCCCTGGTGCAACTTGAGGACATTTCCTCTCATCCTATTGCTTGTTGCTTGGTAGAAGAGGCCAACACCCATCGCTGCAACCTGCTTTCAGGCATCTGTAGAGAGTGATTACATCTGCCTTCAGCCTCCTTTTCTCCAACTAAACAGCCTCAGTTTTCTCAGCCGCTCTACATAAACCTCATGCTCCAGATATTTCCCCAGCCTTGTTGTCCTTCTCTGGACACACTCCAGCCCCTCAGAGTCTTTCTTGCAGTGAGGGGCCCAAACCTGAACACAAAGCTAGAAGCAGTGAAATGGCTGTTAGCCATTTTCTCTGGCATAATGTAAAAGCTTTGTTTCTCTGCTGGGGCACTTTTTAAATGACAATATTTATGAATATTTTAAGAGTAAACCAGTCCATTTCGCCTAAAGTTGCCTAAATTTGTACATGGTTAGGCTTCAGGAAACCCTTCTTTTGGCACACTTTCTGCAGAGTCAGATAGTGCTGCTTCTATCTGCCAGTGCGAAATTAGATTTAGTGATCTTCCCATGCCCATAGCTGATCACATTCAATATATGGCAAAGTTTTATACTGAAATAGGCTACTACAACCCACAAATAACTGTGAGAGGAATATGAGAAATCAGGTTCCCTTCCATTCCTCCTGCCTTCTGTCTTTTTCTTTTGTCTCTGCTGTCTCTTTTCCTTTATCTGCTTCACATTTAATTTCTTCTTCCACTAGTACAAATCACATAATTATTTTGCTATTTCTTTGCTAATTCTATGCATAGCTAATTGGTTTCATCAAGAGAATACCGAATGGTTAAGAAAGGTTTGCTTACTTTTAAATAGCATCTGATGGATAAAATTTCTGTTTGCCTTAATGGAGAAGGGATCTTGGTACCATAAAAACAATCATTTCTTGTCTCTTTTGCAAATTGGAATCATGACCTGACAAACACCTCTTTCAGTGCTTTCAGTGTTCAGGGTGCTCAGGGTGGCAACTTCAGCACAATCTAAACTTCAGTAATCTTAATCTTAATCTTTAAGGACAGCATGTGACAGGTACACATTTTAAATATTCAGTTTGACTTTGCAGAAGAACAAAGGTTAGAGAGGTAAAATGTAATAATTTAAGAGATTTTTCTTCTCAAGGACTGTATGCTCTCTCGTAAATCTGTATGTACTAATAAGACTCATATATCACTCCCAATGCAACGTAAAGGACAGAATTAACTATAATACTTGTTTTTTCTTTTAAAATAGAGTCATGCTTTCAAAAGCTGTCAGATTCACAGGAGTAACAAGTGATAACCTCTGTTTCTCCACACCTAAGAATTTACATAGATAGTGGGAATTTTTTCATTATCAGATTTCATTAAAATCCTTTTTCTCTGACATGTAAGAAACGGTGAAGATGAAAGATCAGATTTATTTCCACTTCTGTTCTTTGTACAAGTGAACTAACCAGAAGGAACAGCAAAGATTCTAATTGTGGAAGGAAGAGAACTGTGAGGAAAGGGCTTCTTTGTCATACGCAACAACTACTCCACCCATGAGGCGGATAAAGCTTTCAAAGGATTTCAAAATCTTTATAAAAAAACTTGCCCTCAAAATTGCTTTACAATGCCATGGACTTCACACGGCATGACACATAAGGATATTAAAACTTCCTTTTTCCTAAAACTTCTTTTTTCCTAACTAATTGCTCCGGCAACTATAAATATCTAACTTTTCTCTGTTGTTTGATTTACCTGCGGCTGAGATGAATTCATTGGCGTAATGAAATAGAAAATGTGTTTGCAATGCAAAACTGTCACATATTTTATTTTTATTTTACTATTTTTTTCCTAAAGTAAATCATTCTAACTGATTAAAAATTATTAATAGATAATATTCAAATTGAGATATACAATGTATTTTGCTTTTATGATAACAAGGAAAATATGTTTGAAATAAGCACAGAGATTTTCCAGAGATGATTCTACAGATTAATCTGAGGGTATTAAATCTGTAATATACTGCTGTCCAGACCCTTAGGAAAATGTATCTTATTTATATTACTTTCCTTACGCACAGTATTCTCTATAAATGAGTGTGTTCACACAATTATACTTTCCCCCAAAGAAAACATCAAAATCATTCTATTTTTTACATTACTATAGCAATTTCCATTGCAGAACGCACTGTTAAATGGAGGACAAAATTATGTCTTTCTACAAGAAATGAGATGAGTTTTTAGTCTGAAGTGATAGGACCTGATTTCACATCTGCTGAACCGAACGTGCATATACACAAGTTGAAAACATCGTGCTGATGTTCCGCAACGCCCACCTGCTCTGCCCAACTAACATTTATTTTATTTGGCTTTGGATTGATTGCATATATGCAACTTACACATTCCAGAATATTAACAGTGATAATAGCATTCCCAAAAATAAGAGATGAACTTGTGTAGTGCAAGTAGAGGGTCTAGCAGACCAGAATGTCAGCATACAAGCTGTGAACCAATTCAAGGGCAGGCACATTGTTTTTAATGTGAGGAGCTCTGCCTTCAACTGCCACGCTGCACTCTGCCATATGGGGGATGCAAATGTCAGCTGGAGCTACTGCACGTCCCCAGGAAAGGCGCACACCGGCTGCAGCTCGCTACCCTCTGTTAACATTTACACAAGGATGACTGTGCTGTCCTCGCTGCTCTCTGGATTCTGACCCCTGGGATGGTCTCAATCTGAGCTATCTTGCAGAAACTGCAAAGCTCTCTACTGCGGTGACCAGGCAGGCTTAGAAAGAAGGCAGCAACATTTACATATTCGTGTTACTATTGTCATAAATACAGGCTGTGGTAAGAGTCTGTGAGTGCCTCCTCTGAATCAGAATGTAAGTGCTGTGGGAATGCACAAACTCAGAAGCGTGTGGCAATGTTAAGTGAATTTATGAGCTGTTAATAGGTTGAACCGATGTGAAATGGCATAGCTGATCATCGCCATGCTTCTTAATAACCTGGGGATTTAAAATATTACTTTTATCTGAAGCTTGGTTATTTACTGTGTTGAATTATTTTGTTCTTTATAACACAACTATATTATACATATGGGCTGCATACGTGCATACTAGCCCATAGGTTTTTTGCAATCAAAGTGACTCCTGGCCCCATAGTGCTACAAAGTTAAACCCATGTGCGTGTACTGAACTTTCCAACAACATTATCTGTTTTTCTTCCTCTTCTCTTTGTGTTAAGGCTCTGAGCTGACATTGTGGAATCAGTGCAGCAGCCTGGGAATAATAGTGCAAAAGGTAGAGACCTCTACCCTGCACTGAGCAAATGAGAGCATATGGACAGAGCTGGGCTGCTCCGTCAGCAGAGCCCTGCCTGTCTCTTTGCTCCATGAAGCAGTCACAGATGCACAGGAGATTTCTCTCGGAGGATTGGCAAGCCTAAGGGGAGTCACAAAAATAAATGGCAGTTAATGTACTTTAAGTATATAAGTGGGCTTATGATTTTAATTGCGAGAGAGTATTATTCACACCAATATGAAGGTGATGATCAAAATCAATCGGTAAGGTTTTTTATTTCAGTAGGTGACAGCGGCACAGTTGTATGTATTCGACCAGTTAGTCACATTTGTTTAGTTTAACTACTTTAAATTTGAAATATGAATTCAAAATAACTATGATAACACCATAAGCTAAAGGAGAAATTTGTTCAGGATTGCCTCCCTTCCTGACCCAGTATACCACACAGCAACTCCACCGGGGAAAACATCTCCCTTTCTCTCATTCTTTTTATGCTGGGGATGTTCTCTTCTTCTCTAGCTTTGCTTCTCTCATCTCCACAGGTGCTTAGTGACAACTTCAGTCCTCTGAACCTCTCCCTAGACCTTCACTGTACAAATCTTTCACTTTTGTCTAGATGAAGCCCCAGGAGCTTTCCTCGAAGGCAAGGAGAAGCCGTAGTAGGAAGCAGTTCTACGCTAAAAGACGATTCAAAAAACATACAAGGGGAAAAAGAAGCCAAGAACATGAAGGAAACAATAGTGTATTTCTGCTGCTTGCTTTGTAAATCTCATCAAAGTAGGTCCTGAATTCTGGTCAGAGCCCGAGCGACTTGCTTTCTGCACAGCAATTTATTTTAAATTGGGCATAGTGAGGCGGTTCTGTGCGCTTACGAATGCACACAGGTACAGAGCTACTGCAATCTGCTGGAGTGGCACAGAGGGGTGGGAAGGCTTGCTGGGGCGACAGTCACCACACAGAGGGCATCCCGAGCAGGTCAGGAAAACGCTGCTAATGACTGTACTGTGATGTGGATATTCATCTCGTTTTCAATGAATTCATTGTGAGCATCGAACGCTCAGCCCAGAGGGTTTCTTTACCTGGAACCCACAATAGATTCAGACTGAATGCAAACTCCTGTTTGAAATCAGACACATTTGAAAACACTGGAGTTAGGAGCACAGTCTCAAAGTTGCAAACTGAGGCAGTGCTAATGTCAAGTGATAGTTTTAAATGTTCCTGAGAGTGCTGTTGGCTTTCGTTTAGCTCCAAGGACCCTTTGCTCCTTCTGAACAAGGTGTGAATCAGGAATATTCAAACCACACAGGGCCTGACCTTTCTTCACTTAAAAGTGTCACCATACGCATTGCAAATCAGGGCAAGCTGCAGCACTTCTTTAAGAGGCTTCTGTTCAAATGACTGAGGGACAGAGCTGAACACAAAATATTTATGGTTATTATAATTATGTAATAGTCTGAATAGAAACTAGGAAAAACAAAAGGTATGTTATTGGAAGAAATTCTCAAAAAGTTTTGGAAGATTCATTTTTCTCAGAGTTTTGGCAAGATTTATTTTCCCTGAAATTTTTTTCCTAATTTACTCTTGGGTCTATTCATCATCTGGAATTATTAGAAAGTCATCCTACGTTATTTTCAGTGGTTCATAATAATTTCTCTCCCCAACATTTTGAAAGTGAGATGAAAGACAGAATTCTGCAGTGGGAGTGCGAGAGGACTTGACTAGATGCCCCATTGTTCCTTTTCCTATTCATGTTTGTCTTGCTGACCATTAAGAATAGTCTCTACTGCCTTTCTTTTTGCTACAAGGAAATGGTGGGAAAGAGTTAAACGCCAGGACTCCTTAGTTACAAAATGGCATGGACATTAAGAATGAAACACAGCAGAGACTTCAGGCTTCCATTTTCTTCCATCCCCTACACACATACTGCCAACTCCCACACCATCCCAGAAAAGCTAGAGAGAAGGTAGTGAGCCTTCTCCCAGCTGACCCTCTTTCTTAAACTCTGGTGTCCACTGTGCCTGCCTAGGGTGCTTTCCGCATCTCTGGCTTTTACTTAGGCAGGCTGATGAGGTCAGTAAGAGTCTGAACTTAGCTAATGAGCTTTTGAAAACATTTCATAGGTCACCAGAGAGAAAGAGAAATGAGAGAAGGAGATTTGTTAGCTTTTCTGTTCCACATTATCAAGTTATTTTGTCACAGCTTTTTGACCTAAGAAGGAAGCTCTGCAACTTTCTTTTATTTTCTCCAGCCATTGTATCAATCATGTCTTGGAAGATAAAAATTTAATAAAGAACAGTGACTAAAAAAGAAAACCCTGAATAATAAAGCAAATGGAGCAAAAGATTGAATTTCCTTTATCCAGGGATATGATCCAAGTTGTCGAACACAAGGGACACGGAATGAGCGGAGGCGAGTGATCAGGTGTGCTACCCAGAACAGGACACAAATAGACATGAGGATATCAAGGGAAACCACCAGAGCTCAGCTTTGTGTCCCAGATTTGAGGATTCCAACAGGGACACCATGTTCTTTTCAGTGGGTTTTGCACATCTTTTACCTGGGTATGGGCTGGACTGCTTCTATAAAGAAGAAACATCTTTCTCCATCCCTAGGAAGCCACATGTTTTGGGGCAATCTAAGCTTTGTGCCTTGCGTTCAGGTGCTAGTGAACTACACTACTGGATAAGTCTCAACACAGGGAAGCTGGAAGGGGTGACCTGAAATCTAGAGATAAAAAACTTCATGTCATGGAAGTCAGTGAAAGACTTCCATAGGAACAGCGTAAACACGATAAAGTCTATTTCTGTTAAAAGATATGTATTTATCTTTCTCCTTGGTTTTATATTTTTTCCTTTTGTTGTGTCTCTCTTCACTTCAAAGGCCACTACTACCTGGTGGTTCTTCCTGGCAGATGGTCAGTTAAATCAGTCTCTTCAACAGTTCATCACATTTTTCCAAAGCAAAGAAAATTTTGCTGTGGGTCTGATGGACATTCACCCTCATTAATCATCTCCCTTGCCTCCAGGAACATCTAATTCTTGATATTTTAACAAAATTCTAGATCCATCTGACCATAAGACCCGTTTACTGGGTGGGTTGGAAAGAGGAGGGAAGTCATTTCAGTGTGGACTCTGCAGGCATTGGGTGGCATGCTGAAGCGTGGGGTTTGATTGCCCTCATTAAAGCAGTTGATGTAGCTTACTCTGATTACAGCTGTAACTTCACAAAGGCCTTTGTAAAACCCAGGGTTTGTTCCTATGATCTCCTGTGGTGGTAAATTATACTATGAATATGCAGCGTGGCAGAAAGTAATAATCTTGAGCAATGTAGCTTATTTTATTGCACTCTAATTTCATTAAAGATATTCCTGTCAGGCAAAAGACAGGCTTTCAGCTCCTAGGAGCAGATGTGCACATCCTAAACCTAGACCTGAAATACTTATCATGAAGACAGAGGCCATTTGCACAGTCTGGACCCAAACGAGGAGTGATGTTGGCACTTTTGGTTCAGAATAATTTCCAGATTAGATGTATGAAAGAAGGCAAGTACTGTTTTACGGTCTGTGCATTTTCATTCTTCACAGCCTGACACCTCCTCCCGCTCTGCTCACATGTGTGTGCAGCAAGCAGTGCCCAGCAGGGACTCACCTGGCAGAGGCAAGAAGGCAGCACGAACACCACCAATCTGGCACTCAGCTGCCCACAGTGAGGATACCCAGGGACAAGACTTTCTGTGTCCATCTATACATCAGGTCCTGTCAACAGCAGACTGTGGAAGAGGGAAGTTAAATCAGTACAGAAGAACACGGTTTACACCATAATGACATGACACTGGAGACGGAGGCAGCAGGATATACTCCCTCCTGCTGTAAAACATCTGGGAAAATGATGAAACAAGAAGCATAATAATGGTCATTGGGCACTGGAACAGGCTGCCCAGGGAGGTGGTTGATTCACTTTCCCTGGAGGTGTTTAAGGGACGGGTGGATGAGGTGCTGAGGGACATGGTTTAGTGTTTGATAGGGATGGTTGGACTCAATGATCCGGTGGGTCTCTTCCAACCTGGTGATTCTATGATAATTTCTTAAATGAATGAACTAAGGTTTCTCAAAGCTCATCTGTAGGCATTGAACTCCATCTCATTATTGATAAGCATCCACATTCTCTCACTCACACACAGACAGAGGAAGTCTGTAAGAATTTATAAGAAAAAATATATTGTAATGAAGATCACCTTTTCCTACAGAGAAGTATGGAATTTTGCTCTCAAAGGTCCCTGTTCGTAATGAGTATTAGTATTAGGAACACATTTGTCATTCCCAGGGCATGTAGAAAAGATTATTGCATGTTAACCAGTGAAGCGTATCCCAGTGCTGAACAGTCTTACTTCACTTCCCATGTGACTTTCTTTCCAATTCATATACTAAGGAGGCTGGTAAATTATGGAAGTCCTTCCCCCTCCAATCCTCTCCTTAATTCTGTCTTCCAAACTTACTTAAAACCTCTAAAAGCCTTTGGGAAATCAAGGTTCATGATAAAATGAAGAAGAAGAGCAGCAGCTTTCCTTTATTAAGACCTTTTCTCTCTGTTTCACAGCAAAGTCTGCATCACACGGTGAGGCACAAAGGTGATGTGCTCACAGGACGAGTGCTGTGGGCTCAAGATGAGACCGCAGCTCCAGATTGCCACAAGGGATACTTCAAAGGCTCAGCTGATGGGACTCTGCAGCCTGGCAGAGCTAGAAGTTTATAATTTTTTCAGGTTATCCTGATGCTGTACATGGTACACAGAGGGACCTGTGTCCAGGGCTCAGTGCAGGACTGAAGTGTTTATTTATTCTTCCAATGGAGTACCAGTGTGTTACTCTGCACTCGAAGCACTTTTCCTGGCTGCCTTGTTTTGCCTAAAGGGAAGTACAAGACCTTCCCTTGCCTTGGTGAATGTGAAATTTGATAGAGACTTATTTAAGCTGCTCTGTGGGATAAGATGGGGCAACAGTCATTGATAGTCACTCAGAGAGAGGCTTTATTATAAAAGTAATATAGGCGTATTTAGTTTGCATCTACTGTTCTTTTTTTATCACCATATTCAGAGATTTCAGGATATATTATATAAATTAGTAAAGTTTGATCATCCATTCTTTACTTAGAAGCCTATAGATTAAAAACTCTGATTATGGACAGGTATTAAGGTAATAAGTTATTTTACTTCAGAAATAGAGTCGTCTTATACATTTTTATATATCACATAAATATTATATCAGGAAAAATTTGGACTGCATTTGAAGAAGGAGATGGTAAAAAACTAGTTGAAGGAGATCCTGAAGTGTTATACACATATACACACACATTTACATTTTGTCACCTCAGTGTGAAAATCTGATCCAAATTGAATTCTGAAAATAATATTAGTTTATACAAAATAGGGAACCTTTATAAATTCACCACAGAGGCAGAAAGCTTTAGTCAACTAGCTAATTAAAATTCTTTTTTCCATAGCTCTGTAATCTAATTTTTGCGTGTTACATCCCATTAGTGGGTTCTTAGAGAATAAAACGTTTTAAATATATAATACCAAATAAATTAGCTTCAGGTTTGACAAGCCACTGACTATACCCAAGATAAAAAAATAAATATTGAGAAGAATGAAAAAAAATTAGCAAAGCTAAACTCCTTTATGTAAAGCTTAGTCATTACAGCAGTACTGGAAAAGGAAAGCAGTAATTATAGTAGTTAATTCCCCTTAAAATAATACGGTGTGGTGAACTGATTTCTCACGTGTGCAATATTGCTCTCTGCTGGCTGCTAACTGGATAGGAAGAGGCCAAGTTTAACCAAAGAAATCTTCGTGTGGTCTATCAAATCCTGAATTTATCTGCAAGCTGCCAAACTAATTCCTAAGAGGACTGATTACCCAGCAGCACCCAGCTGACTTTCAAGAGAGCTGCTGGGTATCCAGCTCCTTTATTACAAAGACTAAATAGAGACTCAGGGGTGAAAAATTTAGGTGATGCAGCCTTTGAAAAATCTTTCCAGTGGCTAGTAATCTGAAAGGAGCTGCTATGACATTGCAGCCATAAAGATAATACTCACTGTGGAATAGAAATGAACTGTATTATTGATATTAGTGACAGGGAACCTCTTTTCCCTTGCATGGAAAAGATTTGCAATTCTGTAATAAATACAGTGCAGTTCTAATCTCTGCTCCCCAGGTACAAATGTATAATTTATCTGACAACTCTGTCTGCCATCTAAAGCCTTTGGCATCATTATTTTTACATTCCAAAAATTATTGGTGAGTGGAAAAATACTATGAAGGAGACAGAAGTGGTGGTGTAGATCTCACTTCTGCTAAATATTGCTGTCTGTAGGTTTGTTCCCTCCAGTCCCTACAGAGTTTTATAGTATTTCTTAACCTCATAATTGCATAAATATTACCCTGCTGGAAATCAGTGGAAGATGCCCCTCTGGTATGCGTGTGGCTTTCACAATGTGGCTAGAGGTGTGCAGGTGATGAAGGGCAAAAGGTGTAAAATATAAGTACTTCCCCTCCTTTTCTTCCATAACCCCAGCACATTCTGATCTCTGAGCCAAAATGCTAAATGAATAGCAATGTGTGCTCTCAAAAATCCCAGTGGAGTCTGACCACAGCAATTGCCCTCAAAGAGGCCTAGATGCTTTCAACCCTGTTCCTGACTTTATTAAAGAGGGTAAAAAAATCATATTCAAGCACACAAAGAACAGTTAAAGAGGATTCTCAGTCCGAACACTTGTTAACTAGTCTGAAGACTCACAGTCTGATATATGTAGGATAATTGCAAGGAAAAATCCACACATTTTCCACTTTCACACTATCCTTTTTGAAATGAGATCAGAACAGCATACATGCAAGCAGTACAAGCTTATCTGGGTAGTTTTCAGGGGCATAATTATGTTCTCTTTCTTCCTAATTAAATCCTTATCATTCCCAACACTTCTTTTACATTTTTTTTTCCATTTTTTTGACTGCTATGGAGTACTGAATTGATTTTTTTTCCATGGAACTACCATTGACCCAAGGTCCTGTTCCCAAGCCACAGTGGTCAGCTCACACCTTATTTTATATGCAACAATAAGAATATTTTTGCCCCAGACACATCGCTTCACAATTATTTACACTGAATTTTACTTGCTAATTTAAGAATCACTCCTGTAAGGGCCTCACAAAGTTCTTCACAGCCAGGCCTCATCTTTCACCTTCTGCATCTTACCAGCATCAGCATATTTTGCCATCTTACAAGTCACTCCTCTTATAAATCATTTATCAGTGCGTTAAGTAGTACAGATCCCAGCATACATCTCCAAGACTCCTCTCATCAACCGTTTACTCATACACTTTTTTCCTAACTTTTGGAGAATTTTTAACCCACAAAATACCCTCCTTTTTACTCCGTAGCACCTTTGCTTCCATGAGAGCTTTTAAAGGTCTTGCTTAACAAACCTAGTTGAAAGCGTGTTGGTGGACGGTCTACTCCATCCAGGTTCTGCAGTATATCTGAATTTAATGGAAATAGGATAAAAATCATTACAGAGCAAGGCAGAGTAACAACATATAAGCTGAACAGTTAGCTTGCATCATGGTAACCTCCTGTAGGGAGGTAAATGAAGACCTTTGTCTGATAGCCTGGAATGACAGTGAAAAAAATATCTTTGCTAAAGATTTAGAAGGCCATCAATTGCAGTATTTCCTACCAATGAAAAACAGTTCAAGGACCAGTCAACCTGACCCTTAAAGTTTATCTAACCTGTCCCAGAAGACCTCCTGAGCTCAGCCACTCAGGCAACTTTGCTGCATGTTTCTGCTGAGCTATGAGGCAATGGAGCAAAAGGAACTGGCAATGCAATAGAAATTTTCAGGACATTTTCTTGTCAAAAAAACTGAAATGAACATTGGTAGTAGTGAAGCACAGCCAGAAGTCACACTTCTTATTTCATCATTATTTTCAGTGGCCAAAAAGCTCTGTTGATAAAAGCCACTCATTTCCTACTGACTGCATGCTTCAGCAGCGTACATTATTCTTTTATGAGCTGAATCTTATACAAAACTAGACTTCTTCAGTTTAAAATAGTGGAAAAGCAGAAATTAAAGTTTTTATAAAGGTAGTGTGAGGAAAAAAACCAACCTCTCACTGAATGTCTCCTAGGGTCTTGGTCTTGACTAAGGTGGTGAATGAGGTATTTTTGGTGTTTGATTTGTTACTGTGTAACTCTAAAGTGAAGTCAAGAAGGATGTGGCCTCGTCCAAATGACAGACGACCGAGATGGCCTTTTTGAAATCGAAAGCTGAGCGTGAAGAAAGAAGACGGGGACAAAAGTGAATGGCTTGTCTCAGGAGACAGAAAAATATATGGCTCTGGAAATGGCAAAGCCTGTTCAAAAGAGGATGCAAAGTATATCTGACAAATAGATACTGTCGGCTGTCTAAGGAGTTTGCACCTTACTGTCCTGAAATGTTGGACTGATTTGAAGGATGATGTGGCTACGGCTTATGGGAACTGAGTAAATGGAAGGGCTGGTAGAGATGAAGGTAACTTTGGAGAAATGGATCATTGGAGAGAAAGAAAGATAGAAACTTCTGGTCTGGAAGTCTACAAGCTGTCCTGGAAGAGCAAAAAATTTTTTCACACATAATAAGAAGATCGAGGGCAGCCAAGGGAAACTTGAAAAGATAAAACATGATATATTTTTAATTACCTAAAATATTTTCATTCTGTTGATCTTGTAGAAAGCCAGTTCACTTATCTACGTGTTCATGATGCAGTGGTTGGAAAAGTTGGGTTAGAAACCACGATGTAAAATTATTTAACTCTTTTCAGATCTCTTCAAGTAAAACTAAAGAAACACAGAAAATTCCAAGCTTCCTAAACCACATTTTACTTCTGGAGAATACTACAATATCTGCTGCATTCAGCTTGAAATTGTACTAATTCTATTGGAGTATCTTTCAGCATATTTTATATGAATAATAAGAAAGATGGATATCGCTAACAGCCAGCAATGCAGGCACAGCCCCCATCTTTTTCGTTCCTATCTTGAAATAACATTGCCCCAACACACTTATAACAATCTAGAAACCTGAGCCTTCGATATCCTTAAAGGTAATGAAATGAATAGAGTTTTTTCTCTTTAAGCTTAGTCCATTAATAACTCAGTTGAACAGGAAGGTGTTTCATTACTTCCACATAGAATATGGAGAATGATATTTTTATTAACTTTTTCTTATTTTTCAAGTTTGAATTTTTGACCAGACCTAGAAGTGGGATGAAAAATAAATGGTAAGCCTGATGCAATACCTGTGCATGCACAGGGTTGGATGCTCCTCCCTCAGCCAGGCAGGCAGGAGCGAACATCACTGCTCGGAGGAAAGAAGGTTGGATGGAGGCTTAGAACTCCTGCTCTGGAAACGTAGACCAGAGCCAACCAGGCAGATGGAGGGAGCCCCAAGAGACAGATTTGCCCCTCAACAAGTGGTGCAGAGATCCCTTCCTCCACTCTCCTGTCCTCCAGGGAGCCAAGGTTGCCGCTGCTGGCACTACTTCCCAGCAGGCTGAGCCCTGGCTGCACCATTTCACCCCCCATCCACTTCAGTCTCTGGTTTAGCAATCCCAGGCGGGAGTATTGCAGTGCCAAAACTCCTACAACCAGACACAGAGAACGTGATTAGGGTTGTGTGACAGCATTTGTCTCTGCACTCATAGTCGCCGGTGAGCATAAGCTAAGACTTTTAACATCAATTTTTTGAACACAGGTTTTGCTTTTAATTATAGAGTAATTGTGTGTTCCAAGAACAACCATCTTACTGATGTGTTATTCTGAATCCAGCCTTCATTCAGTGTGACACATGCTGGTTATGCACTACTAAACAGAGCTATAATGAAGAGAGGCTGGGGAAATATATTGGAATCTGAAGCAGTGCCAGATGAGAAAGCTTATCTTTACTTTATTATTATTATTATATTTAATAAACAATTTTTCCTGCCTCCAGAAGAAAGAAACAAATGAGAGCTTTCTAGGGCAGATATAAAAGCCTTGCATAAAAAATATGTTTACTGAGTTACAACTACTGAACTTTCCATTTTTCTTTAAAGAAGAAAGAGAAATAATAATAAAAAAGCAGTCTGAAAAAAATGGGAAAGTTTACAGCTATGATGTGAAGAAGAATAAAACCCAGTTAAGGAAGAAGACAAGAGTATGTTCCAGGTCATGGCTTATGAGCATATCTGGCATTTTCATATAAATACATATATGTATATATAGCACTTTGTATAAAGCACATCATAATCTCTTACATTTAATTGCAGGTCCCATTTAAATATCCATTGAAGGACCTGGCAAAACTTTAGAAAATATCTGAATATTGCAGTTGAGCAACTTTGGGGGTGGATTTTTTTTGACATCTTCATCTAATAAGCCTTCATAAAAAGATTCTCATTCACCACTTATGGACACGAGGCTGCAGGGTGGTAAGGAACCCCGTCCTCTGCTGAGATAGTCCCAGTTACTATGATGTGGCTTATATTTGCAAAACAAGTTGTGAGCTGTGGGTGTGATTTTTACTGAATTCTCTTCAATCCACTTCTGGTGTATCCTGGCAGCCTCTGCCATATTTATCCCTGTTGCTGAACAATTGCACTCTGACTCGATGTAGGGCTTTGTATTGTAGCACGGAGGGCACATTACCATAAGTTCCTGAGTCATGACTGAGGTTCAAGCCCTGTTACAGCATAGCGGGTTTGTTTGATTTCCTAAAGTACGGTAGTTGCTGCAAAAAGAGATCCATTTTTTCAGATATTGCAATATTAACTCTGAAGATTTCAAAGGTGATTGCTGTTCCGTATATATTTTCAAGGTCACTGGTTCTCTTTATTTCAAGACAAAATCTGTCACTGCCAGACGTATTGCTCTTTCAGTATAAACAGATAAGCAGTTTCATTTTTCAGTTTCCAAATTATATAAAATTAATCTTCAAATAGAGATCTCATTCATAACTCTTAGACATAGGGTTTTAACATCTCTCTGACTCACTGTGGGCAAATACCAAGTCACTGATGCTTTCAGAGCTCTGAAGTGGACAAGATTCTCTTTCCCCACTTTTCCTCATGCCCACTTAATATGAGTGCAGCCATTCCACAGGGTAATCTATCCCTGAATCATTTACATTGTTGTATGGGGAATTTGTTACAGAAAGAGGATCATGAAACACGTCTGCAAAACATCAGGGTAGGGTCAAAGCTTTGTTAGAGCCCTTTGATGCATGCATTGTGTCACAACTTCTACTTCTATTTCATGGCTGGTATTATATAAAGACATTACATAGAATATTTCATGTGTTTTAGCTATACTCATGGAGTTGTGTTTTTTATTAATTTCCATAATACACTTCACATCTAGAGAATATTATTTGCATAGCAACAGTTTCTGCCAAGGCCAGAGTCTTAAACTAAATCCCAAGAATATTAACCCACAGCAGAATGTTATTGCGAGCTCAATGAGAATACTACTCAAACCAAAAATAATTTCCTATGCAAAAATGCTGATTTTTGTGCTGTACCTGGAAACACAGCTTCTGAGGACAGAAACAAGCTGTTTGGAATCTGGCTGTACTCCTGCGAAGGCACACAACTTAGTGCCAAACTGATATACCTTTAATTTGCAGTCTGTATAGGGCAGCCCAATAAAATAGTAGTACAATGCAGTAAACTCCCTTTTCCTTCATCCAAGAGGCATCAGCTCCCTATGTTCAGGTAATACACAGCTCCATAGTCAGATCTCAGAAATACATAACAGACATGCAGTCTGAGCTAGGACTGAGAAATGAGAAATGATTCAGATGATATTTGATCCTTTTAATACCCTTGATTTTCACCTACCCCTCAAGTTCTTATGAATTCTTATGGAGCTACTTCAGCAAAAGAAAGAGATGGAGCTAATATTGTTTTATTACTAAAACCAAAGCAGTTTTCCATCATGGTTTTGACATAAATTCTTTCCTTTTAGCATGATGTGGCACAGCAACAAAGTCGTCTGACAAAAACATAGCCCTGAGGAAAGCTTTAAAATTTCTCTACCCCATGATGTCTTTGTATGTTCCTTTTTATATCTCCAGTTCTATGCAATTATTTCTGTTATCAAGTACTTCCAGTCTTGTACGTGGTTATGTATATTAGGGTTTCCAATGCTGGCAACACACATCATCTCTGCACATCTACAGCAAACCAATAACAGCACTTATCACTACTGTAAAGTAATTACAGCAAATTAGTCTTGTACTTCATTATAAAATCAAAGGAAATTATAAAAAAAACAACAACCAAACAAACAACAATTAAACTCTGAAATCCTCATGGTAACAATCTTGACAACCTAAAGAAATAAGGCACTTTTTTCATTTCTAAATAGTCACAGAATCACAGAATCGTTCGAAAAGACCTGTAAGATCATCAAGTTCAACTGCAAGCCTAACACTGCCAAGCCCAAACTAAACCATGTCCCTAAGCACTACATCTACACATATATCTACACATATCATTATAGTCTTTTTGAGTTATAGAGTAGCTGCAGTATATTAACATATAATGTCTTATAAAACAACTTCCTATGCCTAAATCTTCCTTACTTGCATTTCCATAAGAAATTTTCTTGAAGCTACCAAAGCCCTCAAATAAAGTTGACATTACAATGTTTTCTAGAATGTAATAGTAAAAAAAAAAAGCTGTCTAAAATATTGTCACTAAAATTCCAGAGACTAATCTCATTTTATTTAAGTTTGCAGACTAAATAAAATCCAGTATTCCAGGATGTTGTTTTATCTAAGAATAGGTAAACTCTCACTTTCTCATAGCCATGTTTTCCAAAAACAATCCTTTCAGGCAATATCAATGTTGTAGTAAGATTTAGAGCTGAGGGAAATAAGCAGTGAACAACTCACTGTCATGATGAGATCTTCCATTAACCAACCATTTCAGACCTCTAGAAAATTCCTGGAAAATGCTTTCTGATATTCAGCTGATAGAAAGTCAACATGATACTGGATTTTTGCTGGCTTTCTTTCCCTGCATAGAAGTGCAGCATATTAGATTCTCCATATACTCTATCTTAATTAAACTAACCAAAGATGTTCATAATTTTCCCACAAAACGTCGTAGAGTTTTAAACAATAAGAAGCAACATTAAGAAATATTATAAAACTACAATTAAACCAGATTAGTAACTGTATCATATACTGGCACACACGCTATGCTTACATGTATATGCATTTTGAAAGGTGTTCAGTATCAATTCTGTAATAACCACAAGGTTTATTGCTTATAAGTAGCAGTATTCTCATGTTTATAGCCACTGCAGAATTTAATACCATAACATTTTGGCATTTTTATGATAGAGATCATTAAAGGCAGGGAGATAAGAAAAGAATGAAGTTGGAGGCCATGTTAGTAGTGGGATGGCTTCAGACATCTACTATCTAACTTCAACTCATATTTGCCTTTCTTGTCCTTGCTTTCCCTTCCTATTAAGTGTCTTTATGTTCATCAGTCTAACAGAACCCACTAGTCAAATATTTTTAAGACCTGATTTTATACCACTTGTAAGCAGTATTTTTGGATTCTAGTAATATGCTCTGGCAATCCTAATACCCTGTTTCATATTGCTAATCAAAGCTTTAGTCTCCCCAGGTGCAGACTCCAGGGGTTATTGGCTCTTACTGCACCCCTGAATCTAGCTCCCTTTAGCCATATGCCCTGCCCTAGAGCACTTTAATCTGTTTTTCACTGAGCTGATGCTTCTTCCAGGACTAGCTGAGTTCAGAGTATCCAATCTAGTCCAACGCTTGAATACCATTACTGAAAGCTCTAGTAAGAAAGAATGTGGTAAACTTGACTATAAAGTGTGTACTTATTATGTGCTTATTGTCATAATAAAAGGTAGCATAAGCTCAGTTTTTTCCTAATGTTCAACCAGAGCCTCAGAGCTATTGGAGGCACTCTGTCACCTACTGCGGAGCACAGTGGATGGAATACATGCTGCTGCTACTTGCAGTCTAATTAAGCTCTTTGGTTTAATGGAAAAAAACATCTAGATATGAGAGTGTCAATGCCTAATGAGTTCCTATAGAAGTGCTAAGAATAGCACTTGCAACAAGAACACCAACAGGAGCTGGTCACATAGCATGGAATGGTTAAGGAAATCTCTTTTCTGATTATGAGCTGTTTCTTCCAGCTGTGTGTCTTAACCAGGCAGTGCAGGCAACCAGAATCTTGTTTTCTTGGCTCGCTTGCTCACTTGCTTGGTTAAACATGACTGGCAGTTGCAAATTGAGTTGTTGCTAACTGGTACATCTGAAGAAACAAACTAAAGCGTTCTTACTAATTTCAATAACTTAAATGCTTCTACACGAGAGAAAAGAAACATAATGAAAGAAAATTCTTCTATCAGCAGCCAAATTGCACAGCCTTGCTAATTTCCAGAATAGCGATAGCATCATGACACCACAAACAAAACAAACAGAAATCTTTGCTAGAAACAGCATGTTCATGCAGTTTGAATTCATTGAATTTTTCATGGTAAACTGAGATAGTTTTCAATGTCATTGTTGCAGATACAGAAAATGTCAAACCCCCTTTCCAGAAAAAACAATATACATCAACCCCCCTCTGCTACCTTACAATAGAGGAAAACATACTCAAGCATCACAAGATAAATATGTTTCTCTTTACTTTATGAGTTAAAAGCTTCAGCTGTGAGAGATTCATGTTCTGTAACTTTCTGCCTTCTACCAAATGTCAGTCACTTAAAATATTCTCAGTTTTTGCATAGAAAAGATGCCTCTGACTTCCACATTATACTGGAATGATTCACTTCTATGAGAATAACAAGAAAATACAATTGTTCAAAAGGAGAGGTGCAACAGCCATCTGTATTGCTTTCCATGTACCAAACCTTCAGCCCCCAGTACCTCTAAAGATTCCTAATGGCTTATTTCCCTATGTGAAGCAGAAATGCCTAATGCAGAATTACTGGTGGAAGTTTGTGGATGTGAGTGAAGATACAGGGAAGCCTTTCATGAAAACTTGAATTCCTAGTAAGGCAAGAATTTTAAATGACATTTTTTTTTCAGCTAATCTTGAGGCATTATAGGCATTTCCTTTTTAATTCCCAATACTTTGGAGAACTTCCCAAGATTAGACTATAATACTTTCCAGAAAAACTCAGCCAGAAATTCCTTCATTAACAATTGCTGGTGGAAAATAATGGTTCCATCTAAAATACAGCTTATGAAGTGACAAAGCTTTCATTAATCACAAAATATAGAAAAGGAGAGCTGGCAACATCCTTCATAAATTACCTAGTTTAGCCTCCCTTTTCCGAAGGGAGATCCATAATTCCATTCCTATCAAATATCTTTCTAACCTGCTCCAAAATATCTGCAGTAATAGAATTCACAGAATCACAAAATCACTAGGTTGGAAAAGACCCCCAGGATCATCCACTTCCCCCACATGATTTCACAAGCTAAGATTTAAAATTTATATTTAATTTTCTCCATTATTTGTAATCCCACGGTTGAGATCTCAGCAAACAAGATATGTCCTGTGGGAGACAGGAGGCCCATTAATGAGCTACCTGAAAGCAGGGGTCTCTATAGTCTCCTGGACCAGACCCATTTCATCATTAAACTTGGATTACAGACTTCACTATTACTATTTTTCTTGGGATTTTTTTCACTTGAGGATAAGTAGTTGTTTGCACCTTCCTCCTGATGGAATCCTGGCCCTTACTGTGACCAGCTGACCATCATTTGATTTTTCTTCTAGAAGCTGCCTTGAGTTGAGAAAAAGTACCATTTGCAGACGGAATTTTACACATAATGATAGGAGGAAGCAGTAGCATGATTCTTACATCTATCTTCTACACCACAGGAAAATCTGACCTTCTCACATTTCTAGCTCGGTTGGAAGCAAGAAATATTAGACATCTCATAAGAGAAGTTGAGATCAAGATCATCTTCAGATGTTTAGATATTTGAAATAAGCATCTTGTCAGTTGAGCCAGCCCAGCAGTGGACATTTTTGGGACTTTCCCATTCATGTGTCAGACACATTTTTAGAGCAGCACCACTGTGCCTGCTGCTAACACAATGTTCCAAGTAGGGTGAAGAGGTTCAATCTGACATTTCTTGACATCTATAGACCTGTTAAGAAGATGATGTTTTACAGAGCCACATCAACATTCTTTCTTTCTCTTTCTTGGCTAACCCAAGTTTATGTGAACTGAAGTTTTCTTTAGATGGACTTTGGAACATTTTATTGAAGGAAATGTCTGCATCAATATTACTCATATTCTCAGCAGTTTGGGGGTTCATATGTAGATTCTCTATGTATCTAGAGCATGGATGGAATGCAGCTGGTATGTCTCCTGCCTCCTGATATATCCAGTAATGCTCCAGCACCAACTCTGCCTGCAAATGCCATAACTCCCCTGGTCTCCAGCCTACCAGATCTAACACAAAGCTGCTTTCCCTAAGTAAACGGCACCACACACACACACACATATATAAACACGACCCACTTATGATAAGGATGTTTCAGAACCAATTATGTATCTCCTTTTAACTTTTAGAGCTACATTTAGATGAGGAACAAAACGCTGCAGGGGCTGAACAGTCTTGAAAATCTCACTATATAGATTGCAGTGTTATAATTACAAACCAATTAAAATTCAGTGTTCCTCTCTTCATTAATTATCATCTCTAGCCTAAGTTGGGAGACACTGCTGTTCTGTAGATTCTGTAGCTGTACTCCTCTTGCTTTGACTTTCAGAAGACCGTGGACGAGTTCTGTGCTCCGGTAACAGACTGGAGCAGGTAAAAGCCCTGGTTTACACTCTCAGCCTCACAATAACCTCATCGTGTAACTCACAAATGCTCAAAACTCTCCACTGAATTCTAGCACAGGTCTTGTTTCAGAAGGTATCAAACACTCAAAGTCCCAAGAACAGCTATTTAAATGGAGGCTGTGGTATGAATCACAGAATCACAGAATCACAGAATCACAGAATAACCAGGTTGGAAGAGACCCACCGGATCGTCGAGTCCAACCATTCCCACCAATCCCTAAATCATGCTCCTAAGTACCTCATCCACCCTCACCTTAAACACCTCCAGGGACGGCAACTCAACCACCTCCCTGGGCAGACCGTTCCAATGCCTAACCACCCTCTCTGTGAAGAATTTTTTCCTAATCTCAAGCCTAAATCTCCCCTGGCGGAGCTTGAGGCCATTCCCTCTCGTCCTGTCCCCTGTCACTTGGGAGAAGAGGCCAGCTCCCTCCTCTCCACAACCTCCCTTCAGGTAGAAGATTCACAAAAGCTGTTGATAGGACATCAAAGTCTGCCATGAAAATTTCAAGGCAGTACAGTCACAGTGTGATGCTGTGTGAACTCATGCTGCTCTTTCTAAAACAAAGATTTTTCTGGGTTTCCTGCATACCAGTACACTTCACGTCATCTCTAGCACCATACATCTTGCTACTTTAACCTTTATTTTGGAGGAGTTTTCCTCTGTCCTTCTGGGACCTGCACAGAGGCACAATAAGCTCTGCAAGAGGCTCAGCCTGGATCAGGCCCATGCTGGGAGATGATGAACACTTCAAAAGTCCATTCTGAAGGGTCAAGAAATCCTTACTCCAGGCTGTGCTTACAAACATAGCAGCACAGGAACTCATTGCAATTTAACATTTGAGAACCATCTAAATTTTAAGGGGAGGTAATACTATAATTTAGCTTATATTATTAGACATACCATGTACTTCACAGAGAGCGGCTTGCTTCAATTTCTTTAGTGTTAGTGCTTGCTTAAGCTATTAGTGTCAACGTCTGAGTGCCAGGTGCTAAATTAGCAGGAATTAGAGTGACATGAGAGTGTTATTCAACTACGGCCACTGCAATATTTCACAGTACAAAGCAAGTGCTTCCACAGATTGTTGCCCAATGCCACACATATATTTCTGCTATGGCCAGACCTTAAGCACCTTTCCTTGCACCAAACAAATAAGGTCACAATCTGAGCAGAAATACTATTTCCCTACCCTCTTCATTCCACTACAAACTCAGGTATCTTTTTTATTTCTCAGACTCATCATCCAGATCAATCACCTCCTGTCTTACACTGGTGTTTAGACCATCTAAAGTAGCTGATCTACTCATTCAGCATTAACCGATTTTACTTGGTCTAATGCATTGTTCCGTCTCTAATTAGCGAAATAATATAATTGTACATTAGCTCTGTAATATTTTTCTTTGCCTTTTTTTAAGTAAAAAAACCCATAAAAGTATAAAAGGCTCATTTTTTCTGCTAAAGTACAACATGCATCTAACCTCAAGTGAGATGCCTTCCATCAGCCTGATGCTCATTCGAATTAGTAAGCACATCCCTTGCATAGACGTTGAAAACCCAAAAGGATTCAATTATCGTTAGAAGAAATGTACAAAATACAAGAAGAGAACAATGTGTTGCAAAAGGGACTACAGTAAAAGAATGAATAAACAGACATGTAATTTAAAAGCTGTTTCTGCTTGAATAACGTCCGTCAATTCTTCTGTTGTATTTAGAAACTAAAGATCGAGCTATCTCTCACTTGGACAGGTTGGTAATGGGGATCATAAAAACCAGTAAGGAACAAGCTTCTTCAGGTGCAGGTTCACAGGGAAGCATGGGGAGACTGCAGTAGCTCTCTTCCACCCCACAAACTGAATGAAGGATGGCTGTGAAGAGGGTTTTGGAAAAGACCTTATGATTTCAGATAAGATCTTATGATTTTTCACACTTATCTGAGAGATTCCTATGAGCTTCCCCTTTTCTTCCCAAGGTCCCAGTGCAATATGTCTTCTCTCAGAGTATTATTGAACATGAAGACATAGAACTGTGGCCGATACGCTGAGCACACTAACAGTATTCCTTTTGGGGGGTGTTTTGCCTCTTGATTTTATTTGCTACTCTGTATCTATGTTTTAAATATGATTTATATTAATCAATGGGCTAATAGTTATTCTGAATTAAACATGATTCCTGGGGACTGGTAGAGCTTTCTTCTCCAACATGTACGTACAAAACAAAAACAGATCTCAAAGGAAATGTCAGGGCTAATTAGACAAAGAAGTGTCATATGTACTGACAAAAAGAGACCCATCAGGTAGCATATGTAAAGTCAGATACTCAGTCATCAAAGTACTCCTTTCTAGTCACAAGCCGATTTTCATTTCCTATTCTCTGCTATTGAAGCAGCAGGATTTGGAATCTTGCTGATTTTTTTCTTTTAATGTTACATTGTTTATATATGCGGGCAACATAAATGTTGATTTTACATTTCTTTTAGCATACAGTCAGTCAAAAAAAAAATCAGCATGTCTTCCAAAACCAGAGTAAGCTTTTTGCCTTTCCACAGAAGGGCCATAAAGTGTAATTAATGTTTGCAAAGCACTAGAATATTCTTGCATAGAAAGTGCTAAATTACTGCCAAGTATGTAATACAGGCAGTGTTAGTTCTGTCAAAGGTCCCAAACGTGACTCAGGGGC
This sequence comes from Clamator glandarius, assembly GCA_033459285.1. Classification (NCBI taxonomy): domain Eukaryota; kingdom Metazoa; phylum Chordata; class Aves; order Cuculiformes; family Cuculidae; genus Clamator; species Clamator glandarius. The sequence continues at coordinate 957,613 of JAUNZM010000128.1, read as the reverse complement.
AGATTCAGAAAAGAATATTGACACACAAAGAAAAAACACCTCTGGACTTCCAATGCACAACCTAAGAGCCTCCAAAATATATACCCCAGGACTTTGCAACTCTGTAAGTACAAAGATCACCAAACACTTTTCTCCTTACACCCACGCTCTCCAGGCACTAGGAACTGGGTTTCTGAGTGTTCTCGCAGCTGCTTGGCCTGGCCAGAGGAGCTGCACATCCAGTCAATCAGAAAATAAGCAAGGACCTTACAAAATTTAGGTTTCACTTACTGTGTGGCTGAACATACTTTGATCAAACATGATGTAAACTGTAAAAAGTTGTGATGCAGAGAGAAGACAGTCACGGTTTAAGTAGCTGGGCAATTTGTCCTTTGTTTCTACTCCTTTTCCAGCAATTATTTCACCTAAAATGAAGAAATTATCTTCTGCAGTAATTTGGCTCCCCAGTTGTAAGGATTATGACTAGCATTGCCTTGATTGTATAATATGTTAGAAGGAGGCTTCCTGCCCCATCTGCCCTGGTCTATGAGATCATAAACTCTGCAGGTGAAGAAGAGACTCAATACAGAAGTATCATATTTCATGATAAACTTTCCTGTTATACCCTGGAAGTGTTAGATTTAAAACCTATTCTGTCCATCACAACAGTTATGTTTCCAGTCACAGTTTGAATTAAAGACCACATATGGCATGAAAATTTTTAACTGTTTTCAAAAAACGGTGTACATGTTAACCAGACACATGCTCAGACCCTGGACAAACTAAGTTGGTATCTATAAAAAAAATCATTTCATAGTGAAGACTCAGGACTATTATGAGCCATCAGTTAAGAAGTGATGTGTCTTGGGAAGATAACCTTTTCTTTAGGTGCAGGGTGTGGTCTTTGTGATAACTGAGTGATGGGGGAAAAAATAGCACAAGCTATTTAATAAAGGCCACATTTTTAATCACAAAATATTGCAGAATTCTAGCCTAAAGCTATTAAACCTTTCAACCAAGACAAAACTCAAAAAAGCAGAAGTAAAAAGAAGTAAAAAGAAGCCCTCCCACTAAAGATCTGAGATCTTTGAATTTCTTAAAACCAACAGAGAACAATGCAAACAGAGAGAATCAAATTTGTTGGCAGACTGTCAGCAATTTTATCAGCCTGGGGGCAGAAAGTTTGTTGGAAAGATGGAGGTCTTTGTAAACCCTTTGTTAGCAGTGGAGTTAAAAAGCGTGTGATTATAGCAATTGTATGGATCTAAGTCAGAGGCCATCCAGCTAAATGGTTGCCATCAGTTATGTCAGATGAAAGCCGGCAGCATATCCGCTGTTCATCAAATTACTGTGTTTGGTCGTGGCCAAAAGGAAAGCAGAGCAGCAAATTGTAGGCAAGCACGGTCTGTGTTGTTTATAAGGAGAGGTGTTCCACAGCGCAGTAGCAGTGCTGGGAATCTAATCACTGTAGGCTTTGTCTGCTGCCAATGAAGAAAAAGAACTACTTAGAAATGTGCCCCGGAGGAGCCTAAGCTCAGAGCACAGGCCCACACTGCTCTGAGGAGGGGCTGTTTCTTTTCCCTAGGTTCATCATCGGGATCATGCAGTGGTTAGCACCCAGATCATGGGCTGAGGTGCTTGCTGGTAGCTCTTCTTGACCACTACATTCAGGTAGAGCCACCCATGACCAACAGCAACTGCTCCCTCAGTGTGCCCAGCCACTCTGTCTGAAGCTATAAAGGAAGACTTCGCTTCACCGTAACAACTAATACTTGACAAGGAAGATCTCCAATTCCTGGGAGCTAAGTTGTAGAAATTGTTTATTTCCACCCAGGATCTGCAATGAGACATGAGTAGAGATGTTGCCATTGTTCTCAAGGTTCAATAAATTTAACTGACGTACACAACAGAGTGTAATCATACCCCAGAGTCCGAGAAATCCTTCCCCAAAAAAGTCAAGGACAACATTTATACACAATCATGTTTGAAGCATATATATGTGTAAATGTTCTGTTGTTAATAATAATAATAATAATGTTATTCATGATTAAAACAATGCAAAGCATGGGAGAATTACAAGGAGTACTAATAAATTTAATGTATCATAGATACCGATCTATATATTAATATTTGAATTGTCCCTTGTAATTGTATAAAATTATTTAAATTTTTTCTTTAGGCAACTAATGCTACATTTTCTACATATTCATGTTAGTGATTGTATAAATCATGAATCAAGACTATCAAGACTTATTCAATGAGCTGTATATGCAGTAGCTCAGCAGTTTGACTGTCTAGTGCATTCAGATATTTCCTGAGAAGACAGATTGATGAATTACAGGTAAGGTAAGGTACAGGAGAAAAGGGGAATTTATTTTTTTAACGTAATATTGCCTCAGTTTCTCATTGCACCACTAACTATGTACTCCCCCTCCTGGAAAAGTTTTAACAAAGCTTTTCAGTACTGGTTATATAAAATTTATTTCTTCAGAAGTGGCTGTTTTCTATGATACTTAAGTATTTTTCAAAAACTGATGGCATTTGTACATTTTTTGATATTTTCCTGTATCTTATTAAATATAAAGCATTAGTATTGTTCACCATTGTGAAAGAAATTATAATCTGACAAGTTTTAGGCTTTGAAGAGAGCTGGTTTTGGCCATCAGACTGCTCTCATTTGCCTTGTAATGAGATTCCTGAGTGACCATTAGAAACAATGACCCATCAAGGAAACTGGTTGCATTTTATCCCAAGTCATTTATGTCTCCAACCTTGCACAGATGGAGGAATTTAATGATGAGGGCTCTCTTCTAGGAACAAGTCTACATTCTTCAGTAATATAAACCAGAGGCAAAATAGTATTTTGAGATTTGGAAGCAGAAAACAGATTGTTGTTCTAATTCAGTGCATTGAAATATGTGTAATAAATGGAATGTCGGAGCGGTGAGGAGATCATCCTAATGATGAGTCTGCTTCTCTCTGCCTAGAAAACATATGCTTGGGGCAGATGCACTGCATTTGCTGGCATACAGGTCAGGGAATTATGAAAAGGCCATTCAAGCTGATAGATAGAAAAGCTTGACAAGTATTTCAGTGCCTCAGAAATGTCTATTAAATCAATCATCATTTTTTCATCACATTTAAACCCAGTGATTCAAGATTTGATATTTCATGCTAAGGCAGTATCTGTTTGGGAAACAGCAATTTGCTTAGCTAAGCCAGTTGATTTTATGGGGCAGGCAAGAAAAAAAAAAAAAAAAAGGGTGGTGTTCACTGTGGAAAACCTTGGATTCCTTTAGCCTTATATTCCTGTATGTCAGATTGATTACGTACACTTAAGGCCAGGCTGTATGGGGTTCATGTCTTTCTTGGCAGAAAACAAGATTAATCTAAGGGGCTGGTATTTTTGTGCTAATATGAAATCTTGGTGGAGTGAAGAGGCCGCAGAAGCAGCATCTTACAGATCTGTTCCAGTAAACTCCATGGGTGTTGCCACATAGTTAACTAAACATGAAGAAATCTAGGTCACAATAAAGGCAGTAAATCTGTGTGTTTTGCTGTTTTTAGGGGGTTATTTAGAATCTGGCTTCTTGAGTTTGTCAGAGATGTATTCTTTCCTCTGCCAGATTTCCAACCACTTCTGCTCATGAAGTACTCTAGGAAACTGAGGAAGGACAAGACAGGACTGATACATCACTAGCCAGACCAGAATCATTGAAGAAAAATGGTACATAATAGCCATATTTCTTACTAAGAATGAATCTAGCAGCTCTGAACTGGAGGAAAAATAGGATCTAGTTTTATAGATATTGTGGGCTGCACAGTTATTAATGTCTAAAGTCAGTTTAAGGTTCTGGCACATGAACCTTCTAGTATGGCAAAGATGAGAAAAGGTTTAAGTGATGTTACAAAATATTGCTTGTAAATGCTTTGCCAAAGCCATTTTGCCCAAATGCCCATTCAACTGAGAAACCAACTGAGATCTGTGCTGTCCAAAACAAAGAAATTTCAAAGCTGAAGAAGGAAAATGCAATGTTTTTAAGATGTAATTCAATATTTCCTAGCAGCAAACCACTGTTGTACCTTAATCTCTTTCTTTCCAAGAGTCCTGTAGTACCTTGCTGGATGTAGTGACAGATGGAACTGGTGTTCCTGAATGGGAAATAATAACCCAGGACATAGTACAAGAAGTACTTAAAATGCTGCCTTCTAGATAAAAGAAAAAAGCAAGCAAGCAAAAGCAACATACTTCACCTCCCAATCAGTGCTAGTGGAAAGGAAAAAGAGGACAAAAACCAAAGAGAACAAGACATTTTAAATACTAGGTCAGAAATAATAAACTTGCGGCTTCCTGCCTAATACAGGAAAAGTGGATTAATGGGATATCTTACACTTGCTTAATAAAATAGTGAAACCACGCTGTTCAGGGCTTAAACGAGAGGAAGGACCTATGTAAGGCCATAAGCAGTAGATGCCACCTCTGGAAAATACTAAAACTCAAAAAGATTTTGTAAAGGTACGGCAGCTTATAATGCCTGCTTGTTAGTCAACTGACAGCAAATGAAGGCTCATCCTAGTGGGTACCATACGATCAGTGCCAGGCTCGCTGTGCTAGGTAAGCCATTTTTGAGAAATACTTCTCTACACTAAGCATAATTTTACTTTTGCTATGTCAGTGCCCCATCTACACTGGCTGTCCAGGAAACATGGAAGAAAATGGATGCTACCTGCAGGATTGTCAGTAGAGAGCAAACCCCAAAATTGTTGCCCAAAGCATTTTCAGACAGTTAGTTGTAAGTGAAGCATCCAGTGTAACAAAAAAAAAAACCACAAAAGGTAGAGCTTTGCTTTTGAGAGCAGGATGATGTGTGGGCAAGCAGTTCTATAATATCTAATATCATTGGTTTGGTTATCTCTTTATTCCTTTCAAATATCCAATCAGGTGCGACAAACATAGCAACACTGATGCAAATGTATTGGAATACTGGTAGACTTCTAAAGTTGTTGGAGTGTTTAACAATTACAGCTATTGCAGAGCAATGAAAGCAGTTGTACATTTGACACTGTTTTTTGTCAATTTAATCTAAAAAAGGATGCTTTTACTCAAAGTCATGCTAAATTCTTGGCCAAGATATCACAAAAGGGATAAAAATTTAATGACTTGAGGACAACTGGGCACATATATAAAATATCTAACATACAGCTGCAGTGTTGCTAGAGGTCAGTGTTTTGGAAGACTCGTGTGGATAGGACTAAAAGGAAAATATTTTATGAGATTCCATTATTTCGGGTTTTTATCAGTTTCCTCTGAAACAGCTTCAGGATCTTCTAATAAACACCTTGGTTATACCAGCTATGTGTAGCCAATGACTTCTTTATAATGAGGCCAAAGTAAAAGAAAAGAAAAAGTTAATAAAAATTGCTAAGCAAATGTTAATAATGAGAAAATTATGCTGTATGGCAGGCACTAATGTAAGAATGTGACTCAGTCAGACAGTGATCTGCAGATGGACACTACTTTCAATTCAAAGATGGAGAGGCTACATTAATCAAATCTATTATCTATTGAAAAGTATACAGTCACGTAAAACAAAATGGCTATTTTTATGGAAAATCTTAAAGACCATAAGGCCATACACAAGTAGAAATCAGCCTGACTATATCCTGATTACCCTCTACTCTTAGCCAACACAGCTGGGGCATGAGGTGAGAGAGACTTCTCATTAACATCTGCTGTTCAACAGATTTTTTCAGACTCAGTTTGTTCAAAAGTACGAGAAATTTCAAGTAGAGGAAAGAGGTGTTCCTTCTCCAGCAGTACAGGTCCATCTGTTTGGATTGAAGACAGATGTTTATATAACTTCTACCCCTCTAAGATGAACAGTGTCACAACTCCAGCAAGGGTGACCTGTTTACCTTCAGCCACCAATAGAGAGAAACCCATATCCTGACAACCAAGTATGCTAAAGCACAGCTGGTCTCAGTTGCTAACCCCAAACACTCTTCCAGTCTCCCTTTACATGGCACAGGGTACCAACCATCTATAAGCAGAAAGTAAAATGCTGGGTTCTCATCTTCAAATGAGAGTCTCAGGCCCTTGCTTTCAAGTTTCATTTCCATTTTCATTACATTACTGACCTGTTCCATTCTTTCCACCTGTCTGTCCTACAATTCCATGTCATAGATGGTCCCTCTTTTTTCAATTTATACCAACAATAGAACATTGCAAAAGCCTAAGGTATTAGTTGTCTTGCCTGGGAAACCTGCTGCACCTCTCAAAACTGCTTTTCATTTCAGGCTGAGACAGCTGGCTTCCATCATACCTGCTTTGCATTTGCCAGATTTTCTCTACAACTGCAAAAGCTAAAAGAAGGTTTGTGAGGGGGGTAAGGGGAGGAATTAAATAAAAACAAACAAGCAGGCCCACAGAGTGCCTGACAACTACCTCATGTCAAAAGCTTAGGTGTGCCAGCCGGGTTATATTTTGTATATAGACTGTATATATAGTATATATTTCGTATATTTGTATATATTTTGTATATAGATCATTTATTCCTGACCTCCTGGTTTAAGCCTCTGTAAAAATCTAAGAGGAGACTCTGAAGTGATTATAACATGTTTGAGAAACAACTGTATTTTCCATGACATTAGATTTGTTTCAGGATTATTCTCTGACCAGAAAGAAATTGTTTTACATTTTTATTCCCCTTACTCAACTGAAGAAAAACACCTACAGTCTTTCCAAATAAAGGAGTATTGGCTTTTATAGAAGATAACGTCATACTGCAATAAACACTGCAGCATTTATTCCTATGCTATTTCAGCCTCCCAAAAGTTAGTTTTTGCCAAAAAGAAACGGAAAAGAATGATCTATCCAGTGCTGTGATTCTCTAACTTCAAGAACCAAGCAGTTCTTCACAAAGCCTCTCACACACACTGACATACATAAAGCTCAATAGGACACCAGATTAGCACTCATCATGTGACCCGAGAAATGAAACAGAAACAGAATTTTTAAAACAATTCATGGCCTGTTTTATCTTTCCATAATGCAATTATCAGTCTTGATTACATAGTGCAGGACACAAAGTCGGTACAGCTCTATAAAGGTGGATGCGTGTTTCTGAGATAAGATGCCCACTCCTGAGCGAAGGCTACCTCATAAGAAGAGATGTTAGAGGTATCTGTTTAGCATGGAGTACATTAAGCCTTGGAAATGTTTTTCAATAGCTATAAACAGAAGTTTAGATGGATAGCCAAGATACACAGTAGGTGTCTTCAGTTATGGTAATAAATAAAAACACCATGGCCCGAGTTTCCTACAGGCAGTACTCCGGGGAACTATTGAATATTCCAAGGAGAAACATAAATGCAAACAAAAATTCATGTTCTGGCAAGGAAATTGAGAAAGGTTTTCCAGCAGCCTGATGAATGGTAAATGGAGGCTTATTCTGCTGGCCTTGCCAACTCATTAGCACTAGATTTCTTTATTCTGCATATTTTCTGAGATCCATTCACACTACTAATGCCAACTCTTTCTCTGCTGTCTCTTATTGAGACAGTTGTCTTAGAAGGTACTGTCCAAACTTTTTTTCTTATTGGGCTTTGATCTAGAAGAAGAGGAATGTACCTGTTGAGCTCAGGAAGAATACAAATTTCTTTATCAGACTCCCTCACTTCATTTGTGGAAGAATATGAGAGCTCATTTCTGTTCAACTAAGGGATAGAAATAACCTCAGAAAAGAACTAAAAATCTATGATATTCTAAATGTTTTATAATACAATGCTTATGGTAGGGGATGTGCACAGCTGCCTTACCTTGACTAAGACTCCCTATTGTAATTCCTTATTAGATGACATGAATTGCCCTCAGCAAAACAAATTTTTATGGGTGGTTGCCACAGGGAAATGTCTAGGAGAATTAAACAGTTCGCTGTTAATGGTAGCCTCAGATCAGGCACTTTTAGTGGCTGCAATACTATGCCTTCAGGGACCAAAAAGGGGACCACAAGAAGAGAAGCAAAAGAAGAAAAATGATACAGGAAAGACAAGCAATGCAACAACCAGAAAGAGTGCAGCTGGAGATACAAGACTTAAAGCATGATAGTGGGAACATACCAAAGTGTAGGTTATTGATTCAGACAAACCACAGATTCTCTAGATTCTGTAAAACTATCTGGATTCTACAAACTCTGAGATTAGAAAGCTCTTTCATGGCACCTTGAACTATGCTTTATGTACTTTTCTTATAGGATCAAGGACAGTCCTTGCTACGTTTAACTGGGATCAGATTGCTCTCATCTCAGAAAAAAAGGCATGCTTGAACATTAGGGATGCTGAAGTAACTTTTTATCTAGCCATGATACCTAACAATGGTTGATTTAGGAGCAGGTGTACATTCACCAGAAGATGGAGATGAGTTTTAAGGTCAAGTTATTAAGAGTTTAGAAGGAAGTTTTTCTAAGTTCAGATTTCCCAATCTCTTTTAAAAAGGCCTATTGCTTGGTTGCTTACAAAGTATTTGTACTTGATAGCTTGTCCAGATTTGTATTTCTTTACATTAAAGATTTTTTCTAACATTAAATGAGCTGAAGACTAATAATTAAAGTGGGGGACTGCCGATTCCTTACTTTCAGTAGATCTTGCCTGATGTTCAGTTTGACTAGCCAATTTATTCTACTGATTTTTTCCTACATATCCATATACTCCTCTCTTTAGTGCATTCACATCTTTCTGGCATAAAATTAGGCTTTGATTCCGTAGCCTTCTTCTGTCCACACATAATTCTACTACAAATATGTGGACTTCTGCTAGTCTTTTATTTGCAGGCTATCTTAGCAATACACTTCTTGTCTGGTGTCTTTAGGGTTGTTGTTTTTTTCCTTTGGGCTGTAATTTATATTCCACTCTCATAACACAATGAATTATTCTAGGTACTGTTACCCTTAGACCTAAAGAAAAAGGAATATTTATGTCACAGCTGCGTGTTGTGAAGCTTACATTGGAGCATAAAATCCCACTGGGCTTTTTTCCCCAACATATCATCCTACAAAATCAGATCTAATCTACTGCTGGCTATTTCTAGCTCTTCTTTTCAGTATTACTGATTTCCATGCTTCTCCTTCACATTGAATATCAGTGCTTCAAATTATATCCTTACAAGATAGCAATGTCTCCTGTGGGAATGGCAGTTACTGGTTACCAGCTACTGGCCAGCCAGAAATACATCACTAAACAGCACTTACTGCCTTCTGTACGGAATTCTATGAACACAAGTGTCTGAAGTATCTTAATTTAACAGGTATACACAGATCTTCTGGCAAATTCTAGAGATGGAAACTAAACCTCAATTTCTCACGTGTAAATATAACAGAATTTTAGGGATGTTCAGATAGTTGCTATGTGAACTTTGTCAGTTACTGCAGCACATAGCACAGCAAGATCTACACACAGGAAAAAAAATTCTCTAAATATCTGGATAATTTTTGTTCCTGACCTAACTGAAGAAGTACTAATATGAAATCAGGCTCACGGGAAGCTGGAATCAAGTCTGTGCAAGCAGGAATAATGCAAGCTTTTCTTGGTTATGCAGAGAAAATGCCTTGTCAAAGGGGTACATCTTTCCTTGTGAGTGAACTAGATTTCTTTTGGACACAGAGAACAAGTTCCACCCACCACATGGATAAAGGTCTCCTAGGAAGAAGGCAAACATGGAAGGAGGGGATGAGAGCAGCAATTACTGTAGAGGAGTGACTGAGGAAGAGGTGGTAACAAGAGAGATAGCTGGGAGTTGAGGCACAATTCATACGAACACTAGAAGCATGAGCTGGTAAAAAAAAAAAAAAAAAAAAAAAAAAAGATGGGACATTCAATTCTAAGCATTGAAAAGGCATGAAGATCTAAGGAAAGGTACCCGCTGTTTCAAGACTGTGTGTGCTGTTCAGTGCTCAACAGCTCTAGGCAGAAACTATTCTCTGCTTAGGATTTACTGGGCCTTTGTGGCATGTCCACAATAGTCATAGAAAACCTTCGCTGTTGTTTTGGTTGTGGTTTTCTGATTTTCGTACCCAAGATCTGTGCAAACGGAGAGCATATGTAAACTGAGCCCAATATCTAGTATTCAACAGCATTGTTTTACTGCCTGCACTAAACCCAATTTCTGATACAGTAAGACTGACCAGGAGACAGAGCTGCTGAATTTCCATTACATCCATTTCTGTGCAATCTTTTTCACAGTGTTTAGCAAAAATGCGACACTTGTTTATTGATGTTGTTTGTTTCACCTATACATACAGGGATAATGTATAATTTTCATATTACTTAAACTGATGTTATTGACAGAGACTAAACTGCTCCTAGTGACTGATCTATGCATCAGCAGTGGTATGAACTTCGCTGCTTTTTTATGCTTCAAGGTTTTAATGCACGACTTGTGATCAACTCCAGTGAGGTATAGAATACCCTCCAGGGGAGAATATTTTTCAATCAGTAGCATACTAGTAGAGAAGCAGTACGTGCATGAATAAACTAATTGAAGGATGTGTTTCCTCAGTCTCAGCCCTGTTGTCATGTTCTAATTTCCCACAGTTTTTGCAATTTAACATTTCTGGTTGATAAAAAGTGAATCGTGATGCAGAGGATTTATTTAACATGTATGAGAATTAGCTACTAATTTTGGAGGCAATTTGAACTGTGTGAGATTAAATTAGAGCTATTAACATGTTTGCAGTTGCTCAGACTGAGTGGAAACCTTGACATTCGCAAAACAGTTGATGCAGAAAGCCTTGATGTCTTTCTCCTGATCACACTTCCTTTCCTTGCCACAGAAGAAGCTGCCTGGTTTTCTAGACCAAGTTATAAAATCTCATACATACCCTCGTGGTGCTCCTTCAGAGGTGCCCTATCCACATTTGAATCTCAAATCCCCAATCTTAACCTCTTATTGTCCTTGCTTAATTATGTCCATTTCATGCAGAAATGGCACACACATTGCAGAAACACTTAAAAGTAAAAAAAAAAAAAAACAAACCAGAAAAAAACCCAGTGCATTATTCAAAAGCAGTAAGATAACAGATCTAAACTGAATATGGTATAGAACTCTTTCAAAGAGAAGCATCTGAGCTTATGGTTTATTTAGGACTGCAACTCTGAAGAAGGAGATGCTTCCAAGCAGCATTGAACCACTAGCAGAAGGCCCAGAGAACATTCTAGTGGAAATAGAACAATTTTTGAGCAAAAGTCCTCTATAATTCAGGGCAATATATTTTTATTATATATCTCCTGGTTCCTATGCTACCCATGCAGTCCATATGAGGCAGTGTCTCAGTTACAGTGGAGTCCCTGAGGTGTACAGCTGACTGTCATGAGAGATTACAAATGTGCTGACAGACTCATTTCAATGTTAAAAGTGAAACATTTTACTGAAACTTGTGTGTACATGAACAGCACAGCAAGGGCAGGAACTCCTCAGCATATAAACGGGCTGCTCAGCTATTCTGTTCGATCTCTTTCCTCCTTTCCTTTTATTGTATTCCTGTACTTGTAAATTGAATTTCCATTACTGAAGTTGTTAGGGAAAGTTGGAGGTTTGAACAACATTCAGAGTTTACTTTAGGTTTTACTGTTTTCAATGGAAAAAAAAAATGTACTAGAGTATGGGCACATCACAAGGCAGGTAATGAAACAACATTCTTGGGATAAGGCTATTAATCAAATGTTTAATCCTAAGTACTCACTCTTACATCAACAAGATGTCATTGAAGTTCTCAGCTCTGCTTCATTCATAATACCTCATCAAGCTTTTCATGCATTGATGCTTTGTTCTCAGATATAGATACCCATCCGCATAAAAGCAACTATACATTAGTGTTTAAATGTCACTGTCATGCTTTACAGTGAAGCCACTCAAAATCCTCTTGGCTCTACCTAACATATTGGCAGTCTTCTACACAGAAGTTTTTCCACAATACTTTGTGATCTTCTCCCTTTAAGTCTGGGTAAAAACTCCACCTGTCAGAAGAGGAAGATAGCTTTGCTATATCTCTGTGTCTTCAGAATCAGAAAAGAAGCTTTAAAATCCTTAATAAACTGACATAAACATTTTTGCAATCCAGTGAAAAGCTTTTGTTTGAGGGAAGTTTTAAGAAGATCCCAACTGTATTTAAGTTTCTTCCCTTTATTCCAATTTTTAGCCTTTAGCCTACATGACTATTCTTCTTCATACATATCTCCCTTTCCATGTCTTCTTCTGGGACTCAATGAGCTTTCTACAAAGTTGTTCTAAAATTATGACTTTATTCAAGTTTTCTGAGGTGCAGAAGAAACATAAAACAGGATAGGGACATAAGGGAAAAGAAGAAAATAACACCCTTTAGATTTTTTTCAAGAAATTGTGAATAATATATCACACCATTTTCAGGAAGAGAATGAACGAGTGTATGAGTATGTCAGATTTGTGTTATTCTTTGGGTAAAACCACTGTGTGATAGGGAAGAGGAGACTTTATAAAGAGGGGAAAAAGGAAGACTGAATAGCTGTACCAAGGGAATTCTCCTTTTCTCTCCTCCCCCTTCCAATGACTTAGTCAGGGGGATCACTACTCATCAAAACATCTCTCGTTCCTGAGGTGCCTTATGTTCCCAATAGGTTCCTTCATACGCAACTGTAATAAACTTATAAAGCTATGTTATCCTATGCTTCCTCACATTGATATCAACTTTTTTCCCCTTAGCACTTATACAGGCTACAGTCCTGTTTATTCCAGTATATTAAAATACAGCACCTATGAGAACTGTCAAAAAGAATTCCTGGTTTTTTTGCACTGGAGAGGCCCAGCATGCATTATGGCTTTATGGTTAGCTTTCATTAAAACTTAAAAACTGATACATACATCATCAGTGGGAGATAGCTGACTAAATGCTATCCTAACTTTAGAGACATAGAAAATGAGATGTCAAGTGTGGGAAGTACACCTGTAATTGCCTTTAGTGAGAGAGACAGTTGGAGCTGATGACTGCTGTTTCTGCATAAACAACCAGAATGAAAAGATCTCTCTCTGGCTCTCCTCAACTCTCCCGAAGGGTCATATTTCCCTTCAGTTGATGTAAAAATCTCCCACTGGTTTACTCTTCTTATTAATTTCTTTGCAGTTCAACCTTTCTTAACCACTTTGCAGCTAAAATAAAACCCACAAGTACTCTTAGATTGCTGCATTTTGAAAATTAATTCAAAAGATACTCCAGGTTTCTGGGCTAGCTATACGCATATGGATATATATGTATATACGCGCACGCTATATATACATCAAATCAATCTGATGTTACATTAATAAAAAAGTTCTAAAAGCAGTGGGGTGGAAGGGAATTAGGCTACTCAATTCCCATAGATAAACACATGTGCAAAACTCCACAGGCTTTTGCTAGCATACACCTTTTCCATCAATATAATTTTGCTGCAGTAATTATATTCTTTTTTATCTTCTTCAGAGGACAAGTTACTCTATTTCTATAAGAAAAAATGTGCACTATAAAATTCATTCAGGACAAGTTAAAATAAACAGCTAAAGTTGACAGCAACACTGATCTACCACAAAAATATTTTAAAGAGAGACTGTTAGATGTAGCCAGAAAGTGACAAGTGCTTAGTTTTCATTAAAATCCTTAAGTATGTTCATCTAATTGATAACATGTATGAGACATTGAGGTCTGCTGCTTTTCTGCATTTTGGGGGGGTCTTTGTGATTACCGTTGCCTGAGCAATACTGCCTTCTAATCAATGCCTCTGCTCACCACCTCATATCCAACCAGGATTAATAACATTTCATAAAATAATGAAAGCTATTTAATTCCGACTCATCAATATCAAGAGGGAATCCCTCTTTTTTTTTTGCTTGTCTGAAGTCTGGATGTGCATATTTTCAGTGTTGTATTTTGCCAAACTGCAATATTAGGCTTATCCTAGATTTGTCAGCTTCATTTTTCTTTCTCCTGTCTGAAGAGAAACATCTGTTAATAACTCTGAAGGATATTAGAGTACATCAGCAACCTAGGGACTCCACACCAAGGGGGAAGAAGGCAAGTGCATTTCGAGCCCCACATTGGTGAGCTCCATCAATTTATTGTCCCTATGGGTGTCAGGTTTCCACATGCAAAAAATCTTCAAAGGAAGCTATGCAGAATGGAGATTTCCTTAGATCTTCTGATACAGGCTGAGAAATTGTGCAGAAATCATACTTCTAGCTTTTACAATTTTGGCACTTGAGTTGTTTAAGAATAAATCACTTTTCTCCTTCATGCTGCCACCCCTTGGTACCAGGGAGACTCCAGGGGTGCCTGTCAAATACAGAAATGACAGCTATCCCTTGGCCTTTTTCCCTCTGTGCTTTATATTTACCTCAAGTAGATATTTTGGCACAGTGGTAACAGATTTTTATCATTTAATTGAATCAGTCACTGTCTATTTCTCTTTGCACTGCCAGTAGGTTCAGCAAATACTTCCCAAAGCCCAGGATCCTTCTAGAAACCAAATGAAGCACAGAGACACTGTCTGTACTCTTACATGATACAAGTGACTGCAAAGCAGAGCTTCTCACATTCATTCTGCGCATTTTCCATACAGAATATTAATCTCCAAATGCCTAGCATAGTTGGAAATTTTTATATCCTTTAAACGCATTTGTTCAGGCAGATAACTTCTGGATGGTTCTCCAGGCTTAAAGAGAGCTTAACTAAACTCAAAGATTTGGATTTAAATCTAGAGGACATTAATTTTTATAACAAGTAGTTGGGTCTTCAGTTTTGGTATACGTTGTAGCACAAGTACTTGTTAATAACTAGTAATTGATTATCTTTTCTTCTTTTAAGCCAGAACGTCAAGTTTTTGCAACTGTAGAATAAAGAAGGTTGGTGATGACAGCACAGATCTACCCTTGATACGCTGTCCAACAGTAATCCTAGGGCAGCAAAAATAAAGATACTTTAAAAGGACTGAGTATATTTTTGTTTCAGAACAGGTATGTGCTCATAGCTTACTCTCTGCCATCAGAAGGTTCAAAGGCGACACCCGATGTCAGTTGTTTTCAATCAGAGGCTGGATGGATACTTAATTGAAAAGAAAAAAAAAAAGGGGGTGTAGGGGGGAGGAAAAGATAGAAATAAAGACCCCCAAAAGTCACTCTTTTCCAACTTCTTGAGTCTGAAATGCACCCCTGGTAAGGGCTGGCATCTCCTCTGCCTCTATAGATTTAACCTACTCTTTCTTCAAATGACAGTGTATCCAGTCATGGGTTAGGCTACAGTTGACAAAGATGACCTGCTTATAACACAATTGCTGATAAATGACATTCCTGTTTCTTTCGCCTATGTACAAATAACAAAATTGTCTCCAAGCTTTTTTACTGAATTGTCTTGAGTCTACCACATCTATGTCTTCAGTTGTCACCCTTTCCCTTTTACTGAAAATAAGTGATCTCTTTATTTGTAGGTAGGTGTATTATCTATATAGTTGCCCAGTCTTTTTGGTTTTCTTCTCACATCTCTAATCCTCCCTTCTTAAGTCTTTCCTTATAGCCCTGAAAAGAACCTAGAAATACTACAATCTTTCCCTTACTTGAAGAGAGAACATTAAGTAATCTTATCAAATCATGTTTTCCTCCAGGATCAGAGGTTTCTATCCACCTTTCAGAAAGCAAGAAAAGGAAATTTTGTTTGCAATTCAAAAAATAGCCTGAAGAAGAAATCTCTGAATCTTTTCCCCATTTTGCTTTCAGCCCCAAAACTACCCCATTAAAATCAGCTTCCAGGCAGACCAATGTTTCCTTAACATACGTTCCTCAAGGTTGTGCCAGCTGCAGTGCTTTCTACAGCCACTCACTGTGTTAATTGAGATAAATGATGAAAACAGAAACACCTAAGTTACAGAAGCTTTTAAGACATTTAGAGTTGACTTGGATAAGCTATGTTAAACTACTAAAATTACACCTCATCTCCTTTCAGGTTTCAAGTAATGAAAGCGTTACTGATGGGTTTGTTTGCTGGTCACAGCTTGCAGCTCATAGGAACAGCAGAGACACCAAATGCAGCTTTGGTTTATCTTTCTAAGCTCAGAATGGCCATAGCAGGGGTTACTACAAGACTCAGTGTGATTTATGAAGTAATATTTGAATCTTGATTTCTTTGGTCCAAACTGGCCTTAACATTAGTCATTTTAAGTTAAGTAGGCAGCAACGAAAATATTGCTATCTATCCCAACATTAAGAACCTTGGCAGTCTTTTTAAGGGCTGTGTTCCTCTCCAGCATTCAATTTTGTTTGTGGGACTTAAAGTGCCGTTGAATGATATTTTGGATTTGTCCCATCCACCTCAGAAAAGAGCCAGAAACCTGAAGGAGAGCTACCTAATTTTGTTGAGAGTGACAAAAAAAAAAAAAAAAAATATTCTCCACTAGGCCACTTTGGAATACATAAAAGCTAAGAAGCATGAATCAAATCAGCAGGCTGATCAAAAACCACCACATCCACATTTTTCAGGAGCTGTCAGTATGGAAAGCACAAGAAGAGATGCAGAGTAAGGACACAATGAGAGACTGGCTCCTCTGGAGAGCCCTGTACCACTACTTCACTTACAGAGATATATTGATCTCAGAAGTCATAGTACCAAGGAAGCTGGAAGAAAATGGAACTGCTCATTCCTGTCGTGATATACATGGAACTGGGACTTTAGGAAGTCTTGAGGTAAAAGATTAAATTTTGAAGAACTTACCTTCATGTGTGTTAGCAGATTGGAAATTTCTATAAACTGATGGCTTTTCCCTCTTGACTCTTTCTGTGTTAGCATTTCACTACATCACCAGTTTTTGTAGGTTCCTAGATAACTAGCCCAAAGTCAGGCTGCATTTTTACATAAAGCATGAGCTGATTCTAAGAACAAGATCACTTCACAATCATTTTATCCAGGCAAAATACTTTTCGGAGAAAAAGCACAACCACTTTTTTTCAAATTAGTTTTAAAGAGGGGCATTGCCCATGCCTTTTGAAAATGCAGGGAAGTCCTGCAGATCCAAAGAACTTTTCTTCCATACCCCATTGTGTTACAAGTCACAGCCTTCTATCTTGTAGCTTAAATCTTTATTTGCTATAATCTCTGAAATGCTGTGTCATTTTTAACTACAAGAATGAGTTATTAACTCAATGAGAGAGGCAAATGGACACAGACTATTTTCTCCTCATCTGTATTCTCGTGATGTGTGGGTTTTTTTACAGCCTGTACAGTTCCTAAAGAATATGGTTTTAAATTAGGTTCTTTGATAGCAAAAGCAGAGCACATTTTATAACTCCCAGAGCTACAAGAAGCAGCTGTTTATAAGCATAAATCCATACAGTTTCTGTCTTATAGGGCTCCGGGACACTGTTGGCCCAGTTCTCAGTTGTATTACGGCTTCTGTTGTGCCATTTCTCTTGTGCAAAGAGGCTGTAAAGTCATCTTCTGCAGAAACCCTTTCAGCAACGGGTCAAATGCTGAGCAGTGCAGAGCCAACGTAACTGTTCATCACCCTTCTTCAGGGGTCCAGAGCCTCGAGAGGTGTGTGGCTCTGCTGTAACGTCACTTGCCTGCTCTCTCCAGAAGAGCTCATCTGCATGTCAAGAAACTGGGTTACTGCAGTCTTCAAGGTATTCCAACTTTTATGAGGAGAAAGCTCAGTCTAGGAGATACAAATGGACTTGTTTTAAATTCACATTGTCTTCTTTCAGGGAACTGTTCCCGTGCCAGAAACATTCCTGGCACAAAAGCTCAGCACGGTGTTTCTTTCCCTAGGCCATCATAATCATTTGTTGCTAACTATAAGGCAAAGGTGTTTTTTTCCTTCTCTTCTAGTGTATTACATATCCCACAATCATACGTTCAACCTAGATTAAAAAAATAGAAGTATAACCTTCTGGGAATGTTATTTCTCCTAAACAGCACAGAAGCAACTCCGTGAATATTCACTGTCTTTCCATAGATTACATGGGGCAGGAAATTAGTTTGAGCTCTTCTTGCCTTTGGATGGATGCAGTTGTTGAAGCGCTTGTGGCAGCTTTTCAGGGAGTGTACTGATGGCCTGGTGATTACTGAAAAAGCATGGCCTCAACACTAGAGCTAACTAAGGAACAGGAATTTTTAGTAAAGCATGTTTAAAAGGCTTTTAAATAGGCTTTTAAAAAAAATTTGCAAGACTGTCTGAAAATTGCAATATTCTAACAAAAACTGAACGATGTCAGCTTTTTCCATTTTTTAATTCATAGAAAAATGTAAAAAGGAGATCCTTGTTATGAGGTAAAAAACATACATAGAAAATCAAATTTTCTGTTACGAGGCAGTTCCAGTAGAATGCTTCTGAGAAGTCTTCTTCAGCTCAGCTGAAACTTCGTCCACAGATTTTTTTAATACTTCTGTTCAAGTTACTTCACTTCTCTATCTCAGCAGTGTATTCCAAAGTGGATAAGATAGTACTTTTTCATCCAACTTTCTTTGACTCTTGGCTATGTAGACAACAAGTTATTTTGGATGAGACTCTTGTTTTTATGTATGACATTGCATCCTACAGTAAGTTAGCACCTATCACTCAGAGTTTCTGGGGGCTGTCCTAATGCCAGTGATAAATAAGTATAATTTACATTAACTGAACATTCTTCCCCAGGTTACTCATCACTTTCCAAAACCATAAGTACATAATTACAGATACGCAGTTCTATGAAGAATAGTTGCTTGCTCTTCAAATCAAATCATTCCATTTCTGTAATATTCTACAACACTTTCCAATACATATATTTGAAAATTTACAATGTTAATAAGTCCATAAATTGTATTGTGAAATGTATAAAACTCAATATCCTGAAATGTTAAACAACACTCAACCTTCAGGGACAAAAATAATGCAGTTTTTTTGTTACATCACAGAGCTTTTGAACGTTTCTTCAGCTTGTTTACTGCCAGATGAACTCCAATATGATAATTTGCATGGTTGACTGAACATAGGAGACCTGTTGCTTTAAAAGGCAACTCTTCCAATGGCATCTTTATTTCTCATAAAGGGCAATCATATACTACTGTAACTCACCGTTATGAAATAGAACACACTGTTTTTTAAACATCTGTGAAATCAGCATGGTTACCAATGTACACCTTGAGATATGTTTCTCCTGCAAGAGCAGATCTCTGACAAAGGTCCTGTCATTGGTATCATGCTGCGGTTCAAGGACTGCAGCTGTCAACCTAAGCTGCCTTTTGCTTCTCTGGGTGGAGAGGAATGGATCACTGCGTAAATGGCACGCCAGCAGCAGTGTGCTCTGCATACTTTGCACAGCTCCTAAAGCAACACAAGATTGTTTAAGAGGACTTCAGAGTACTAGACTGGACTTGAAGCCAAACACAAATATCTTCCCTCTTTAAGTATCATATCAGCAGTTATTCACAACCCTTTGCCTCAGCAAAATGAGATTTTGCATGGGGAGCTCTTTGTTAACATGGTGGGTGACTCTCGGAGCTGAAGCTCTTCACCCTCATCCAGAACCAAGAGATGTCTGAACATACAGCTGCAGTGGTCACTTGGTGAGGGAAAGCATTTCATCCTGGTGAATGCTGAAGGGGCTGCAGGAAAGACATTTAACTGTCATGTCAAATACTCACAGATTAGAGGACAAAGAAATCACCTTTCTTGGGCATTATCAGTTCTCACAGAACCAAGAGCTGCTGGATCTCTCACTCTTTCATCTCAGCTGAAATATCCAGAGTGTAAGAAACAGAGTAGCTACCTTTGAACCCAGCATACGTGGAGCAGCGCATCACCTCTTTGTGTAGGAAACGGGGAGTACAACACAACAGATGCCTGATTCAGATGAAAGGCTGAAACTTGATTCCTAAGCATAATAGAAAGAGTATTTTTGCTTCTCAGAGAATTGGACACTGTAGAGGATAAACAAAGAAATCTGGGTCCAGGGAACTATAGAGAGTGCCTAGAAAGCCCAGAATCAAGACAGACACGGGGACATTTCTCTTCCTGGCTTTTAAAAGGCCATCAGTCTAAACCCCCTGGTTTAGACTGCCAGTAGCATAAGCAACTGTTGGCACAGAGCACTGCAAACACAAATGACGTAGTGAGGATAATGTTGCTGTAGTCATGGTATAAGAATATTATTGATGGAAGGTTTTTAAGCAGAGGCAATGTCTGGCATTATGGAGATTTATAGATGCCTACAGTGTCATCAGACTGCACTGAGAAGCAATGAGATGGGTCTACAGGGCATCCAAAAAGCTCTTCTTCAGTTTGAATTTCTCTGGGAGTGGGAGCCCTTTGCCTGCCTCAGACTTTGCGGGCAGCATGGTTTAGTCACTGATGCCAGCTGTGCAGGCTGGGCAGGTGATGATCTGATCCCCTCAGCAGCTGGAGCATGGGCCCCACACCTCTCAACATTCCCTGCATGAACACAGACTGGTTTGTCAAACAAAGGTTTCTCTGGGTCCTCCTTGTGATTTCTTTCAGCTTGGTTTTAAAAATAGTTTCTGAGCAATTATGTGCCACATAAGAGTAAACCTGGCACATCTTTCCTGTCACCACAGAAAGACAGCACCACAGTTTCAACATCAGTCTGGGTTTGTTGGTTTTTTTTCTGCAAAGATCAACAACTTCTGCAGTAAAAGGACACGACATAGTCAGATCATCAGCCTGAAAGAAATATAAAACTTGCGAAAATTATATACTCCATAGAGAAACCTGATGCTTCTTATAATACCCAAGCATGCATACTGCAAGGCCAAATCCATCGACGAAATAAATCAGCACAAGTCTCTTAATATCGGTGGGGCTGCACTTACTAGTGAGGACAATAAGTATTTTTTCTTTTCCCTTGAAATCAATTGTTTGCCATATTTCTGATTATGATTCAAAGCTGAGGAATTACCCTTCGTATAGAAGTGAGCATCTCAAGCACACTGCCTGGCCACTCGCATAGCAATAGAGGAAAGCTCACTCATGTTCTTCTCTGTCCATTGAAATGTTAGAAAAAAACCTGTTGGTTTTCCCATCCATGCCTTGAGGCAATTTTTTTCAAATCAGGAAACACGCCTTGAAATAATATTGTTCATTTCCTCCTCCAGAAAAGCAATTTGCCATTGTCTGCAGCTACCTTGGACTGTTCCTGAGCACACTTAACTTTTTTCTCTTTCCAAACTGGAAGTTTCCATTTGTGATTAGATTTTATATTCCAGGTTCATGGTTGGAAAAATAACCTGAGTTCTCTGGTGATAGAAGTTCACAGTCACCCAAGGTCCTGAGCATCATTACCACCCTGTGGGGACCAGTGGATTTGTTCCAATAAAGGAAAACTTCACTAAAGAAAGCTGTCAGAGGACTTCAGCCTTAAACCTCAACAGCTTTGCCCTTACAGCAAGTAATTTCCCAGAGTATTCCACTGTATCCCACAAAGCCACGTTTTAAGTTGATGAGATTTCTGTGGGCTACTGATACATCTACTTTCATGGACAGTGAGTGTGAACATAAATTGTTGTCCAGTCTGCTCAGGCAACTACAGATCTGTCTGAGAAGAAAGCTGACAGAATTTCTAGCAGTATCTTTTGTATGGATCCCCACGTGTACTGAAAACCTCAGCCCAGCTCTGAGTGAAGATACCAAAAGGCAGGGACTTGAAGTGGTGTCCCTGCCCATCACTGGAGGGTTGGAATCAGACGATCTTTAAGGTCCCATCCAACCCAAATCATTTTATAATTCTATGAAATGCCCTCTGAACAACAGCCAGACCAGGGCAGCAAAACTTCAGTGACAGTTACAGAGGTATCAGTAATATGAAGGGGACTGGAAAGGAATTATGGCACACTGATTTAACATTAGGAGGATATTTTCCTGGCATCTTTAGGAGTGCTAACTCCAATAACATTGCAGAATGAGCAGGGATAACAAAGGAAAACAACACCAAGGAAAATCCTTCAGGGATTTAAGCTCAACAGCTAGTTCTTTTGTAACTCAATTATTATATGTCTAGTTTTTCAAATGCTTGAAACAATAAAAATAAAAAAATCTCTTTCATTTGTAAATTAAAAAAAAATAGACAAAGCTACTGCAGCCTGTGTGATCCCAGTCTGTGGACTTCCCATTCTTGGGAGTTTGTTGTTTGAACAGAGTGAGTGGTGGTGTTTTTTATAAGCAACAAGACTGATAATATATGCAGAGTGGTTCAAGACAACATACATTTATAAACATTTCCTGCAGAGCATGTAAAGTCTGCAGGTTCATAAGTGTCTTTTAGATTCCATATTTTAATCATTGGTCCTGAAACAGCCTGGAAAAAAGCCTACACGTCCAAAGTCAAGAGCAAAATGTTTTTTCTTGAATAGGAGGGATGATTTTGTGACCTTGTCCTTCTCAAAGACAAAACTATTGCCTGTGCTTGTGCACTGATGTTGGTCATAGATCTGATGCCAGAAGACAGATCCCAGGTAGTCAGAAGCATCGTTAGTTTTACGAGGCCAAATATTCAGCTGTTACAGACCAGTGACCTTCCTTCGACTCCCTCTGTCACCATGTGGCATGGGAAGAGTTGCTCTCAGCAGCTGGTTGGCCTCAAGCTACTACTTTGTAAACTTAAGTGACTACCAAGGAATCATTTACAGCACAACAGAGGATTGCTCATTGATTTCTCAAACACTGATGAAGCAAAAGGAAAAGGGAAGAAAACAGAATGGTAACTGTCCCGAGCAGTCAGAATGGAAACAATCCTTCCCATCTCTGCAACAGCTGGAAGAGCCGATTACAACCGTAGATCCCAATTGTGGGGACAATAATACAACAACATGGATAGTGTTTTAAAAACAAACACAGATGAAGTAGTGTTATTGATCACTATTATTAGCATAGTGGGTCAGCATAATTTAAACCTTTCCATTAATGCGCAAAGATGGGTTTTCAAGATAGGGCATGCATGCAATTATTGAGCTGAGTAGGAGGCAGAAATGTAATTATGTAAACTAACCAAATTAAGAGGATTGCACAGTTCATTAGGGTCCATTTTTTTGGTCAGAATTTCGGATCACCAGCTGCCATAGAATTTCATTTCCATTAAAAAGAATTAATTGCATCTCTTCTGTGAAAGTAGAACAGTTGTGCTAGTGTGAGCAGCCCTGTCCTCACCCTTGTAGTACAGGTGTAGAAACAGCCTTCTGCTCTCCTCTGTTGCTTAGGGCAGCCACCCTCTATTTCCTCACAAAGCCTTCCAGGGAAAAAGTCCTGCCTAATATGCCTACAACCACACTGGTTGGTAAGAACTCATGCTGTTGGTATCATTACAGATTCAAGGCAATTTAGTCAGGAAACATGGCTGAAGAGAGCATCCCACTTTCCTAAGCAATTCCTAAACACAGATCTAGGCCCTTTCCAAATAAATATCTCCCCTTTGGCCAGAAAGAAGAGATGGGGAACGGAGCTTAGTCACACGTAGCAAGCCAAGACAGAGAGCTCTTTTCAGTCTGGGATTTTCAAACAAGCCTGAGAGAGCTGGGCATGCTATTCTAAGTAAATTGCAGTCAGATGCCAGCCAAAACTACTTCCCTGAAGTCAAGCTGAGAAATCTGGTCTCTACTATATATCCATGCCTTTGTCACAATCTCCTGGTCATCTTTCTCACATACTCCATAGAAAGAATAAACAAGCCCCTGCTACCAGATTAGCCTTCAGGAGAGAACTGGAAATGTATAGATTAATCAACACACAGCCAGAGACTCGATTTCACAGGTTTCTCATCTCTAGCTTTATTATCCTTCATGTTACTGTGCAGTAATATTAATGTAAATCTTGTTCTATGTCCTGCCAAATACACCTTTGGATCTCAGTAACAGAAAAGTTTTCCATCTGTAAGAGCCTGACCTGAGGAAAAAATAATCTCCATTCAAAACTGGAGGTTTTGTTACTTGTCAGTTACTGGTGACTTTTCGTTCCTCACAGGGAGTTGTCTTTGTCATCAACCACGTTTCTACAGACCCTGCTGGCTGACTGGTTCTCCCACTGATATATCACTCTCTGCCCTTCTGCATCTGTCAGGATGCACAGCCTAAACAGGCAAATCCCACCCTGCTCACATCCCTGCCAGGATGCTCTTGGGGTTTTGTTGATTTTTGGTGTTTTTAATGATTTGGAGATTTTACCTAAGGACAGAGGCTGTGTTTCATGCAATGGTCCAGTATTTTTTGCCTCATGGACTGGTCACTCAAGCTCTTTAATATAAGAGCTAGTGCTGCAGAACTTCATAAAAACAAATCTCTTGTAAGTGTGAAGAGTATAAAAGGATACTGTACCATCAGCTTTATTTGCTGATCAGTAGGTAAAACAACCCAAGGTCTCTCCTCCTCCAAGGAATCCACTAAATACAGACACAGATGTTTGCAGGGAGACAAACGATTCCTCGCTCAGGAGCTTATTTATGCAATATGAAGAGGGAAAAAGAGGATTTGGATATCCATGTAAAAAGATGGATGCTGGTATTGTGTGAGGCTGCTAAGGAAGGTTCTTTGATTTTGTAGCTAACAGCTTCTGAAGAGGCTTTACCTGCAGTTAACATCAGATTCTATATTCATTCTTTATAAATGAGCATCCTGTGGATCGCTAAGCAAAAGGAACCTTATAGAAACCTCCCCTATACAGAATGTAAATCATTGCTGCAGCATTTGTTTTTCCCCTGCTGACTACATTAATGTGTTGCTTTCACACATCAATTAGGGACTGGAGAGTAAGACTCCAGCAATCTTACCTGCCTCCACCTCCACACACCTGGCTTGGGGGGAGGAACGACTGCTTTGTGCACAGAGATTACTGTGATGACTCATTTGTAAGGGATGTGACCACACGGATACCACCACGACGCAGTTTACAGCATCAGGACCAATGCCCTCCCTATGGGCTGCACTTTGGTGTGGTCCCAACGGACAGAGCCCTGCTGTCCCAGGCTAAGCGGGTGGTACAGGTCTGGCACTTTACTCAGACCTCACACCTCAACTTTATAACCCTACCTACGTATTTTTACAGGGTTTCTTAAGCTTTCATGCGAAGCGAGCTGGACTGCATTGTATTTTCCAAAGCAGAAGTTAACTATGGTTAGGGAAAGGCAGCAGGAGGGTGAGCTGCCGTCTCTCGAAAAGACAAAGAATTGCCCATCGCCGTCTTGTCTCTGTGCAGGACAGAGGCTCCTGGGCCCCAGGCTGGGAGCAGCAAAGGAAGAGCATGCACTAAGTTACTGCTCAAAGACCTAGAGCATCACAAAGCAGCGGAGACAGGTTTAGGAGCTGAGAGCCACACACCACCTTCTGCACGCAAAGCATAAGCTATCTCACCCTGGAGCATCAGCAACATCACAAAACCTTGCTCTTAGCATAACAGCTTCTGCTGCACAGAAAGAATCGGATTAAGAGAGATGCAGTGGAAGAATAGAATTAAGAAGCTATTTTAAAAAGGAAAATGTAGATCTTCCTCGAAGTGGAAAGCTGCTGTTAGTTAGATGGCTCTTAAGTTCAGATCAACTTCAAGATTCACAGATTAAAAAAAAAAAAAAGTAAAAAATATATGCAGAGAAGAGACGCAGAAAAAATAAATAATAGAAACAAGAGAAAACCATAAAACAGCAAGATAAAACTAAAGAAACAACTATATTTTCAGTACAAATCAGAGAATACAAATAAATCCTACCACTTCATCTTTTCCAGATCTAAAAGTATATTTTAAATGTCAATGGAACAGCCTCAAGCCCTTTTTGGAATTCCCTCAGACAGATCTCTGACAGTGTCTGTTATATCTAGTTCCATTTATGTCACATCTGCCCACCTCTGGTAAGAAACCCCAGCAGAGTGACACGAGGAGTATTTGTGTCAGTGCCATACCCTGTGTCAAGTGAAGCAGGCTCCCAATACTTTCTCCAGGGCTGTGTTTCAGAGAGTATGAGAATTTTTTTTCACACATTAATTTTTACAATAACTTCCAGGCCACTTTTAGCAAAGGTAAAATCTGGCCTCTCACATTTATTAATAACACCTATTATATGACGCTTATAATAGACTATTATCTTCTTTCTGACTCCATTAAGACAAAAGAGCACAAGTTAATGTGCCTCCTAATTTCAGCCTCAGAACAGGCACAATAGCCCCTTGCATACAAAGAACAACTTTACTCCTGCCATAGGAAGTTTAGAGCCTCCTTTCTTGTTTTTCCGGCCCCATGATAAAAATTCCCTGGGAAAATGTACCTCACTTTATATTTTAGAGAAACTCTTTAAAAATAGTTCTGTAATTACTTATCCCTTTATTACTAATTCAGTCATTCAAAAAAAGGCTTAAATCCCTACACTTTTTCTGTACAACTAAGTATTTCTCCCGTATGTCTGCCT
Source organism: Clamator glandarius (assembly GCA_033459285.1). Taxonomy (NCBI): domain Eukaryota; kingdom Metazoa; phylum Chordata; class Aves; order Cuculiformes; family Cuculidae; genus Clamator; species Clamator glandarius. The sequence continues at coordinate 931,218 of JAUNZM010000128.1, read as the reverse complement.
AGAATATATTATTTGTCAGTAGTATTGTTCCTTTTGCAAGTAAAGCTTCCCAAATGACCGATACTAATGTAGCTGTCAAAAGTTTGAAAATATTTGACTTTTCTATTCCTTTTCAATAGCCCATAACCATAGTTTTATACATTCCAGACCTATAGCATCATCTCAAATGGTACTATGAATAACATTTTACAAGGTTAATCGATATATACCTTACCTCTAGCTGCAGAAATCTACAATAAAGTTAATTAATACATTTGTAGGACTAGTATTAGACAAACTATTTATTCAGACTGTGGTCACTTCCTGACATCTACCCTTGTTTTAGAATTGAGAAGTGAAAGCAGGTTGGCTTGGCAGCAGTGTTACTGGTAATTTACTTAAGCCTTGATATTGCAAAGATGTTTGGTGTATCTAATTCTAATAAAGAGGGGAGGTGCTTCCAGAAGTTCAAGTTCACAAAATGATTGGTCTTGTTTCCCATACATGTAAAGACTTGTAACAACTAGACGTATCTTTCTTTCACCTCCAAAAAAGCATAGCTAGGTTTTAAAGTCCAGATAGTTACATTTCACTGTTCCTACCTGTAACCTGATTTTGACTCATACAAATCTTATGGTACCCTTCTGACCTAATTTCCCACATTACTTACTTTATAAAACAACTAAACAATATTTTTCTTCAAAACCTGAGGTTTTTCACAGCAACCGGGTCAGAAGCAAATGCCAACAAATTGATCTTAATTGAATCAGCACTACCCCATTTCAATCTTTATTCTAATTCAGAAAAAAAAGGAAACTAATGTGAAGGTAAGAAAGAAGAAAAGCATAAGTTGTCCCAGTTGGAAATAAATCCAGGTTATTTTTTTAGTTCAAGGTACAAGTTCATATACCTTTTCTGTAAGATTAATAATAAGCATTTCAAGGTCTTTGCACTGATTGTCTTTTCTTGCCTTCTATTTGCCAGCTGTAGAAACTTTACATTTCCTGAGCATCCTGATGCTTTGCTAATACCTCTTTATCTCATGTCAAGAGGACAGACTTTTGCAAATATAGCTATATAAATAATAATAAAAAAATGTAATAAAGGTTAGCTTCATATTAGTAGGTGTTTGGGACCACTTCCTTGCTGCAGAAATTTAGTTTTATATTAAAATAAGTCTCATATCTTTTCCTTAATAATTCCTTCGTTCTTACTGTTTCCCTTTGCATTCTGGGAAATAAAATACAATTCTATATCTACTTTTTTTGGCTGACAACAGATAAAGAGCATCAAAGAAAAAATTTTTTTATAAAATGTAATTCTAATCTATCTAAAGACCAGTACAATATATTTGCTCAGTTAAGCTTGCTGGACAGGATGTATTTGCACCTAGAATCTTCATCATAAAAAAGGCAAGACTGGACAGATATTATTCATTATTAATCTCCAGGTGTTCTGAAATCTTTTTCAAGATCATCAAATCAAAAGAAGGTATTATCACCAAAGAACCCTGGCATCTTTTCTGAAAAAGTTCTCTATTTTGCTATATTGTACCATCAGGGCTTGATTAGAAATGTCAAATCTGCAGGAACTGTGTAATAATAGAATAGCACAATCCATAGTTCTATCACATTTATGCTGGAGGGATGCCAACCAGCCTCAGCACTGGGCAATAAATTAATAACCTCTTCCATTGTCAAGTTTCACTTTGAAGTGTTGCTGAGCAGCTGGCAGCACTTGAGTGGGAAGTAAACACACCAGAGTTAAGCAAAATTAGCTGCCTGGGCTGGGCACTTGCACTGATGTGCTTCCTGGCAGAACCATCAGATACTGTCCATGTGTGGGGCAGGCACTTCAACAACCTGGTCCTTACGGCTACTCTTACAGCTTGAACTCCTCAAGTTTCATCTCTAGGGATGGAGATGAAAGTTCTGGATGAGGAACCCAACAGAAGTGTGTTGAACCAGTCTTCACTGGTAAAGACACCAGTAGCAGGTGGGTTGCTTTCTTTTAGAGGGTTCTGTGGGTGTATATGGGACATGGAATGCATCTTTATTCCTTCTGCTGCTTTATTTGCTTTCTTCAAGGTAACATAGATGGGCTGTAGCACATGGAAGCTACACAGTGAACATTCTTGCTGCGTTTGTTATATTACGAGTTCATATCAAATGGAATTGAAGCAGTGCATCAGTCCAGCCACAGAACCTAACGTCTACCACAGGCTTGTGTGAAACTCTCCCGGTGTGCTTCACACAGTTTACGTTCTGAGTCTCTGACAGCATGAACAAGCTGCCTCTTCTCAGCTCCCCGCTGCATACATGCTAAAATAAAACTTGTGATTCGCTTCCAGATAAATGTATCTTTTTGATTGTTATATAAAAAGGTTCTGTTTGAAGGGCAAATTGCGGACTCTTACATAGCCCAGGCTGGTGCACTCAGAAACAATCAGAACAAGTAAGAGTCTTTGTATGCCTGACAGACGGATGCTCTCAGCCCTCAAAACTCCTTCTTGAAAGCCAAGGCCATAGCAGGCACAGCATGTAAACAAACAAGTATTAGACCTTGTATTAGCTTAAATTCCCAGGGAAAATGAAACTATGAAATATAATGCACACTGCCATAGTTCCTTGGTTGTACTATGTTCTACTTACAAGAAAAATCCGAATACCTTTAAAATGTTTTAAAAGCTAAAGTGACACTGTAATACATGCAAGAATGAGACAAAATATCATCTCCCATGATGCAAAATAAAGCCAAAGCCTTCAGCAAGAGTCTTGAAATACATTAAATTGGATTTGAGGTTCAAAATTCAGCTACTGATGCTTCTTTACTTTCCTTCTTTCTCCAATTTTTACTAAGTGTATTTCAAATGTGCTACCTACCACAAACTCCACAATGGAATGAATTTCTTATTGTCCTGTTACTTCAAATGTTTAAGATGAGAAAGTAACAGCCATATAGCATAAAACAAGTGGCTGCAGAAGGGCAGAGAAAAGCTTCCTTGTCTGTTATTCTGTCTTCCATAGTGGGTTATAAGGGGTACTAAGGGAAGAAGTTAAGAAACTAGGATTCACTATGAGTTACGTGCATCCACAGGAAAATAACCAAACAATAGAATATTTGGTCAAAAGTGGCATTTATGTTTCAGTATCGATTACATGTACATCAGAGAAAACCCCCCAAGAACATTTTATCTCACACCAGTCTAACCTGGTGTCCATACACACCAGGGACTCTGCAAGAGCCTATTGCTAATTTTATGGATAGTTGCACATGCACCATGTGAGACATTCACATTCTGTCAAAAATCAACTTAGCAACATCTGAGACAATTTCTTTTCAAGTGAGTCAAAGCCACTTTTCCTCTACTGAGGAGCAAACTCATGGCAAGACAGGTGTTCTAACAGAATCTATTTCTGAGTTACTGGAGTGCATGCATAGCCCTTGAAGATTTTTAAAAGAAGGGGAAAAAACTTCTTAAAAGAAATAGAAAGAGGAGTTTGTGCTTTGGATCAATGAAAACTGGACAAACAGAATTTCACAAACTGTAACAAAAAAGAAAAACTAAAACAAGACCTTTGTTTGAAGAAAAAGTAGTAGATTTCAGATAAAGTACTTTAGAAACTGTTAGTGGGCTACTAAACTAACACACTTTAAAGTAAAGTTCTTACTCAACATCCAGTAGTAGAAATTACTGCAGAATTTCTACTTTTTACTATAGAGGCTGGGGTTTGGCATAAGAAGCTTAGCCTGTAATTTCACTAAACTTATCAGCAATGAAAATCTGCCATTGATCAAGGCTCCAGACTTGCTTAAAGTGGAAAGGAGCTCAGAACCAAGAGTTGACTTTATATCACAACTCTTTCTGCACGATTTTTTTTTCAGCCTGGTAAATGAAGCTGCATGATAAAATAGCAATAAATATCCAATCACTTGTTATCCATGCTTAGACATAGCGTATTTTTAGTGACAAAGCTGAAGTAGTACACTGATTAAGCAAATTATTCAGGTGCCATCTATCACTGAAAGCCTTTATCTCTTTTTCATGTTATGCTCACAGAACCTTGAAAATAAAATGAAATAATAGAAGGAAATCCTTATTCCAGCTAAGCAACAAAACTTTCAACCAGAATCCCTCTAATTCCCTCTCTGGTGCATGATTTCTCCCATCACTTTGGTCAAGACTCATCCTCAAAAGTCATTTAGAGTTATTTTGATGGGGGCATAAAGAGTAAGTCTGTCCTAATGAGAGCGACATCAGTGCTTCCCCAGCTATCTGGAATCCCAAATCTAGCATAAATCTTGTAGTAGTGAGGACCATGGGTTTCTGTTGTGACCCAACAATGAAGCCTGACAGAATGTGAATGTCTGAATATTGAATTACATTTCCAGGGAAGCTGCCTGCCTGAAATCATTGCGTTTTTATTAAATTTGATCCTACATGTAAAGATAAAAATAATCAGTGACTACTTTTGTTATTATGGTAAAAAACCTGACCACTTTAATACAGAGCTTTCAGACTGTCTAAAGGTCCAGACTGTGTTAACAAAACGTACAGTTTGTATGGCTTTGCTGCTTCGATAATCTTGCTGGAACGAATGCTTGTGGGCAGAGAGATACCACTAGGCATGGGTTGTAGCGGCACTGTCTGCCAAATAACCGTTCAACAAACTACAGTGTTCTTTGGAGTAAATAGGAGAAACACAAGTTGTTGAGTCTTACAGTAGCACAGAAATGGCACAGTATCCTGGCCCATAAGCCAGCCTGTGGATGAGACACTTTGGTGGTGTTTGTCACATATTCTACACTATTTATTCATGAAAGCAGATAGTTACGCACCAATTCTCAGTATTGCATTCATTGAAGGAATTATAGTTCACTGCCCTTACCAGATAAGATACACAGGCAGCTTGTATATGTCACAAAATGCAAGATACTTCAATCTCTATAGTCTCAATAACCAAGTTCGAGTAATCCATGCCAGACAGCTTTCAGCTGGAGAGGCAGTTCAGCTGGTTGTTTACTTCCAGTATTATTACTAGCAGATAGTTTCAAGGCATTATTAAATCCCTACTCCCTAACAACCAGCTCCCTATTATTAACATGCATTGACAGCCCACTCACTATCTGTAGATGTACAATGTATTTGGCAGCAATCAACCTTCATTTGCTACCTGAGACCATGGATTTAGTTTGATGGACACTATCAAAAACAAACCACAGAATTGCTTGGGGCCAGATAGCACAGATAAGGCAGAGGAAAATGAACTTTCATCTAACAGCTGGAGAAGTAAACTGAACGTCATCATTTAGGGCTGCACAGTATAAAATGTGAAAAACAACTGACTGCATTTCTAGTAAATTACAATGTATTTTTGAGGCTCACCAATATTTTCCCCTCCATTATAAAACAAACAAAAAACATGATTGTGAAAATTGAGGAACATGTCTGTATTATTTGTATGACTATTACAAATATATCTGCTAAGTTGATTTTTGATGCATCAATAGTTAATGCAATGGAGCATTAAACCAACAAGTCTTTTCAGGTACTCAGGAAAACAAACATTTGCTTATGTACCCACCAGACCTTCAAATAATCTCCTTTGAAAGTCCCCCTCAACCTCACTGGGACCATTCTGCTCCAGCATGGGGCTGGGGAAAGCTGTCCCAGTCTGCAATACAAGGGACCTTTCTGTGCCACACTGGGAACTGAGGTTTTAAACACATAAAAGGTGCAGTCATGAGAACTAGAGAGGTAAAAATAATGTTTGCAAAGAAGTCTATCATAACTTAGTCATCAATGAGCTAGGATCTAATCCAGAGATGAGTTGAGCCTGCCTAAATTCTGAGGAAAACACCAAACTTATAAAATCTGTATCGCATTAACCTTTTCCCCTCTTCTTGCTAGAGTTGATATAGTACCTGTTTCAGAGGATGAGTTCTCTTTTATTGGTTTCCCATATTATTTGCCATTCATGAAGAGAGTCTGTATCAGAGAGCAAAACTGGATAGTGATGGTGAAGCAGCAAAACTAACTAACAGGAGAAAGTCTGCTCAGGAAGCATGAACAAAAACCCCAAGGAGCTGTCAAGTTCCTTGGACAAGAGAAGTACAGGTAATAAACCTCATACTTAAAAAAGGTTGGGCTTCAGGTGGCTTTTTTGGAAAGGAGGTATTGAGAGAAAAAAGGCAATGATGGTGTTGAGATTACCATGATAATCATAGAATCATAGAATAACCAGGTTGGAAGAGACCCACCAGATCATCGAGTCCAACCATTCCTATCAAACACTAAACCATGTCCCTCAGCACCTCATCCATCTGTGCCTTAAACACCCCCAGGGAAAGCGACTCAACCACCTCCCTGGGCAGCCTCTGCCAGTGCCCAATGACCCTTTCTGTGAAAATTTTCTTCCTATTGTCCAGCCTAAACCTCCCCTGGTGGAGCTTGAGGCCATTCCCTCTTGTCCTGTCCCCTGTCACTTGGGAGAAGAGCCCAGCTCCCTCCTCTCCACAACCTCTTTTCAGGTAGCTGTAGAGACCAATGAGGTCTCCCCTCATTGCTCCCCTCCTCTTTATAATAATAAAGGGAGAGATTGCAAATGGAGCTCTTAAAGCCTCTTGAGAAAAACTCATTATTCTTTACTTTTAATTTTATTTGTAGAACACAGGAAAAAAGTGTCCCAACTTCTCAGCCACGAAAATAGCCCGCAATATTTTGTTCAAGTTTCCAGTAACGTGTACAATCAGTAAGTGACCGATGTTAATGAGACCTCCAAGAGTTGTTAGGAAGCTAATGGTTTCTCAGATGATATCATTTTGTCAGTTGATTACCTTGCTTCATGTAGGGAGTGCGGGTGATTACTGCCTTGCAGGAATCTGCAGCAGCACCTCTCATATCAAAATCAATGGCAAGTAGTGAAAAGTCTGACTTACCCTTCCTGCTTGCCCTGGGCTTTACCCTCAGCTCCTTCCCAGGCAGCTGCCAAGCGGATGCTCCCCTTGGCTCTGCAGCCTCCACCCCAGCACAAGCAGCAGCCAGTGAGCCATCTCCCACTTGCCCGAGCTTACTGCTCAGCTGAAGTAGCGAGTGCCTTGTGGCTGCTGTGCCTGTCTCACAGAGACCTCATTCACATAGCCCTTGAGCCCCAAGAGGAGAATAAACACACTAGTAAAATTGAATTTACTTCCCATAATAAATTTCCATGTACAGATCACCATCTCCTGTGAGGTTTCGCCCATGCAATACAGCACTGGTATGTACCCAGCATAAGAATTATTTTTTCAGAGTATGGATGACCAATTTTTCTCACTACAATTCAATCCTTCTTTAAAAAGAAAAAATTAAAAAGAAAAAAAGAGAGAGAAAAATGTTGGAAGTCACACTGATGCCATTTCGAAGGGAGGATCCCTGGCCGTGTGCAGTCCTTAGGCAATACCACTTGTTCAGAAGGTGAACCTTTGCCAAAGGAAAAACAAGTTGGATTTTGAACATGATTATAGTCCAGTTACTGTTAATCCCTCTGGAAATAACTGCATTGTCTTTAAGGCTTTCCAGGTGAAATGGTTTCACATTTGTCAGGGCAAATGCAGACTATCGTCAAGATATCTGTTTGCAGATCCTTGTTAATAGCTGAAAACTGAATCAGATCTATTATTGCCTTTATTGCTGACATCTGTTTCTCCCTAAAGATGTGTAAATAACTGCAGCCAACACAGCTGACAGAAAGGAGAGAGATACAAATCAAAAATGAAAAGTGCTCTGGGATATTTTAAGGCCCACTGATAATAAATTTCAAAGACTGCTGCTTTCTTATGGCATGTACTTAAACCTTAGGCGAAGAATACAGAGCTATAGTATATATGCCTCATTTTCTAAGATACAACCTTCGTATTTATACTACAACAAGATTGTATTTCTAGTGTTTCCCATACTAAGGAAGAAAAAGAATTTGTTTATCTATAAAAACTGTAAGAAATTTAAAACCAGGGAACCTGGTGAACAGAATTATCCTTCCAATCACTTATGACAAGTAGCTAAAGAGAGCTAATTTGCAGCCCTGACTTAAGGGCAGTATTACTACTGACTAGAACAGACCAAAAGAAGTCTCCTCTGAACATCATTTATTGTGTACATTTAGAATAACCCATCTGTCTTTTTTAACTGAGAATTTAAATGTAATAACACATTCTTCACTCAGAGTATCTTCACACGTTACAAGTGGAGAGGTGAAAGTGAAAAGGAAAGATCAGTTAAGTGGAAAAAAGTGGATACGTTATTTTGTTTATTATATTCATTACAGTCCTGCCTAGAGACACAACAAGTCTAAGGCCTTGTTCTGGAAAAATTACTGTGAAACACAGTAAAACTGGTGTAAGCTGCGAAAATCTTGCAGACAAACAGATGATACAAAAGCCACTGCATAAAGCAAGCACACTAAGGGACTGAGACACACAGCAATCCCGGCAAACATCATCTCAGTGGCGTAAGAACAGTTTTATTATTTTCTTAATTTCACATTTGATTTGGGGTCGGTGAAGGCATGGAATTCTGGTGGGAAAGGGCTGGCAAAGTGGAAAACCAAAGGGGCAAGACAATGAGAAGAGGAAGGAGAAGCCATCAAGAGCAGAAGAGAAGCCACTAAGCCTGACATCACCCTACAAGCTGGCACTTGGCCTGTGGAGGGGGGATACAAACAGGCATAACGACACATACCAAAACATTTACAAGAATTGCAGAAGAACAAATGTTATATTCAGAATATTGTTGTTTGTAGCAATACCATTCACTGATCAAAATGGTGAACATCAGTTCTGCACCAAAACCAGACACTAACAAATTGCATAGCTGAATTCCTTTCTTTTTTTGCTGTATGTGTAATTTTCTCATTCACTAATACACCCCGAAAGTGTGAAAACAACAACAACAAAAAAGTAGCTTTCATTTAGTAATTTAGCTGAGCAGTTCAGAGTTTTCCTGCAGCTTCATCCTGTGCTCTAGTATAGAGTACAGACTTGTACTTCCCAAAGAAGAAAAGCAGCAGGCTTGCAGGTGAGTTACAGAATCACTCTTGCCAACAAAACGCTTTCCAGGAGTCTATTGTTATCACTGATCTAGGCACACTGGAGAAAATGTTATTGAAAAGCCATCGGACAACATTAAGTATCTTCATTAAACACAGTCAAGCTGGTATCATTAAGTTATAAAGACTGATCAAATGCATTTGACAGAACTATAGGAGCAGCAGAAGGCCTCCCAGTCATTGCGTGCTGAAGAAGGAGCTTCTACAGTGCAGCGTTTTTTCTCAAGCTGGGGATATCCTAAAATGACTTTAAAGGATTTCAGAGCTGTCTTTGAACTGTGCACAGGAATAATTCTGGGACAACCAGCAAAACATGGTGAGCCTATAATTGCTTAGGTCTTGGAGAAAATAAGAATCACTTTTGGACACAAATTTCTGGTAACTTTCCAGTTCTTGGAGACAGATTACAATAGCTTTCCAGCAAGCAAACAAGCACTGCTTGCTTCTTTATGCCAAGAAGAAAAAGAGTAGAAAAAAAAGATATCCATAGAGAAAATAATCCCTAAATCAGAACATAAGCAGTTCCCGTGGAAGAGGCAGCCCTGCAGAGTACATTTCAATATATTCTTCCCAGGCTTACGCCAGGCCAGTGCCAAGACCCGATACCTCTGGCTGCTCACACCAGCTCCAGGCTCCTCTGTGGGCAAGTCAGCCGGCTATGCTCTCAAAAGCACTATTAGGACTGGTACTACCTCCACCCCTCACCTTCACGTAGCACTACCTTGAGAGCTACCCGAGAACTGTGGTCTACTTTAAGCAAATATCGTAATGAAAATAAAGTTGAACTCATTTTTATGTTAATCTGTTTTACTTATTTTCAGTTTATCAAGTCAAATCTTCCGAAGGAGAGGCTGCAATGTGAAGGGAGACAAAACGTGATTTCGAATTTGGGAATTTCCTAATAACCCACCCTTAGACAATTTGTAGAAAGTGATCGTGTTGCTAAATATATTTTTGTTTTCCAAAAAGTCTTTTTATTTATGGAAAATGAAAATAAATGAGAGAAGAGAAATTTCAATTACTTCCATTCCCCTCAACACAATAATGAAGACAACCACAGTCAGTGCCCTGTTTCATCTGGTGTAAGGCAGTGTCTTTTTTCAGCCATTAATCTTCATGTCAGTGTTCCTGGAGGTTTCATCATTCTTCTCCTTCCAGAAATATTTACTCAAGCTTTCATACTGTTTGAATTTAGGAAGAAAAGAGCTCATCATTTTGAGTTTAATTTCTAACTGAAAATAAAGCTTTGGTGATACATACTTAAAATTCAACTTGTATAGTGCAGTGAAATCTCTCAAATTGTTGCTCAGGGGACTGACAGAATGGAGTTGCTCAGTGGAGGCGGGCTGTCAGCTAGAGTGAAGCAGACCTGTACTTCATGAGATGCTTTGGGGAATACCAAAAGGGGAGCCTGGCAGTGCAGAGCCGTTCATTATAGTGGTCTCATACAACTTTCAGTATTTGTATGATATAAAAAATTCCTTTGTCCCTAAGTAGGCAGCAAGAATGAACTAGTTATGCTATGTGTTACCAGATAAGACTTCAAGGTATTAATTATACTGGCATTTCCAAATGACAAGGAAATTCTGCATAAGAATATCATTTAGCTCAAGTTAACCAAACAAAATGGTCAACCACTTTCCTCGCTAGGCCAAAATATTGTTACCATATCCCTAAAACCAAGGAAACTGGCCATTCTTGACCAAGTATTAAATTTCTTTTTCTGCCACTCAAAAATGCAGTGCAAACTGAAGAAGAAATTCAGCTCAACCATCTCTGCTTTCTATTGCCTACCCTGCAGCCTGAGGCAGGTCACGACTGCTCAGATGCCTCTCTACCTGTCTGTAAGACAGTGACATTGTGTGAGGAGTGGAAATCACAGGGTTTTCCCCAAAACAAAACAGAAAAATACCTTTGCTTAATCCAAATGTCACTACAACACAAACCTCTGGAGGAAGAGGTGCAAGACCCTGCAAGACGAGCAGCCTGAATGTCAGGAGTGGGAGTATTTCCATGTTTGCCAAAAGAGCCAGCATTCCCTGTGACAGCACAGAGATCAGAAGATGACCTGCATTTCACAGCTTGTCTGGGCAACCCACAACACCAAGCTCTCTTCTCAACCCAAACTGCTCACATTGTTCCGCCTGCCCATCCTCCTGCGGCACATAAACTGCTCCCTGAAGTAGCCTGTGGGGCTAATCTGGATGAGAAAATTCCATTTTGGATGGGCTAGGTAAGTGGACTGTGCTGTGCACCCCATCCCCGTGCTGTGTGGGCTTAGCTCTGCATCGAGTTCATCTCTCTCCTGCCTTTTGCTACTGGAGATGAATGTTAATCACTAACACACTGTTTTCAAGTAATAGTCTGCAGCATGAATCACCCAGAAGAATGCTGTAATTCAAAACACACCACCGAAAACCAGCGTAACATAGCCTCAATTGTCTCCCTTAAAATATTTCTTTCAGGTGACGATATGCCTAATTTCACTTCTCAAAGTTGCAGAGATAAGAGCAGCATCCCCCAAACCAAATGGTAACTATGGTGACCAATACCGGGGCGATGAGCACACCTCCTGTTCCAACTGAGCCCAGAGCAGTGGAGTTAAGAAATGACATGAATAAAAATAAGTTCGAAAAGAAAGCCAAAGTATGGGCAAAACTTTGGCTAAGTTATCAATACAACACTATGGAATGTATTATTCATTAATTCCTGCATACATGTATCTTATAGTCCTGAGGCCTTTCACCATTTAATAGTATCAGATAAAACCAGAAAAGTCTAACTTATTTAAGCAGAAAGAAAAGGACAGGCTTATTGCTGCCGCTGCCACTCATGCAGGCACAGGCCAACACACACAGTGGCCAATTCCTCCCTTGTACAGAGTTATTACAAGAAGTTCTAGATCCACCCATGTCTGGTATGTGGCAAAAATGCAATAATAAACAGATGCGGGCCTGGAGTACTTAGTAAATCTGCTCCAAAGTTGTACATGTAATGTCCTGATCTGCAGTAGGAATGTTCTACTGAGGAAGGAAATTGAAGATGTGCATCATGGACAAAAAAAGCTGCCCAGTCTTCTCCCCTCACTATGTCTTCGGCTGCTCCTGCCTGCCAAGCGCTTGCAAGTGTCCCTTCCAAGCAAAAGCAATGACTTAGAGCAGAAGTATGATGGGTCAGTGGTCAGCAACTCATCGATGTTGCTCTGTATCACACAGGAGAGGTGCTGCCTACACACACATGCATCCAACGCTGTGTTCGTGCGCACAGCATGCAGAAGCCTGTCCTTTCTCTTAGCACTGAAACCAAGTGTGACAGGAGGGGACTTTTCTATCTGGGAGAAAGACATGTGTTGTTATGGTGCCTTGTTCTGAATTCTGTCCATTGACACTAAAGGGTAAACTGGAAAGGAGTGATTTACCAAAAGCCTTCATGATAAAGGACTTTGCCAGAGTTAGAAGCCAAGGCCTTTGTCTCCAGCTAAGCAATGTGCTACCATACATAATTCAAAAGCAGAATATTTCACACAGTACTTAATAGTAGTACCATGAATATTCTTCTCATTGTATCACTGGTAGTTTCTTGCTGCTTCCTAACTATAGAAGAAGAACATTTTTTAACCTCTGGAATTTACACAATACAAGACGTTGTGTCTTCCTTCTACTACTGCAAGAAATTTACTGTGTAGCTGACAGCTGGCATACCATGGCCAGACGTAGGGGTAAAGGACAGTGGGGAATAATCAGACTGATTAAAGTGATGGTTTAAAGAACAACATGCCAGTGTATTCCCAATGAAAAGGTGGAAAGAAAGAGCTATGGGTTTGAAAAGTTAAATGGGCAGAGTTAAACAAAGAACTTAATTTACTTTAACGTGTCTGTTCACAGTCAGCAGGTTTCTGGGTGCTTATGTCTCCAAACTGATCAAATGCTGGTTTCTGTGTGACAGTCTCTCCTCCCTAATTGATACCCCCTCAAGGCTGCTTTCAGCTTGCTGAAAATATTCGGATGCAGATTCTGGAGAACTTAAGCCAGGCAAGTATTTTGCTGGGAAGGAGGTATAGCAAACCCCGGAGCACGTCTCTCATTTCTTTTTACATCCTGTCTCAAGGCCTCCTCTCTCCAGCCCTTCTGACTAAACATACAGGCAAAACAAAAAGCCCTCCTTCCCCCTCTGAAAAGGAAGGAAAATCACAGCAATTTTGCCTGAGCAGCCCCAGTATTTCTGAAAACTCCACTTTGATTCCCCTGTCTGTGGTTAAAATACAAATGCCATCTTCTTTTCTCTCCTTTCTTCCTTCCCTGCTACTGTTTTTAGGTAAAGTAAAAGAGCTTTTCCCCTTTGGCTGTCTCCAAAAACTGTAGGGAACAAAGTATGTGTTATTTTTAGATTCCACAGTTCCAATCCTGCTTGACTTAGCGTGGGAGACTCTGTCCTGTAAAGACGAGGATTCTCATTTGTTGATAGAAAAATAATAATTGCACTGCTGGTTGAACCACTTATTTTCAGAGTGCTGCATTCAAAACCTGCTAATGGATGCAACTAAAAGCTATTAGAAATTTCTGCTTGTCCAGGCATCCAATGCTGTAATGTGTATCCCAGCCTTCTCTCTCAAATTCACCCCTTCTTATACTTCTATCACCATTATTTCCCACCTGACAGTTTTACCCCTCTGTACCCTGGAGCCTTCTCCCATCCCCTCAAGCTGTGCTACCTAAGTTCTTTCAGGTTCCTTTTTCCCTCACTGTTGTCTCTGAAGGACCCCACTACAAGACTGAGCAGCTCTCTGTCTTCCTCACTCTCCATATACTCTGTGAGGGTTATTTTCCACACCGGTGTCACCATGTAATAGGCATCTCTTCTAACATCACTTCCCAGGGAAAGTGGCCTATAGAATGCAATCCAGCAACAATTGAAATGTAACTTGAAAAATGCAAGGTCCTTGGGAAACGTAGCTCATTAAAAGAGGGCTAAGGAACACAGCAAATGAGAGATGCAGACTGAAAGTCTGGAGGGTGTAGGGAAATGGCAGATTCTAATATCTCTGAGGATAAGAGGAGGTTAAGGAACAATTTGGTGAGCCTAAACATATGCCACCGTGGACCCGAGCATGAAGGACCTCTTCAGACTGCTTAGGAGAAATTGGTGCTCACAAGACCACACAACCTGCCAGCACGTATCTCTTTTCTCCCTGCCAATATCTTGGAAAGCAAGGGAGACATCACAAAGATAAAACAAGTAAACAACAAAAACTACTTGCAGAAGCTTATTAACTAGGTCAATAAGCTGGTTTGAAGAGGGAGAACCAAACCAGTAGTTACTGAAAGATGCTTTTGGATTAGGCCCTAAACCAAGAAATCAGAGAAATATTTCATACGTGTTGCACTTGTGACTAAGGGTACTGAGGTCAAGGGGATCACTTGTGGCCTGGAAGGCACGAGCACATACAATTGCATTGTTGGATCAGAACCACTGTCTCCCCAGTGTGGTGCCTCCTCCAAAAGAGTGCCGAGCACATTAATTCCCTGTCTGGGCATTCTATAGCTGGAAGCAATTATATTACATAAAGGACCATATGTATATGATATGAGGTTCTTCAAGGATTGCTCTTCAGAACACAGACACATGAAAATACATTATTCAAGTTATGTAGCTAAAATCCACATTTTCACAAATCCTCATCTTTTCCCACATATTGCACAATATGCTTATACATGGCTCCACCCCAGAAAGTGCTGTATTTTTTTAAATAGTCTCACTTCTTTGCATTCCAATGTTTTTAATCACTACCACATATAATTATTAGCTATAAAGGAATTTATAAACTTTGGAATATGGTACACAAAAGACAAAACCTGTATTTTTCTCCAACAATACTTCTCCCTCCTAAGAGCAGAAATCAGCATTAGTAGTAAGTTGATTATTTAAGCAAGAAACAATTTGAATATTTAAGAAACAAACCCTCAGCTTTCTCCCACAATAGTTATTAAACCACTCAGTGATCTCTGGTTAATATATAGATATTTTAACAAGCTACTTAATTTTGCAGAAGGATGTTTTGTTATTTATATTCTGTTGGACTACAAGCACAATTAAATGACTCTCTTATGGTATATTTCAGCTTGAGCATTTTCAAAGGCCAATAAAATAGAGATACGTAAAAAAAGAACTTTTTCTTAATTCCTCTTTAAGGTATCAAAACATGTTTAGCTTGAGTTGTGAGCACATGCTAGAGGCAAATATGGCCTATTTGTAATGGTTTCCATGTTCAAAAGTAATAAGCCATCTTCTTTTGATACTAACAGAGATGTGAGGATGAACCACATCAAAGTAATGAAGCTACACGAGTACGGCATGAGAGTAGAACCCAGTTATATTTTTAAAGTGGTTTTCCTCGCAGTAATAATTGGAAGGGGAAATAGGAAAAAACCCAAAAGCAACAGAAAGTAGTAGTAATCTCAATTTGTGCATGACATTTGTGTCGCATTTGAAATTCAGATTGATTTGACCAAGAAATGAACACCAGCATTTGGGGATGCTACATAGCAGCTTTGTCAGGATGGTTAAGGAAGAGTCTGGGAACAACCTCACTTGACTTGATGTGTTGTCACAGCAATTTGAACTGATGGCAATTCTGAAATCTGAACAAAACTTTGTACCTTAACACTACCTGGAAAGTCAAGATGAAGTCAGAACAGCTTCATCCAACACTCACAACTACTCAGACTAAATTAGTTCCCATCCATTACCTTCTATCCTTTAGGTCTAACATTATGTTCAAAAAATAAGATCAGTGGTAAGGTGGGGTATTTCTTAAAGTAAGCTGATGTCTCAGAACAACTCTCAAATTGAACTATCAAGACAGCACATATAGCATAGCACAGATGTGCACAATACTGATCAATCCATTCTCCTCCCATACTGCTTACTTGTAGACTTAAAGATCTTTCTCTTCCATTTCCTTTCTTTCTTCTCTTCTCTTTTTGTTTCTTTGTGTCTCCAGGTACTAAGAATAAATATATGCTCAAGAAAAGAGAAACAAAGAATAAAAAGCCCCAAGCAAGACCCTGAAGTCTTTGCCTTTGAGAAAGGAGTGAAAAATCTACTTAGGAACCACTGTTTCCTAAAGATTCAATTATGTCCCTAAATTTTATATAGCACATTATTCCAAAGCATGGGGCTATGGAGAAAAACTTAGTTCAAAGAATAAAGTAACCCAGTGGAGTTCACAAATTGACAATTTGTACTCCATGATAGGCCTGAGAATGTCCTCTCTTTTTTAAGGGAAATATGGAAAGCCAAGAAGGAAGCAGTGCTACAGTTATATATAGCAGGCTAGCCACTGCATCTAAGAGGAAATACGTTACGATTACTTTTGAATACCCATTGCACAAAGAAGACTACACAGAAAGAGCAGAAAACATGATTTCCTAAGAGCTGACACAGTCATTACAATTACGAACTCCTTTGAAGGTAAGGAACTGACTCACCCAGAAACACCAGGGTATTTTCTAAAGGAGGAGGGAGGATATATTTGATGGAGCTGAGCCTGGCTCTCTTGGCATGACATGTAGCCATTTCCAGGTGAATGCACACACGCACCTGTGCAGCTATTGACCCTTAGTGCTAAAGAACAGCACAACTCCTTTATTTCTCTATTAATTTTAGTTGTTCTGATACAATTCTGTCCCATAGCCTGCTCATTACAGACCCTTGGGGTTTTATCCTCTACAGCACCAATTCATTGCCCCGAGTCTCCTGCCTGCTGTGTTTTGGAAGGAGTCATGTCGTTCTCCACGGTGCACCCCTGAGTGATGTGACACATACAGAGTTATAAAAGGCTAAAGGGTTTGACACCTTGTTTCCATCCATGGCTTAATGTTACACATGTGCACAGCTTCATTTTCATGACGTGGCTGCAGCTTTTGGGACCTGGAATTATACTGCATATTTTTATTTTTCTTACCTGTCTCTCTGTGTGTCTACAAAAGCCCACTGGCTCTGACATCCTCTTCTAGCAGCCCAGACAACCCTGTTTTCAGTTTTCTGTTGAACACGATGTCAGCAAATGACAACTTATACTCTACTGATGTCATTCTGTAGTTTAACAATGTTAAATATAGGTCAGTCTGACCCCCATCACCTTTTTAGTAGATACTTTATTATTTTTACTTTATTATTTTTTTTCCATCAACTAGTTAGACTAGGGATAATGGGGATATGCTGTGCCATGATTCATTGCAACAGCTTAAGCATATGCTCATGAAATGGCAGCTTGTTGTCAGACGTAATCGTGTCAGGCTTATCATGGCTAGCAAAAGCAGATTTAGTACAAACAGTCAGCTGCTGAAATCTGCAGTCTTCTAATACAACTATTCTAAGAGACATGGTTAAATACTAGTTGATGATAAATAAGCTGCTGGGGTTTGCTGCCCCCACGTCTGTATTATAAATCTGTATTATTTTGTTCAGTAGACCAGGGTTTTTCTCCTGTAAAAGCAGCAACAGCAGGCCTCTGACTTGGCAATTTTATCTTTTTTGACTGGAATATATGAAAAAATCTTCACAGAATCACAGAATCACAGAATAACCAGGTTGGAAGAGACCCACTGGATCGTCGAGTCCAACCATTCCCACCAATCCCTAAATCATGCTCCTAAGCACCTCATCTACCCTAACCTTAAACACCTCCAGGGACGGCGACTCAACCACCTCCCTGGGCAGACCGTTCCAATGCCTAACCACCCTCTCCGTGAAGAACTTTTTCCTAATCTCAAGCCTAAATCTCCCCTGGCGGAGCTTGAGGCCATTCCCTCTCGTCCTGTCCCCTGTCACTTGGGAGAAGAGGCCAGCTCCCTCCTCTCCACAACCTCCCTTCAGGCAGTTGAAGAGAGTAATAAGGTCTCCCCTCAGCCTCCTCTTCTCCAGGCTAAACACCCCCAGCTCTCCCAGTCACTCCTCATAAGGCCTGTTCTCCAGCCCCTTCACCAGCTTTGTTGCTCTTCTCTGGACTCGCTCCAGAGCCTCAACATCCTTCTTGTGGTGAGGGGCCCAGAACTGAACACAGTAATCGAGGTGCGGTCTCACCAGTGCCGAGTACAGGGGGAGAATAACCTCCCTGGACCTGCTGGTCACGCTGTTTCTGATACAAGCCAAGATGCCATTGGCCTTTTTGGCCACCTGGGCCACTGCTGGCTCATGTTCAGTCACTGTCAACCAACACCCCCAGGTCCTTCTCCTCCAGGCAGCTTTCCAGCCAGGCTTCTCCTAGTTTGTAGCTCTGCTTAGGGTTGTTGTGCCCCAAGTGCAGGACCCGGCATTTGGCCGTGTTAAACCTCATGCCGTTGGTCTCAGCCCAGCAGTCCAGCCTGTTCAGGTCCCTTTGCAGAGCCTCCCGACCCTCCAGCAGATCGACACTTCCACCCAGCTTGGTGTCATCTGTAAACTTGCTAAGGGAGGACTCAATCTTGATCTCTTCCTGAATGTCACTCTTCAGGGGAGCCCAGTACAAAATTTATATGGTCCCTCTGAGAACTTAAAGTCAGTAACAGACCTTTCTGCCCAATATACAGAGTCATGTGCTTGTAATACCTTCACAACCAGCCCCCATGTGTCATACAGAAGCTCCTCTGTAACAGGTAAAAGAGGCTATAAATGCTCCTGTGCTGTAAAGTCCCAGCTTCCCATAGATACTAGAGATTTAATCTACCAATATGCCATTGCTGTTAAAAAACAGGGTTGCTTTCCTCTGCTTTTATGCATGAACCTTTCCGGTAACTCAACAATACAGCAACCAAAATTGTCAAAAGAGTGCAGGAGAGGATAGTGACTACAGTGCCTACCAATTTGTAGGATTCATGGCAGAGAGCAAACCTCACTAACCCCACTTCAGCCTGAGGTTTGGATTTCCTCTAATGACAAAAAGCATCTGCTATGTCTGCAGTATCCTTTCTCTGGCTTTTGATGAATGATTCTTATCAAGGCAAAAAATATCCTGGTGACGCTGTAAAAATCCTTGAAGTATCCTGGCAGAATCCTGGAAGCCAATCCATCTTATAAAGTCAAGCTGGGAAGCATTTTACTGAGTGCAAACCTAAAAATCAAGAGTGTGCTGGTGTGAATTCTTAGCTGGGACAATGATGAGGGCCAGCCCCAGGCTCTAAACTGCAACAACAATTAAAGGAATCAGGGGAAAGATTGCTCTCCCAGAAAGACAGAAACTCAGGACTAATAAGGGGGGGTCACACTATCTATCTACAGTCTCACTCCCACCTGGCGTCAGAAGATGACTATGAAGGACTCAAGACTAGTGGGAATGCCAGACAGCAGGAGGAGCACTGAAATGAGAGCTACTGGACTTTCAGAAAACTCCATGCAGACTGCAGCTAACTTTTACTTGCTGGTAAATAAGTATCTATCATGTACTCTAGGATGTCTGGCAGAGATACTGTCACACACCCATGTCTGCTCAGGTACTCCCCAGAAACTCAGTAAAGCACAGATCAAATGTCACTTCATCACAACTAAGAGCTTGACTTCATTCCATATTTCTTGCACTTATCTCTCCTGCTTTTCCTCTGATTTCTTCTTTTGTAGTGGATCTCTCATAGTAAGTTACCTTATTCCTTCTACCCCCTCATCTCCACATTGTGGAAAGAACCTGGCATTTGTCGTCACCAGTTTTTTCCCCTCTCCTTGTCAACCCTGTGATCAACCGTTTCCTCTGAAATAGCTGTCTTTTCCCTTCCTGCTCTGAACTGTTCTGTGCAGCAGCCCTCTGACCAACCTGTGTTCAGACAGCAGCATCGCAATTTATTTTACTCTCCATTTCGGTAAACACAGACAAACACAACCACAGTAATACCAATCACGATCTACCAATGGTAGAATCATGGAATCATTTGGATTGGAAGGGATCTCAGAGAACATCCAGTTCCAACCCCCCTGCCATGGACAGAGACACCTTCCACTGGATCAAGTTGCTCAAAGCCTCATCCAACCTGGCCTTGAACACCTGTAGGGATGGGGCAGCCACGACTCCTCTAGGCAACCTGTGTCAGTTCCTTAGACCCTCACTGTAAAGAATTCCTTCTGGTATCAAGATCTAAATCACCTCTCTTTCGGCTTAAAATCTTTCCCCCTCATCCTATCCCTGCAGTCCCTGACAGAGCCCCTCTCCAGCTCTCCTGCAGGCCCCTTTAAGTACTGGAAGGTCTATAAGGTCTCCCCAGAGTCTTCTCTAGGCTAAAGACGACCAACTCTCTGAGCCTGTGCTCATATGGGTGATGCTCCACCCATCTGACACATACATAACACATACTTAATTGCTCATTTTAGATTCTCCACACTCCATTTTGTAGCCAAATACATCTACGTTCGCAGAAAGCCACAAAAAGTCTTTAGTTTTAAAACAAAGAATAGTGAAATATGACAATTTGAGATGCTCACAGAGGCAAGTGGGAACTGGTGCATTCACCCACTGTGGCAGAGCTGTTTGAACATGCTTGGTCTCACATGCCAATGACAGAAGCAGATACTATCACAGATGCTGCCATGCTGATGCTATGTCCATAACCTGCTCTCATTTCATGTCTTATTTCCTTTGAAATAAAAATGGAGTGGTGTGTGAGGCACTATCCTTCAGGAGCCTTTCTGCAGTCTGCAGGACTCCTCTTTAGCTGAGTACTCCAGAGGCTGTAAATACAGCCATTAATTTATCTGATAAATAGCAAAAAGACACAGAAAGTGAGAAAGAATTGGCACCACTCTGTCCATTCCATTCCTTAGGAAAATTATCCTTTTACTCCTTGGAGCACAGAATAGAGATTTGCATCCTAAGCCCTGCAGGTTTAATTAGTAGCCTCCCTTCCTGCACTGCGAACTCAGACCTGGAACTACCAAAATGCTAACATATAGTAAATTGGGAAATAACAGTTCTGCTTTCTTTCTCTCTTTCAGACTACTGCTTTGCAGGAGAAGTATGTTATGAATTTTCCCTTCATTATCATTATCATTATCATTAATCTTATTTGAGATCTTGTATTAAATGGTTCACACACAAGAGTAAAGACTTGTAGACACAGACTTTTGTCCTTTCCTCAGCTCTGCATCTAAAAGAACTCTCTGATATTTCATTTTCCTTCAACTTATTTTGTAACTTCAGTTTCATTTCTCTCCATTAGCACTCTGCTTTTAAAGCAAGAGAAACGTTTTTCTTCCAATTATATCAGTTTGAAAAGTATAAATTTATATTTTCAGATGGAGTAGATGTGAACTTCTCTTTTATGAACTGAAAACACTTTCATTAAAAGTATCCTTTTGCTGAAAACCTGCTTATTTTTACACCAAAAGAATTAATCTTGGCAGTAGGGCTGCAAGACTTTTTTTTTTTTTTTTTTAAGCTGCAGAGTTCTTCAACAGATCACTTCTAGGGTCTTTAAAAATAGTTTTGTAAGCCTACCTGTATACCCGACAAAATTATGAGAAATGATTTCTCCTTCCCATGAAGACATTGAAGGAGAAAAGAAAAACAAGTAAATATCCTTTTTTTGACAATATTTATGAAGTACTTGTTCTACTATTTCAACCATTATAAAATTTTACCTCTTTGAGCATAATATAGCCTAGGAGACATCATAAACCCAGAGCACCAAATTAAAGTCTACCATGGTTGCTTTAATATACCACCACACGAATCAAGTATCTGGCAGCACAATAATTTTCCTACCATCCTTGGAAAGGCTTGTAGAACAGAATATGGTTAGATTTTAATTCTTAAACGTAATTTGACTAATGACTGGATCACCCAGCATGAATTACTGAATGCTGCAAATTAACAAAGAAGATAAGATGCTCAATTATTTTTAAAGGGCTAATGGATTCTAAAATGTACTGTTTATGTGCTTTAAAGATGATATGTTGTTTTCATTATTCATAATCACAATGTAATAGCAAATTATAGCTGGGCATATCTGTACAGATAATGAGGTTAAAATCGCCCCCTTATAATCATGCCTGTGCTGATGATCTCAACATAATGAACTATGGGACAGGGAGGGCCACCTGGAGCATCACCAGCCAGGGCAGCATGTGAGCAATAGCTGGAAGAAGGAGGTTTATATTTAATGACAAGGACAGTGAGAAGGGACTCAAAGTTACTGCCAAGAGAGTGGCTGCACTGGAGACAAAGTGATTGTAGCAGTTTCCAGAACTGTCATCCCAGTTCTTTTTGCTGTTGCTGAGACTGGTTCAGGATCAGACACCCCAAATAGTAAAAGTGTGTTAATACCCTGCAGTGAACTCCCAAAGGACTCGGCAGTGTCACCTCCTCGGCCCCTAGAGTTGCTGGTTTCATAGCACGCTGGAAAGATTTACCAAGTCTGGAGCCATTAAAGTGGCTCCAATACTTTAGAGAATAACATGAACCTGCTCCCATCACTTCGCTGCCACTGACCTCCAGAACTGTCACAGGGGCACCTCTACAATAATTATTAATTTAAACATGGAATAACAGAGTTGGATGGAAGTGGCAGGGATAGACCTGTAAGTTGTCATGAATGAATCTTTGAAGTCATATACATTAAAAATTAATGTTTAAGAGAGACAAATGCAACACTGTCCTAAAGTCTCCTTACTCAGACTGCCACCCTGTTGCAGAGCTTTCCATCTCTGCAGCAACTTCTCAGACCCCTTTCGGTATTTGCTGGCGCTGGTGGTTTTGCGCTCCTTTAATGTACTGCAGCTTTCAACTCGGCTATTGCTTGCTCTCCTCATTTTCAATAAAGTCAAACACCAACACCTTTAATGCATTTCCAGCTGGGTTGGACCGTGTTCCTAAAATGACTCCAGTTTCCCAAATTACTCCTGTTATGGTTAAAATCGTCAATTCTTTTCTCCTTTAGCGAGCACTGCATCTTATTGTGAAAATAACTGGTTTTACTAGCAAAGAAAAAAAGCCTGATATTATTGGGCACAGGCACCAACAACAGCTCTGGGTCTGTTTCAGATCAGACATGGCTAGCAGCAGCAGCCAGAAAGCAGCAATTGTTTCCTCGCAGAACATGAGCTTGATCTGAAACCTCTCCATGAAGACATACAGTGGCTTCATGTTCTCAGCCATGCAGGACAATACTACTTGAGGTTTTTTCACAGCTAATCTAACAGTCTATAAAAGCCCTGTCTTTGGCATAAACAAGGAATTGCAGTTTGCCTGCACGCTTTAGAAATCCTGTTGATCTGTCTGGAAGTGCTGAACTTACTCAGAGCTGGTTTGCATATTTGCATTTTTATTCCTCCGGTGTGCAGGCATGTACTAAATTATTTATTCTTGTATTTTTTCTCTGCTAAGATGTATAATTTTCCCAATTCTTTTTTATCCTGGCTTCCTAAAGAGACAATGCTTGTGCAAATCAGCTGGCAGCCACCCAGCCCCCAGGCCTGGAAAACAATTTAAATCACATTTTAAAGAAAAGCGTAACCCTCAAACATGATATTGTTTTTATGAAAAACGGTGTTTGGCTGGAGGAGATGGATCAAGGCAGGGAGAACTCACTGGCTACACGTCTTGCTCAGTAGTAACCAGAGAACCAGACTAAATCTCCAGACTAGCCAAAGCAGGTGATTACTCTCTTCTCAGTAAAGATGTTATGTATGTACAAGGGGCAAGAAGGAGACAGAGGCACTAGAGTAAGGGAAAGGAGTATAGCAGAAGACACACATCCTTTGAGAATTTAAGGAGAGGTCTATAAGTTTGTAACTCTCAGATTTCCTTTAGCAAGGTCTTTTTCCTCACAATCTGATGAAGATCCTCATGCTGTCCACATCAAACCTACAAATCCTTCATGCCAGTCCTTCCCCGCTCTGGGCTAGGTGCTGTTCCTGCACAGAGTTCTACCCAGTGAGGGTCCCAGTTCCCTTCTCAGCTTTTACATTGTAATAACTAATTTTGGACCTCGAGTTTCCAGTTTCTTCTGCTTGGTTATTCCAGTCCTTGCAAAACTCTGGACAGAGCCACACTACCTCTTCCTACTATTCTGCTTCTCTTGCATCAGAGTAGTTACTGGTTTTCTTCCAGTTAAACATCTCACAGTAACTGCTGTGATTTTTTTGTTTGGATTGGCTTTTTGTACACTTCAACTGCAAAACCAGAAAACCCAACTTCCAAAGCATTGTTTTAAATTTTGGTTGTAAGGATCTTCAAATGTATTTTGTTGTTCTCATTCCTTCCTTTCTCACAAATTCATTTTGTAATCACTGTCACCCAAGTGATTTCTCACCATTGCAAATAATCAGCCAGTTACTTCCTACCCATGAGAGCGAAGCCTAAATGAATTATTGGTCTGGAATCCCTTCCCCTGACATGCAGAGCTGTCTCTAACACAATACAAGAATGTGATAAGCCATCAGCATCCTGTCATATTCTATTTCTAACTGCTAGCCAGTTAATTAACCTCATTACCTGTGGCTAATTAACCCCAAAATCCCATTAGGATCACATTCTTCCTCTGGGAGGCTTCTATCAGCTGTTTGGAAACTCCCAGCCTTATCCACACCAAGGCAGTATCACCTCAGAAGCATCACTCAGCAGAAGTGT
Organism: Clamator glandarius; assembly: GCA_033459285.1. Lineage (NCBI taxonomy): Eukaryota > Metazoa > Chordata > Aves > Cuculiformes > Cuculidae > Clamator > Clamator glandarius. The sequence continues at coordinate 906,564 of JAUNZM010000128.1, read as the reverse complement.
TGAGTTAAATTCTGGCATATTATTCTGGCATGTGTCACAAACTTTGCATCAGAGCCATTTTTACAAGTTTGTTGTGAGCCTGATTGGAAAGGGCATATGGGAAATATGAAAGCTTTTATTTAGGAGTAGGCTGTAACTGCCTGGCAACTGGGGTGAGGGGAAAGAGAGTGACAGCAGAAAAAAAAAAAAAAAAAGGAGGGGGAGAAGAAACTAATAAGTAAGAGCAAACTAATTTATTCTTTCCAATGATCTATTTATGCTGAAGGGTGTTAGAGTGCACCTCTTCTTTACATCCACATGCTTCCCACACACTTGTCTCCATTTTCATTTCAGCAAGCATAACTCCTGCATTTCTGAAGACAGGCCAGCCTGAAGAAACTCAAAGCTTGGCAAGTATACAAAGCAGTGACAACCAAAAAGTGCAGTAGATTCTTTTTTTTTTTTTTTTGTACAAATTAAAACAGTGATGTGTCATATCAAGATCCCCTTTCTACAAACCTGTTCTTCAAGGAGTACAGAACTGTGTTATTTTTTTCACATAACATTGATTTTGTTCTCTTCCGTTCTATAGCAATAATTTAATAACCTAATTGTATATGACAAATGCTTTTTGAAAATAATTTTAGGCAGCCTAAAATTTCATTGAAAAAGTTACTTCAGATTGAGCTCAGTAGTATTTTTAAAAAGTCCTGTAGATAATACCAGGTGGAATCTATATATGCAGCTTATCTACAGAATCTTAGCCAAAAGACAAATGGGGTCTTAAAACACTGCAGTGCTGATACTGAGACTGAGCAGAAACTTAGGGTATTTAGAAGAAAGTGGACTAGAAATATTACCACAAACCATACCCCCACCCCCCAATTTATGATACTGAGAGTTTTTTATTATTTGATTAAAGCTGAAATGTTTAGAAATGAAATATTTCCATATTTCTTAGGAATTTCCGGTAGTATCTTTTAAGTCAAATGTAATACTGCTTTCAAACTTTTAAAGATAGTCTAAAATACTGACATTTTTTTCAGGAAATCAAATTGTCCTCACAACACTGATCATCCGCTCCCACTTCTATGCATTTTATCTCAAGGCAGGGACTTGGCTGATTGTTATTCCTTATCCATGTAAGGCAGTACACAAACTTTCCAAATCTTCTAAAGGTCCTGCATTAACAGCACCTTTTTGGCACAGATTTTGTGCAGTGATGGTAATGGGAGCTTTGAGTTGGCTTCATCTGACTCAGAGGCAGCTTCTACATAAGGCCAGACCTCAGGAGCAGTAGTTTAATGCATTAGAGATACAATCCTGTGCTAATTCACTATGATTAATGAGTACAAGCTGAGAGATAACGTAAGAACATAAGATAAACTAAACATATTATAGATCATTATGCTATTAGAGAATTATGTGTGTTAGCACATTCATACAGACATTTTCTTCAACCATAACAAAGTTAGATGGGAGTAAAAATTACATGCAATAGATTAAGATAAACTGAAGAATATAATTAATCTTGAAGTTTCCAAGTTTACATCTTATAACCTCTCTAGAAGACTACAAAAAAAAAAAACTTCTGTCTTGCAAATAATATAGCACAACTAGCAAAAATTTTGCACTGGACACCATGCTGCTTCAATGCTTCTTGAAGAACAAGAAAATTATGATGTACATGAAGAAATTCCATTTTAGTGCAATCAGAATTTAACATGAATTGATCGCTGTGTGTGCTTCACTCTAATGATCAGCCTGTGGCATCAATCCTAGAGTATATTCTAAGATTATACAAGGAAGAGTCAAAAACTGCTAATGTAGTCTTGAGAACATCTAGATGTGAGTTTAGATTAATTTCTCTCCCTGCAAAAAATCACATTATTGGTTGAATGGTTACAATGGTGAATTATTCTCTATTATACTGAGGAATTAATTCATGGTTCTACCAAATAACTTCACCTAATTCTCATGAAGACATCTTGTGACATAGCCTGCCTATATATTTTTCTATATGCTGTTAAGAAATTTATTTGGTGAGAGTCGTGCAGTAAAAAAGAACCTACTCTTATAAATATGCTATCAGACTTCCTGCAGCTTTTGCAGATGGTGATAGTTCTCTCCTAGAAAACTGACAAGCCAGAGTTGAAATATTCTTGATAGCTGCCGCCATAATCAAAGACTAACATACATTACAAAATTGAACATATGCAGTTTTTTGTTCAACACTTGTTTCTTTCCACTTTTGATCCTAGTTCCTCTACCATAACAGTACATGTATACTTATTTACTGGACATACAGAAGATATTCACATATAGAGACCAAAGAGAAAAAGTAGCATTTTCCCCCTAATCTTCTGGGTAGATCAAGTTTAATATTGTGGTTTTATCCTAGTGTTACAGACCATTCTATTGCATTTTGTGGACCCACCAGAGCATGAAATTATATGTGATATCAATGAATTGCTCTTATATGTTTATTAAAAAACTGTTTTCACTGATAATTCAATGCCAGCATCTGCACACCCAAACGAAATGACTTGTTCTCAACTACTTACCAGTTGTTTCTTGTCAATAAATAACATTATCAATCTCTACAGTGCCATTCACTGAGGAAAAGTTACACGTATTTAAGCATAACTGTAAATTTAAACCCTTGTAGGTTTAATGCTACATATTAATGCTACACATTTAACCCGTGTGTGTTCATGCTACATGAACACAGGGCTGGCCCTCCCACACATCTCCAGATTGTGCACTTAACCTTGAAATGACAACACTTTCTGGATCAATGGGCTCAGCATCTGATAACAGGTCAGAGCTGGGCTGTGCTAATGCCCTTCCCAGCTGCTGCTGAGCAGCTCTCCTCCAGCTGTGCCAACTGCTGAGTTGGTATCAGTGCCACAGAAACCTGCTTCAAGTGCAGCAGGACAGAGTACAGCCTACAAGTACCTGAGATGGGAGTAAACACTACTTGCAGCTTCGGTAAAGTCTCCTGAAGGCTGATTTGCTAAGTCCTTACAAAAGAAGTTTTCTGCTGTGAAGAAAATCTTTGTAATAACAAGTACAGTTTCTGCCTTCTCATTAACAAATTACCAGCCAAGACTGCCCAGAATTTTAAAGCCTTGCGTTCAGGTGGTTCCCTGCAGCTCTTCCTGTGCTAGATCCAAAGATCACCAGAGTTAAAGACAATTCCTTCTGTATCTCACATCAGACCTATACTTATAGAACACCTACAAGGAAGCCATCATTTGTAGTCCAGGTGGAACAGTACCATATCAGAGATCTTCAAGAGGAGATCTACAGGGCAAATATGCTTGCCTGAAAAGATAAATCAATAAATGCTGAGGTAGTCTACCTTCAGCCACACGTTTTGAACCGAAGTTTAGCCATGAAGACCTCAGTATAGAATCTCACATTATACAATTACTGCACATGCTTTTCTAGGCTAGGTAATATGTCACTGGATTCTTGCCCTAACTTATACAGTCTCTTCTTTCCCAACAAGGACTTTGAGATTGAAATTCCTGGTGCAAAAGGCAGTTCCTTCCAATTTTCCAGTTGTCCCCAGGCAGCAGACACTGTTCTTGAACAAATGTTCTTCAAGGACATGCAGACCCTTCCCTTTAGCATACCATGATACTAAAAAAAACCCAAAAAACCAAAAAAAACCCCAGAATATGCTACACTGATTTTAATTTGCACTTCCAACAGATCAAGGGAATGTTCTTGGTTTTGTATCACATGCCTAGGGGTAGAAGGAAGTATCTTTACCCTAGCATAAAAACACAACAGAGAAGGAAACGAAAGCTAAATCTCTCAACTAACCCACGTGTTGTGAGACATACAACTAGTGGCCTAACAGTGATTTCATTCATTATGTGGGCCTAGAAATGCTCCACTTTGGTTCACTGTTCTTTCACACATGCTGCTCACAAAGCCACACTGTTATGTAAAAAATTAGCCCACAATCACAGAATCATAGAATGACCAGGTTGGAAGAGACCCACCAGATCAATGAGTCCAACCATTCCCACCAATCCCTAAACCATGCCCCTAAGCACCTCATCCACCCTCACCTTAAACACCTCCAGGGAAGGTGAATCAACCACCTCCCTGGGCAGACTGTTCCAATGCCTAACCACCCTTTCTGTGAAGAATCTTTTTCCCTTATCTCAAGCCTAAATCTCCCAGGTGGAGCTTGTGGCCATTCCCTCTTGTCCTGTCCCCCCTCACTTGGGAGAAGAGCCCAGCTCCCTCCTCTCCACAACCTCCCTTCAGGTAGTTGTAGAGAGCAATGAGGTCTCCTCTCAGCCTCCTCTTCTCCAGGCTAAACATCCCCAGCTCTCTCAGCCGCTCCTCACAAGGCCTGTTCTCCAGCCCCTTCACCAGCTTCGTTGCTCTTCTCTGGACTCGCTCCAGAGCCTCAACATCCTTCTTGTGGTGAGGGGCCCAGAACTGAACATGATTTACACAACTTTCAGGTATTGCCAAAAACACTAGTATGGCAAATTTTCCGGTTTGCTGTTACAGCTGAGATACCCAAGTCCTGAACTGTTCATAACTTTCAAGGGATCTAGCAATTTCTTCACCACTGTAGCTTGGAGCAGATTAGATTTTAATAAAGGAAACAACATTTAAAAGTTGATCCTCTCTGGCTTAGTCTTTCAAAACTGAGCAGACCTCAAGAGTCTGGGTTCATGTTCATTCATTAAGTGTAAATATCAAACCAGAAAGCTAGAGAGAAATATGCAGATAAAAGCAAAGGCAAGGAATACTACGTTCTTTGAAATGTCAAAGTTCTTACAGAGTAATTACGCAACTAAGAAAAACACATTAAACTTCGTTTGCTTGAACTAAAGAATAGCTGCCTCAATGACAGAAACAATAAAAAACTAAGCAGAAGTGGTTATAGCTTATTTTTCTGCACCCCAAATGCTTTAATGTAATAATAAAGAATTTTTAAATCATCTGATCTCCTACGGAAAGATTACTGGTTCTCTATGAAATGAGGAAATTCATGGATTGGGAAGCCTACACCCTGATCTGAGTCCAGATCAGTGAAATTTTCCTGCTCTAAACACCTCTGAAATTTGGGTTAATACCAGGCAAACACAGAAATCCCCGTGGCTTCCTCAATAGACAATGCTGCATCATTGCACAGATTCCTTCAGAGGTTTTACTTTTGTTTTCTTGCTATGTTTTCAGACCTGCTTGCATACTTGTTCACTTGGTGATAAAGGGAAAGTCATTTCCATTCATTGCTAGAATAGGTTTAGTAAATGAGAGTACCTGGAACAATATTAGATAGCTCTTGTGCAAACGACAAGAGGAAATATCTGTCCCCCATTAAGCTGCACTAGCCCTCATCATTCCTAAAACAAGAGCAAGTTTATGCCACCCTGACAATCTACCACACGTTCACAAGTCTTATTACAGTTTATATTCAACATAAGTACTGTCTTTAACATAGAGGTTATGTCTTCTCACGTAAAGCTAATTCTTATTTCAAGAGAATAAGAGCTGCTTTTCCAGGAACAGAGATTAACTGTGGTTGATGTTGTTTCTCTGTACAGTTAACCTACTTTTTGGCACAAATTCAGATGTATACCCTCCGACTATTTACAGTGCCACACAGCCCGGGGCTGTGGAGCATGGAATATTCCACATTCTAACATGGATTGTATATTTTACTTGAGAACTGAATGAGATCTCAGTTTTAGAAGCTCTGTATTCATGGCTTTGCATCTGGATTTGTACAAAAGACTACAATTCACATGCCCATATCACAAGGCATCATACTTGCCCAGTTCTAGCCTGTTACACCTGTTTCTACCAGGTGCCTCAGAGGGAAGTTAATATTTAATAGTCAGATTTTTAGGTTAATATAGGGAGGTATGTTGGACAAAAAGCTTTGAACTTTTGGCCAGCAGTGGAAATAAGATCAAAGATACTGAATCCAAGGGTCTTGGAGGGGAAAGTCATGGCAGACTATTCTGGTCCAAGGGAAAAATCCATGCTCAGGAGGTGGCCTTAGAAATCAGTTGAAGGAGATAGATGAGTGATGTAGAAAGGCTGTAGAGAAAAGTGCACTGGTAGGAATGTAAAAATGAAAGGCAAGGGACAAACAGAAAGAAAGATGTATGCAGTCTCTGAGAAGATCATCTATTCCTTCATGGACATTTTTAATCATCAATCATGCAGATATTTCACTACCAGAATCGGTATAAAGAATAAAATGTTGAAATGCAAAGACTGGAACCAAGTGTGAGTACTTAGGGATGTGGGATTCCATCAGTGACACAGCAAGTAAGGTGGATAATTTGATCTCTGTCATTGGTTCCAGGGGACTCTGGTAAGCGTCAAACAAGTCAGAAAGAGGGAAGATTATAGTTTTTCAGACACTGAAAGCACACAATTTTCCTTGAAAAGGAGAGGGGCACATTCTGCCTTCTGTCACACTGATATATACCTGGAGCAACTCAGCTGAAGTCAGCTATGTCAATGGAAATCATATGAGGGATATGAGACCAAAATTTAGCTCAAAGCCTGTGCAACTAGCATTTAATGGACAGCTGACTTACTGGAAATCGGATCTCCAGCAATGAAAACACCTAAGGGCAAGTACTTAATGAGAATTTGTTATTGAGAACAGTAGCTCCGTGAAGGTAAATGTACTTAAAACCTGTCTGCAACCTAATACTCTAACAGCTTAGTGTCTCTAGGAGGTGTGCTTTTTGCAATGGTGAATGAGACTGCAATTCCATGCAGACCCCAAGCATGATAATTCTTTTTCAGAAAAAAAGGAATAAAAAAAGTTTTACACAAGCCAGCAGTATGTCAGAGCAGCATCACATTCTCAGCAGTGGAGTTGGAAGTAACCAAGGTATTCAACATTCTCCTGTTTTTCTTGCTGCTTTGACAGTTACTCATATGTCAGGAATATCTTCAAAGGCAATATTTCAGCCCTCTGATTCAGGCAGAAGCAGGAGTTTCACCATACAGACACAAAGCAATGGCAGTAACCCAGGAAGCAAATGATTTCTTATGTGCACTCTTCACAGGCAGCGTTGCGAAGAACTGTAACAGGTATAGGATGTGGTAGCACACAACATCTAAACTGAGCTTAGGAGAGGCTTGTAGAGATTTCCATTCACACCAAGCTGTGAGTGGTGGTAATCGCAACAGTCACGAGTGCTCTCCTAACAAGAACTCTTGCCTGATCCTGCAGCACCAAAGACCACTGCTAAATCTTGATCCAAAACACAACAGGTCTTCAGTACACAATATATTGTGCTTTGGCATCAGGATTCCTAAAATCCCCTGGGGAGACCCGTTAAAAAGTTTCAGCCACAACTGACTACTGCGGCCCCAGCTGTCAATAAAGCTGACCCCATGGCAGACCTGGAGCTCTACCCTGCTTCTCCTTCCATCCTGAGGCCAATGACAACTCCTGCCTCTGGTTCAGCAAAGCTCAGGTGCTCAATGATTTCCCTTCAGCAACTCCAGCTTCTCCAGAAAACTCAACAACAATTTCACATTGATGGACATGTGAAATCAGAACTTTCTAAAATAAAAATAAAATAAAATAAATTTTAAACCCCCACCCCAACACTTAGTTGAGAGAGCACGAACTCATCTCATGAATAATCAAAGCCAGCAATTCAAACAAACAAAAATACAGTGGATGATAGTTATACTCCAGCAAGAATCTGATTATTTCAGCAAAAGAAAAACATGTTTGATGTATTAATGACCTGTGAACATAAGTAATTGCCCTGTGCGACCAGGTACTGTCTTAATCATGTACCAGATCAAAAGCCTCAGGCATCCATGTGCTCCCTGTGGCAAAAAGTACTACACATGTGTGCAATGAGAAAAGATGTTACCACTGAACAGTTGAAGATTGTGGCATCAGTAATCAGGTAGCTATGCCATAAATTATAACAGTTTGATACGTCCCAGTCCAAATTTATTCACTGGACATTTGCTTACATTTTTTTTTCCTTGTAAAATAATTTGTGAGTTGCTTAGCATCACAACAAGTTAGCACTGAAATGGCATAATATAGCTAAGTTATTCCTTCCACATCAAATGCTGAAAGAAAGGTGCATGCAATAAAGTTAGATTGCAGCCATGCTTACTCTTATAGTAGAAAACCATCCAGTTCTTTGTTCACAGCTGACAGACGGTCAGTCATGGGAGCTGGGGAAATAGCAATTGTGAAAACCATCTCTTTGAAGCAAAATCATCCTGATGCCAATGCAGGCACATGGGGGGAATATCATGGAAACACAGAATAACCAGGTTGGAAGAGACCCACCAGATCATTGAGTCCAACCATTCCTATCAAACACTAACCCATGTCCCTCAGCATTTCATCCACCCGTGCCTTAAACACCTCCAGGGAAGGTGAATCAACCACCTCCCTGGGCAGCCTGTTTCAGCGCCCAATGACCCTTTCCATGAAAAATTTTTTCTTAATGTTCAGCTTAAACGTCCCCTGGTGAAGCCTGAGGTCATTCCCTCTCATCCTGTCCCCTGTCACTTGGGAGAAGAGGCCAGCACCCTCCTCTCCACAACCTCCTTTTAGGAAGTATCTGTGGTACCTGGGTGTGGTGAAGAAGTTCTGCACAGCCCCTCTCCTGCTCTGCCTGCCAAGAGCAGCTACAGCAGAGGTCCTCCGGGCTCTAACAAGTTGTTGGTGCTGTTAAAATACAAGTGTTCCAGAAAAGCACCTCTCGCTTTCATGTAGACAACTCTACAAAAGGTTGCCAGTAAGTTCAGATCAGTTTCTATCATGTTAATTATATTTCTTTTGCTAAAACACTTCATTATATCACTAGGCCAAAGTCACTGCTTTCAATAAGGCTTTATCAGTTGCCTTAAGAGAGGGCAAGTCTTTAAATATTACACATCTGGCAGGACAATAATCCACAAGTTTTGACAGTAATGAGAAAACCTATCACTAGGGAAGATGAATTATGCCAGATATTTATTTTCCTTTTTGAGGACTACTGTTTGGCAAAAAAACCAAACCAAACCAACCAAAAAAAAAAATCCCAGATTGTGTTGAATATTCTGCCTGTACCACATTCAGGGTACCTTTTCAATGAATTTATTGCCACAAGACAGTCCCAGCACCCATTGGGCAGTAAAAGCACATCGACTTCAGTATCTGGTATCACCTCATTACCTATGCTCAATAAATTACACAGATAAAAACAACAGAGGGGTTGTCTTATTTCATGCTCTATTAACTCTTCTAACAACCAAGTTTTCTGAAATCCAACTGAAGTGCTGAGGTCTTCCAAACATCAGCGTATGCCCTTGTTTAATGCCAGGTGAGATATAATGTAAATGTAGATCTACATGTAAGTAAAAGTATATTGTGATAAAGCTGCCAGTAATTGATAAAATTCTAAATAGAGTCAAGAATCCATTTTATTAATATGCTGTGATTTTCTATACGTTATCAGGCATTGTGGATATATTCTTAGCTGAAAGAATAAACATCATTAAATAAATGGTGCAGGAAGTGTTTCCTTAGTTTGCATTCTTGTCTCTAGCAGTTATATCTTTTCTTTTAAACTGTTTCCCAGACTTTGGGGTTTTCTCATTAGTTGTGGAATAATCAGCTTTGCACATTGAAAATGTTATCTCTTTCCATAACTGTTTCATACTCAGAAAACAAATGCAGGCTGTATTTGCTGCAGAAGTGAAACTCAGTGACCCTTATTACTCGTACTGCATATTTTTCATTACAAGTGTTTCCTGTTTTCCCAAAGAATATTACAGTAACAGAAGCATTTTCCCTGTATGTATTGCTGTCAATGCACCTAGATTAATAATGAAGGCAAACTCTTCTGCTGCGCAGAAGTGATAGATCAAGTCCAGGAAAGGGTGCCACTACCCTGCGTTTTACTGTATGCAGATCCAGTCTCCTCCTGAAAATGGCAGAGTGGATAGAAGTTCTCAGAAGTTCTCCTACTCTGCTTCTGAGGATTTTCCTCCTCCTTTCTTACCCCTCTTTCCCTAACTTTTTATTCTCCTTGTATTTCTTAACCTAGAAAAACCTGCCTTTCCTTCTACAAACACCCTTCTTTTATACTTGTCATATAAATCTTTATCAAAAAATGTTGTCCCTGGTTTGGCAGTAAGGTAAATCTCCCTAAATTCCAGAAATACATTAATGTAGCCTAATAGAAAATATCACCCTACTCTGTATTTGTTTTTCATCAAAAAAAGTCCTTGTTATACTAGTAAGAACACAGATTTCAAACCATCCATCCATCATTACTGTACCAGATTTGTTTAAATGCCACTTGTAAACTCTGCTGATTCATTGATTATAGGCACCCTTGCCTTATTCTGGTTTCAGGCAGGAATATCGTAAACTTTATGCTGAGTGGAGAAAGAAAGAAAGAGTTGAGAAAACCTGAGATGATAGTGAAAATAATACAAACGGTCAATGTTTTGTTTTCACATTTCTGGTGATACACTGCACCAGAGGTCATTTTACAAGTAGAGATTTCCATTTAAATCAAGAAGTACTTGTTAAGTAAAAAGGTAGATCCACAGACAACAAAATGAACCCCCCCAAAATGAACCCAGCTCTACCACTGAATCTCACCTATATCACAGTGAAATGTGTACGCTCACTTAATTAGCATAGCTAGCTTGAAATAAATTTTATTTCACACTGGCTGTCTTTAGGCCAAAAAGTAAAGCAGCATACTAGCAGTTAGGTCTGCTACACACAGAATATTACAAATTGATTATTCATTTACAAGGTTATTCCAGAACAGATCATTCTAATGGACGAAATCTAAATATGCATCAGACCCATTAAAACAGACATTCATCAGTTCAGCCCTATGGATAGCAGCAGACTCCATTTGTCCATGGCTAAACAGTGCGCTTAAGCATTCACAGAATCACAGAATAACAGAATAACCAGGTTGGAAGAGACCCACCGGATCGTCGAGTCCAATCATTCCCACCAATCCCTAAATCATGCTCCTAAGCACCTCATCTACCCTAACCTTAAACACCTCCAGGGACGGTGACTCAACCACCTCCCTGGGCAGACCGTTCCAATGCCTAACCACCCTCTCCATGAAGAACTTTTTCCTAATCTCAAGCCTAAATCTCCCCTGGCGGAGCTTGAGGCCATTCCCTCTCCTCCTGTCCCCTGTCACTTGGGAGAAGAGCCCAGCACCCTCCTCTCCACAACCTCCCTTCAGGTAGTTGTAGAGAGTAATAAGGTCTCCCCTCAGCCTCCTCTTCTCCAGGCTGAACACCCCCAGCTCTCTCAGCCTCTCCTCATAAGGCCTGTTCTCCAGCCCCTTCACCAGCTCTGTTGCTCTTCTCTGGACTCGCTCCAGAGCCTCAACATCCCTCTTGTGGTGAGGGGCCCAGAACTGAACACAGTAATCGAGGTGCGGTCTCACCAGTGCCGAGTACAGAGGGAGAATAACCTCCCTGGACCTGCTGGTCATGCCGTTCCTGATACAAGCCAAGATGCCATTGGCCTTTTTGGCCACCTGGGCCACTGCTGGCTCATGTTCAGTCGGTTGTCAACCAGCACCCCCAGGTCCTTCTCCTCCTGGCAGCTTTCCAGCCAGGTCTCTCCTAGTCTGTACCTCTGCTTAGGGTTGTTGTGCCCCAAGTGCAGGACCCGGCATTTGGCCTCGTTAAACCTCATGCCGTTGGTCTCAGCCCAGCAGTCCAGCCTGTTCAGGTCCCTTTGCAGAGCCTCCCGACCCTCCAGCAGATCCACACTTCCACCCAGCTTGGTGTCATCTGCAAACTTGCTAAGGGAGCACTCGATGCCTTCATCCAGGTCGTTGATAAAGACATTAAACAGGACTGGACCCAGGACTGAGCCATGGGGAACCCCACTTGTACCTGGCCTCCAGCTGGATTTAACTCCATTTCCCACCACCCTCTGGGCCCGGTCATTCAACCAGTTTTTCACCCAGGAGAGTGTGCGCCCGTCCAGGCCAGAGGCCGACAGTTTCCGAAGCAGAATGCTATGAGAAACTGTATCAAAGGCTTTACTGAAGTCCAGGAAGATACATCCACAGCCTTTCCCTCGTCCAAGAGTTTAGTCACTTGGTCCTAGAAGGTGATCAGATTACTCTGGCAAGACCTGCCTTTCATGAACCCGTGTTGACTGGGCCTGATCACTCGGTTCTCTTGCAAGTGCTTCATGATCGCACTCAAGATCACCTGCTCCATGACTTTCCCTGGTACCGAGGTCAGACTGACAGGCCTGTAGTTCCCCAGATACTCCCTGTGCCCCTTCTTATAGATGGGCACGACATCAGCCTCCAGTCCAGGGGAACCTCCCCAGTCATCCAGGACTGTTGGAAGATGATGGAAAGGGGTTTGGCCAGCACATCCGCCAGTTCCCTCAAAACTCTTGGGTGGACTCCATCCGGCCCCATAGACTTGTGGGCATCTAGCTGGGCAAGCAAGTCTCTAACCACCTCCTCTTGGACCGTGGGAATCTCATACTTCTCCTCCAACCCTTGGGGTTGTGCACAGAGGGAACAATTTTCCTTACTGTTAAAGACTGAGGCAAAGTAGGCATTGACACTTCAGCCTTGTCTTCGTCCCCTGTTACTCTTGTTCCCTCTGCATCTACTAGGGACTGGAGATTCTCCCTAGCCCTCCTTTTGCTGTTGATGTATTTGTAGAAAGACTTTTTGTTGTCTTTCACAGTCTTGGCCAATCGCATTTCTAGTTGGGCCTTAGCCCTCCTGACTTTTTCCCTGCACGTTCTCACTGCCTCCCTATAGTCCACCCAGGATGCCTGCCCCTTCCTCCAGAGGTCGTAGACCCTCCTCTTCCTATTGATGTCTCTTAGGACCTCCCTACTCAACCACGCTGGTTTCTTACCCCGCCGGCTACTTTTCCGGAACAGCTGGTGAGCGAACCGACAAGGGACGGTGCCCTCCTGGACCTGCTGTTGGTGAACAGAGAAGGACTGGTGGGGGATGTGAAGGTTGGAGGACGCTTGGGGCAAAGTGATCATGAGATGACAGAGTTCTCAGTGCGGGGTAAAATGAAGAAGGAGGTTAGCAGAACAGTCACCCTCAACTTTCAGAGAGCAGACTTTGGGCTGTTCAGAAGGCTGGTTGGAAAAGTCCCGTGGGAGGTGCTCCTTGAAGGCAAAGGTGTCCATGAGGGCTGGGCGCTCTTCAAGAAGGAACTCCTAGCAGCTCAGGAGAAAGCCGTCCCCAAGTTCCGGAAAAGTCCATTTGTTCCCCTGGCTGTTCAGTGCACCCATGCTTACCAAACTCAGTCCTGAAAAAAAGGTGCTGGTACTAATTTTTGTTGCACTAGTTCCAACCCAAAATCCTAAGCTCCTTCTCACAGACTGTCCTATATCCAGTGCACTTTTCCAGCCTGCATCACAGGTCCCAGAGCAGAAAATCATAGAAAACTGGAAAAATATTTATGGAGAAGCAAAATAGAACAGCTAAATCTTCAGCAATATGTCCACATTTCCATATAAGCTTCTGCTTTGAGTAAAAAAGCTATTTTCCTTTTTTCATGGTAAGGGTCATTGGGCACTGGCAGAGGCTGCCCAGGGAGGTGGTTGAGTCACCTTCCCTGGAGGGGTTTAAGGCACGGGTGGACGAGGTGCTGAGGGACATGGTTTAGTGTTTGATAGGAGTGGTTGGACTCGATGATCCAGTGGGTCTCTTCCAACCTGGTTATTCTATGACTGTATGATTCTATGAAAATGTACTTGAAGTTGCAGGCCTCAGCATATCCCTGACTGCATCCCCCTGTTCCCAAATCACCCACACTCTCCAGACAGACACAAATTCCAACAGAGTGGATGATGGCAAATGCTCTCTAGCTCATAAAAGAGTGAACCATAGCTTTGCCTTTCTAGTGGAATAAGAAATCTATTTTCCAGAAACAACAAAATGGAAACTTTTGGAGGTCAAACTATTTCCAGCTTACAGAGCTGCCTAAGGAATTGGGAGGTACCGAGAGGATAGCAACATGCTGAGTTTGATAGCCACTGTCTGTGCGTTTGCTTCCCAAAGCCTTGTTCATTTGTTTCTCGGGGTGGCATTCCTGGAAGGCAGAACATTAGCTTCTGAAATATTTGAATGCCATGAGAAGGATCTCCAAGGAGCTGTGGAAAACGTGATAAGTATGTGTCACAACGATGTGGTTACTGACTGCTTATTAAAAATGTAGGAATCATACAGCCTTTGGATGAAGATAAACATGTCAGTGATTAAACCTGTTGTTGCTACATTATGGTTACTATATTATGCCACCATACAATGCCTACTTAAGTTTGTAGCAGGCTTCCTCTGAATAAATAGGAAAATTTACTAAAGAACAACTATTACACCTCTTTTGGACTGGACAGTCTTGAATCTGGTTCTTTTTGCAGCACTTCACATACCTGATTCCCAACATACTCTGCCTCCGGGCCTGTGTTGAGCTATATTTATCCATGAAAAGGTTTCTTCATGTGGCTTGGTAACTACGTATTTCCCTACAAAGCTCCCCTAGAAAGTTAAAAAGTGAGAATATAAGGTCAAATGCCAATAAATCCTCACACATCTTTTAGATTTGAGAGACTGGCTCTAAGAGGAATTCAGTGTTGTTCAGGACGCTGCCTTGCAGTCCCCTGGTGGTGCCTGGCAAGTACAGTGATCTCCACATCCTCTGGGGTGCCTTGCACCCAGGGAGCCTTCAAAATGATTTCAGGTTTAATCCCTCTCTGCCCCTTTCTCAGTCCTGTTTCTTGGGGCCTGAGGAGGGGAGAAGACCTGATACTTCTGCGGCTTTCTGCCTTTTTAACAATTCACCCTTGAACTGAGCAGCAATTAGAGGGAATCAACAGATGAGACTAAGGCTACTGGAGAACATCTAGCTCACCCTTTACTTACAATCCCCTGAAATACATACAGTATTTAAAATTACTGATGATCTGTCATCACCAAGTTTCCTCTCCACCCACCTCCATGTCTTTCCTTTCCCCAGGCAGCCTGTGTGGATGCTCTTGACCCAAGAAGTCATAGCTACAGCTGGAAGACCAAGCCAGAAATACACAGCTGTGGGGAGAACATTTCCATTGCATAAATTCATATTTTGCAACACATCAGGAGGACAAAAAAAAAAAAAAAGAAAGAAACAGGAAAAGGAGAGGACTGAACCTAGGTCCATGAATGTTTCATGAAACCTCTCCCTACAACTGACAGGATAAAAAACATATAATCATTAAATTTCTGATAACAGGATACTGCCTTCATGTTCTCTATATTAAAATTCTGAGCTAAAGAATTGCTTTGCAGAGATCTGCGTTCCTCCATATTCTCTTACATCAATGTCTCAGGGAAGATCTAATACTCCAGTTGCTCTAGGATCAGTAACAACTGCCTATGTAGTGCAGTTTGTCACCTGGGGGGGGACGTTTTTGTTAAATTACAGTACCACAAGTCCACAGCACTTACAAGGTTACTGTAGAATAACATATGTGTATTCATTTCAAGGTCATTTTTTACCTTTTGTTAACAATAAATGTAGTAAACACAGAAGTTGCAGGAAAAGATTTTAGTACTGCTAGGTAAAGTGTTCCTCTTCCCTTGCAAATTCTAGGAGCTGTTTTGTAAAAGAGAACTGGAATTGGGATCCACATCTCTACTGTGTCATTTTTCATGATTAATGTAGTGTTACCAAGGTAATAAAGAAGCCATGTAAATAAAAATTAGAATTTCTAAGCATAACTTGAAACTTTTGAGGCTATGATTCAATCTAGCTTTTATGAAATGATAGAGGTTTGGTTTGGATTTGTTTTTACATGATTTCCTTAGGGAGCTTAGGGGAATAAGTAAAAGTTTTTCACCATTTTAGGAAAGCTTTTCATGAGGCTTATATTTAGAAATTAAGACTATGAACCAAGAAAGGATTTTACAAAACTGGAGCTGATGAAAATATTTTTCAGATTTGTTTAAAAGCAAAACAACATGAAGTTTTACCATCCCTGATTTTTGGAAGTTTCAGTTCTAACATGTTTCCCTGCCTATGTTATATAGGAGTTTAGTAGAATACTATAAAACAGAAGAATGGTACACTGTCTGTTTACATGTAACCAGAGCCCAACATTTATCCCACAGATGTATATCGTTACCATCACACTAATCATCATGCGGCCCAGGCTTGCACACCTGGCGGAGATGGCTTTTCCAGTCAAGCATGAGCACTAATGAAGGAAAATTTGCTCCAAGAAGAAGCAGAGCATTTTACAAAAAGACAAAGAAAGAAATAAAGGGGAGAAAAAGCAGATTTTTCAGAAGCATGTCTTCCTGTATAAAAAGTATGATCATTTGTTGGACTTTGTAGTCTGTTTTATTTTAGATATGGGATAGGTATGTTTTCTTTTAGCATCAGTAGAAATCCTGAACAGATACAAAAAGGGAAAAATCCATGTGCAATGCTTGGACTGTATTTTGTCAACACCAAATAAGTGCATTTGCAAACTTTCATGGTCACTGGTTCTCAAAAAAAGCCTTGGGAACTAAATATGCACCTTTAAGTTTTCAAAATTTCTCAGTATATTACCCCCAATGTACTGGAAGCTAAAAACACTACAGCATGTTTGTGTATCATGCAATAGATCATAGAGATAACATCTAAAATAACAACAAAAGAAAACAAACAAACCATTTGCGTGACTTATGGTTGTTTTTGGATGATGAACCTGGCACATGTCACTGGTTAACAGAGCTTATGGAAATAAATGAAAATCCCCTGCTGCATGAAGTTCAAGTAAGAGTGATGGAAAAGATCTCCTTGCTTAAGCTCTTCACCACTGTCGGAAAAACACTTGACAGTCTGCTTTCCAGCCTTGACCTCCGACCCAGCCCTTTTCTAAGTGCATAGGAGACTGTTTTGCTCTTGCTGCCTACCCAGAGATGGCCTGCTAGAAATGTCCTTCCTTCTTTGAAGTGTGGTACAATCAAGCATTAGGATCATCCAAAAAAAAAAAAAGAAAAAGTTGGAATCTTAAACAGGGCCTCAGGTTCATGAAAAACCACATACTCCTGTGCAAATGCTTTGTGTGTGCTTTTGGATTCTGTGCAAATTGCAGAGTTTTCTCTACACACATTTTCCTCCCTTTAAATGTTCAGCCAAGTAATCAAGGACATTTTTACTCTATGAAATTAATTTTTCCCTTAAAAGTGTACTTGAAAATATTTTCAAGTGTGTCTCTTAACATAAAGTAATTCCTCACAAAAAAAATAATGGTTTCCCCTTAGACTTTGCATGTTTATGTAGTTTATGCTATTAAAAAGGGAGCTATAGCTAAACTTTGATAAGGCATTAAATTTTTGAATTATCAAGTATGAAAAGCCCATTATTATTAAAATAAAGTATCATTTATTTAAGAAGTACGGCAAAAGTACACATTGAACAAGAAATTTCCATGTTTTTTTGCAGTAACCTGACATTTTTGATAACTGCCCTTGCTTTATAACCACACTTACAGACCAAGGCAAACTTGTGGAAGGTCACTATCAGCTTTAAAAGCAACCTTGGGAGATTTGGTGGGTGACAATAGGGGTATTTATTTATGAGCTTCTGAGAGATGTGCGAGTAGACACACTCGCTCTTCCACGTTTTATTTTTCTCTCATTGCTAGTGTTCTTCTAGATTTTTCTTCAAATCTTAGCTCATCCTCTATTTTTTCCAATGTAATTTCCCAAGAATAAATAACAGAGCTTACCGCTGTGAACCTGTAAAGACCAGAAACTAAAACCATGAGGTTTGAAGATCCCAGTAACAGGAAAACCAGCCTATATTAAAATGTCAAATTTAAATCTACACATACAGAGCCAATACAATCTGAACCATAATTATTTCCCTGGAATTTCTATAGAAATACCAGGATAGGTGAGCCAAAATGAAACTAAGTTTGGAATTTTAAAGGATTCCCAATTTTTTTTCGCATTAGGAAAATACAGGATTTATTAGAAAAAGACATCCTAATATTACTCTTTCTCCCCACTTTTTTATTTCTTTCTGGTCCTTTGGGAATGCCTGATGTACTAACCACCACCTTACAGCAGCCCTCCAGTACTTTAAGGGACCTACAGGAAGGACAGAGAGGGATTCTTTGTGAGGGAGCGCAAGGATAGGATGAGGGGGAACGGTTTTAAGCTGAAAGAGGGGAGATTTGGATTGGTTATTAGGAAGACCTTTTTCCCATGAAAGCATGAAAGTAGTGAGGCACTGGCACAGGTTGCCCAGAGAAATCGTGGCTGCCCCATCCCTGGAGGTTTTCAGTGGCATGTTGGATGAGGCTCTGAGCAATCTGATCCAGTGGGAGATGTCCCTGTCCTTGGCAAGGAAGTGGAACTGGATGATCCTTAAAGTCTTTTCCAACCCAAAGCATTCTAGGATGATTCTGTGAAGATACTGAGACAATTGTCACTCGCAAAAGCAGTTTTTCAGTTAATAGATGATGATAAATCAGTATGTATTGTTGTCTCTTTTCTATATTTGACAGAATGAGAGCCTTTACTGGTACAAATTTTAGAACACCAAAAATTTTGAACTGCCTGTACACATCCAGCTGCTGCTGAATTAACACTTAACTCACAATAATAAAGAATTCTCTGTCAGTTGTAGTCTACCTGTAGGATCCCTGGCAGGATTCCTTACATTCTGTGTTTTAGGAGAAACAAGTGCTACCTATTTACAAAAAATCTCATCCACCAAGAGGCAAGAGGAGGATGACGTGTTTACAGAGGCTTGTAGTGACAGGACTAGGGGCAATGGGTATGAACAGGAGAGGGGCAGATTTGGACTAGACATAAGGAAGAATTTCTTCACAATGAGAGTGGAGAGGCCCTGGCACAGGTTGTCCAGGGAAGCGGTGGCTGCCCCATCCCTGGAGGGGTTCAAGGCCAGGCTGGATGGGGCCTTGGGCAGCCTGGTTTGGTGGGAGGTGTCCCTGCCCATCGCAGGGGGATTGGAACTAGACGAAGTGACATTTAAACACCATTCTGTCTGTAACGTCTTTCCTTCCAAACAACATGGAAGAAAACATAAACGTGGATAGACAGGAATTGACAGACTGTGTGAGAAAACAGGATGCCTAAGTCTGTAAGTCCCCGACTCTCTTCCCTGCTGCTTTCAGATACTGTCTATAGCTTGGTTTTCCAGTGACGTGACCTTAGCAGCTTTGATCCCTTGGGCCAACCTACTCGCTGTGCCATCGCAGACAGCCTGCTGCCCTGCTGGAGTGAGTCAGGCAGCTGAGCACAACTCACATTTAACTAAAGGTACCATTTGATCTCTTAGTGCTGCTGATACGCAGCAGCGTGTATTTACTTCCAAGACCCCCTAATCATCTCTCCCCAGTAACCCAGCAGTGTGAGAGAGATTTATCTTCCTGTCTCAGGTCGCTGCCTGTCAAGTCTAAAGTGCAGCCTGTCCATCTGTGACTCTCAATATTAGCTCATTCAGACAGTCACTTGTTTGGAAAAATACATTAAGACACTAAACAGGGAAAAAGAAATACATCCAAAAGTGAAATAACCAAGCAATGTGTAAATATGACTGGGGTCAACAGCAGAGTAAATGAAAATGCAAGCATCATATGCCTTTACCCAAAGTAAAACAGTAAGGGAAAAAAAAAAGTGTAATCTCTTGAGCAAATTAAGAGAGGATATTTTTCATCTGCATGTGTCCAATGTCCTCACTTGTTTTACTAGGAGGAACAATACAACATTAACTTTGAT
Organism: Clamator glandarius; assembly: GCA_033459285.1. Lineage (NCBI taxonomy): Eukaryota > Metazoa > Chordata > Aves > Cuculiformes > Cuculidae > Clamator > Clamator glandarius. The sequence goes on along the minus strand of JAUNZM010000128.1, from coordinate 886,792 downwards.
AAGGATAAAAAGAAATGATGACCAGCTATGTATTCTTTTTCCAGAGTTTGAAATATCATTGCTCTTTCACCAGCTGAACATCCATCACAGCTGGTTTTGTACTAGCAGATCTGCACCTCAAATGAAGGATCAAAGGTAATGCAGTCACCACCACCAACTACTAAAATATTCAGCTGTGCTACTTGCTTGCCTAGAAAGCTGTCAGAAACTTGGATCAAAAGAGTGTTTCACCAAGTCTGTTTGGGTATGGCCGAGCTGCTTTTATCAGGCTTGACCAGCCCCTAATTAATAGCCCTTTTAGAGTCATAGTTATTAGTGCTGAGTGGATCAGTAAGAGGAACGTGTATGTTCATGGAACATAACTGCTAGTCTCTGGGCTAAATAATAAAACTTAATCACTGACTCCCAGTGCACTTTCTCTCTAGTCTTTCAATTCTGGATTTATCCTCCTAAAATTGCTTTTCCTGAGAATTTTACAGCTAGCTAATTGACTTTCTGTTCTTCTCTGGCACTGTGCATGAACAAGGTCTCTTCAGAGTTCTGCTAGCACCTTCCTTTAATGAAAATATTGTATTGTATTCACAAATGGCCTATATGGAAGGAAGGTTTGTAAAAAAAACACAATAGTAGAAGAGGAATAATCACTGAAGAGATACTGGGCATTACATAATCTTTACTGGACCTCTACTTCATATCAAAATGACTGTGATACACAGATAAGGAGGACTGGATTCTATGACATGCTAAATTGACAATCTAAGCTTCAAAAAAATTGACAGAACAAATTTATTTTCACTTATCCTTTCTGGGTCTCTTTTTTCTCTTCTTCTCTATTTCAATATCTGATTAATTCTGGTACCTAATTACATAAAAATTGTGATTGTTACTGTGCAATTTACTTTAAACATAAATTTCAGCTCTATAAAGGTCATGGCAATTTGCATTGATTATTAGAAGAATTTTGATCTCAAGTGGCTTTGGTATTTTATGACGATTGATAAAGAGGTACAGTGATTGTCCAGGATTTCAGGAAGCATGCTGAGCCTTTCCCTCTATGGGTAAGTCTTGTTATGAAGTAGAAACTGTGGTATAAAGCAGTAAATTAACCAACATTGTAGACCACCTGCATATGAATGCAGCAAGGAAAAAATATAAAAATTCAAAGTATCATTAACAATTACACAGTCATCACTATGTTTCTGCTGCAGCATGGCCATTCTTTCTGCCTTTCCAGGATTTAGTTCACTGAATGCTCATTTCATATTTTTGCATAAGAGCTGTGCACCACTACTACAGCCAGCCTCAGACATGCTCTGTTCGTGTGTGTTTATATGTATGCTTTTGCATTAAAGAAATTTGTTTCTATACAAAAACTTTCAATGAACTTCTAGTTTTTGTAATATTGTTCTAGATCAGTGATTGAATTATGTGACTAAAACTGTATTTTCCTTATGGATTTTCCCTGAGTGTTTTTTTCCTTCCACTGATCTCAGAATTACAGCATTTTGTGTGGCATTTGAGCCTTCTCACACTTTGGCTTAGTTCAAACAAGAATTTTGAACTGCATGTGAGGAAAAGGTGAACAACTGAGGAAATGCTCTGCTGCTTCCCCAAGTAGGTTTCTACTGTCCAGCTCCTTGAACTAAATGCCTTTATCTCTGAAAGAAGAGCCAAGCTAGACCTTACTGACCTTTTCTTCTAATAGGGACACTCAAGATGAGGTCTGACACTGATTTTAATTTGGGAAAAATTGTACCTCTGGCACCAGTGCCTCAGTTCAAAACAAAGCAAAGGCTCATGAGCTTCGTGGGCTGTCTGAGTTGTTTCAAATGACCATATAAGCATCTCAGAGTTTTCTCTAAACACCCAGCCTAGATGGGAAGTTTCCAGAGAACCAAATGCTGACAGGTTACTTTTTCCTCCTAGTTTCTTTAAAACACAGTCTATTAAACAATTAGTAATAGTTTGCAAAGTTTCTAGAGTCAGGTAACCTGTCTGCCTATACAGACAGGAGATAGATTTCTTTTTCAAAGAGGATGGTTACCATGAGGTTCAAAAGTACTCTTAAAACTCCCTTCAGCATCCAGATAGAGCACAGTCAGTGACGGAGCAGCCCTGCTTACCACAGGGACGAGCACTTCCTCAGAAACACAAAGTTCTACTGCCAGCTGTGTGTGAAACACCCTGTTGACCAGGAGGTAGGTGAGCAAGGTAACAGACTAGCTGAGGTATGGGCACATATAAAGGTGTTGTGCCTGCTTTCCTGCTGCCTACTCTCTGTTGCATCGGTTAGATAAAGAGGAGGGATCTGTAAACAGCCCAGAAAATCTGGAGCTGTGTTTGTGCCAGCAAAAAGGATGCAGATACGTATTTACTTTAAAAATACAGATCTGTTCTGCCCCACTGCTTCCCCACCAAAAAAAAAACCAAAACAAAACCTTTTTCTCATTCACACTGCTGTTTTAGTAATTAATCTATCTACTCTATCAGAACATTTCAAGCTTGAATATATAGTGTAGTTATTGCTCTTAGAAACACTTGCAAATAGACAGCACAACTACTTGTCTCTCCTATATCATATTCACAACAGCTGTTTTTCCCATGGTACAATAATTATTTGGACTCTATTCATATTAGATACACACTTAGAGAAAAATTATTTGATTACTGTCTACAAGGTTTTATCATGAGTAGCCTAGAGGATTGTATTTTATGGCATATTTCTAATCACTTTATCATGGAGAAGATACATGGAACAAGTCCAGAGTTGGGGCTAACCATCTACCTGTGGACAGGGTTTACATGGATGTTCCTGATGCTGAATCACTGTTCTGGATGTCAGCATTAGTTTCCTAGTCCTTTTCTTGCTGCAAGGATAAGTAAAACCAGCACTGAGCTATTTTAGGCCAGTAAAAGAGTAAGAGGCTCAGGCAGAGGAAAAATGCCAAAATGGTCTGTCAAAAATGAATGTGCTACTTGTCAAATTGGTGTTAGTCAGCTTTATTTGAGCTCTCAGAGTTCCCTCTTGCCAGCAGCCTGAAATGGCTGCACAGAGTTGCCAGGCTACTGCAGTGCTCCCCAGCCTTGAATCATTCCCTTTCCAGATTCCTCCAGCTCCTCCATTTGGGTACAATTATGTCATGTATTTGCTCCCTCTCTTATCATGAGACCTTGTGTGCCAGATACAGCTGTTTAGGGTGGGATCTTTATACAGTCGCGGAATGATTTCAGTTGTAAGGACCTCAAAAATCAACCAGTTTCAGCCCTACTGACAGAGGCAGGGACATCTTCCACTGAGTCAGACTGCTTAAAACCCCGTCCAACCTGGCCTTGAGCACCTCCAGGGATGGGGCATCCAGAACTTCTATGGGCAACCTGTTTCAGTGCCTCACCACCCTCACAGTAAAAAATTTCTTCCTAATATCAAAATCTCCTCTCTTTCACCTTAAAACTATTACATGGTTTTGTGGGATCCTGGAGAAGCACAGTGCAAGAGCTTCCCTAGGAGCAACAGTCTTTAGATAAAGCCCCATCCCCGAGCCCCTTTGACCTTGGTGTGCAGAACACTGTGTCCTTGACTCTACAGACTTTACAGTCCTCACACAGCTCTCACTGTGAGAGACTTTCACCCGTACCCTCCAACTGCAGAAGCAGACCCCATCAAATGAGGGCAATAAATACTGGGAACCACTGGCTGGAGTTATTACTTTCACATGGCATGCCAGAGGATAACTGCTGTGTCTTAATCCTTAGCATAAAGGAGCAGTGGAAAACAGCCATGCAGATAATTCAGAAAACAAGCATAAATTGCATTTTCACTGTGCATGGTGGACTGAGCCTTTGCTATTCAGAAAAAGCTCTAAGCCAGAGTGTCTGACCGAGGGCTGCCTCCTTCACTGTCAGAATTAACACATCAGCACGGAGCAGCCACAGCTTCTGCCTGATGCCTCAACAACTAACTCCAGCTGACTCTCACTCCAAAAGGCAAACCTCCCCCCTATCTTCGTCCTTCTCATGCATCGTTTCCACTGTCATCATCTGGTGTTAAGCCAACTACTCTGGCCGTGCCATATTGAGGCACTTGGCCAGCAGAGTCCACTGCATCTGCTATGCAAAAAGGCCTTAAACTGAGTCATCCCATATGAAGTCTAGGTCTGTCAGAACTGCCTGATAGGGCTGTTTTATTTACTCTGGGTCTCTATTTTGGCACAGTCAGTTACCGTGGACTCAGGCTAGCCTCATAATATTGCTCTCCAACCCAGATTTTCCCTTCAGGTTTAACAAGTTACAAGTGTTCCTGCTCTTTTTCCTTCCTTTTGTAAAGCTTATCTAAAAGCCTTACTACATAAATGTTTCATTTTTACATAATGAGCATTGCTCCAGAAATTACTGTAATATAGCCTGCTCTGACTGGAAACAGAAAATGTCCTTTAGTTATTCCATCAAAATAGCTAAAGCTGCTATTCTGCTTTAGCTTTGGACTGCCCCTCTCCTTACCAGCACCTGTTGCATATGGATATACCTCAACTCAAAGTATTCTGTAGGAAATCTGAGTGAACTAGCCTGCTCTACTACCTTTTACACCTTGTTGCATCACATGTGCAGACTCACTTTACTGAATGAGTATTAAAAGATGTCTTCAACATTGCTGGGAGGTTTTGGCTTTGGTAGGACAATTCCTGGTCACGGTCAAATTGTGGCATTCTTCTAAAACAATTTCACGGCATAATTTATGAACTAATATCAGTTGGAAACCATTCCCAATAGCAGAACACACACACCTGCCGTAGTTTGAAGGCTGAGTTGGTTAGGGAGGTCTGGTCATTCTACACAGCTGGACTCAGAGCCCAAGGATGCTTCTGTGCACATACATTTTATTGATGCAGATATGGCCAAGGAACCTAACAAGGGAGCACTTCAGTCAGTGCCTTCATCTCACCTGTGTGCCTTAGGGCAACTCTTCTGCCAGAGGTAACGGCCAGTTCCAAATGACACTCTTCTACACACACAGCTGACAGAAATCTTTCCGTAGGAAAATAACAATCAGTTTTTATCACTTTCAGTGTCTGTGGGACTGAGAGTAAAGCCCCTCTGCTGACCCTAGTCTCTGGCACTCTGCAAGACAAGCAATGAGCGTTAAGGATTTCAGCGTGGTTATCCATGTGTAATACCAGGTTCTGACTTGCATCAACATTAGGAACTGCAGGCAAAAATTTTTCACCACCTTATTTTCTTTCCTTTCACCTTGGGTTAACATAATCAGGATGTGAAAGAGGAGTGAACAGGGTCCCCATTTGCACCACATTTCAGTGTCTGTACCGTATAGACACAAGGGCAGGCTTCAATCCCTAATCCCTTCAGCCTCTCTTATAGCCTTGAGCTTGGTGTTGGTGGCATTCATGCTGCACAGCTACAATAAGAAGAAGAGAACTCAGCTCCATTAATCAAATCCAGATCTATACTCCAAATCTTTTTATTTAGATAAACTTCCCAGAGGAAGTTTGGGTCTCTTGTAAAGCCCTTTCAACAAAATCATAGAATCATAGAATCACCAGGTTGGAAAAGACCCACTGGATCATCAAGTCCAGCCATTCCTATCAAATACTAAATACTAAACCATGTCCCTCAGCACCTTGTCCACCCGTGCCTTAAACACCTCCAGGGAAAGTGACTCAACCACCTCCCTGGGCAGCCTCTGCCAGTGCCCAATGACCCTTTCCATGAAAAATATTTTCTTAATGTTCAGCCTAAACCTCCCCTGGTGAAGCCTGTGGCCATTCCCTCTCGTCCTGTCCCCTGTCACTTGGGAGAAGAGGCCAGCTCCCTCCTCTCCACAACTTCCTTTCAGGTAGTGCCTAAGAAATAATGATTGTTCATCCATCTAGCCCTATGTCTTTCATTTTGTATATGATACAGCACCATTCTAGGAAACTGCCGTAGTAAGAGCTATAGAGTAGGAATACTATTGTTAGTCATTTAACATTTACCTTTAGAAGGCAACTTTAGCTTTGTTCAAATACGTCTGCTAAAGTGCCTAATGAACACTATTGAGAGGTCTGTCAGAAATCTCCATTTCTCTGCCGCCTTCTCCTTCCTTTGGCCAGATTTTAAATGAGGCCACACACTAGATCATACAAATATATCAGAAGCTTCCAGTGAATGCTTTTACCTCAGCCTATTTGTGTAGAGAAGTTCCTGCAGTAACATATGTATGAGTCATATCTTGTTTTTATCATGAGGGACCTACGTCAGCATAAAAAAGGGAAGACCTTACTTGACTTTGCTGATATTTCTATAGGAGTAAAGGAGGAAAGCTAAAAAGCTTCTTTCCTTGAAAAAAAAATAGGATACCTTTAAGAGAAGAGTACTTAAAGTGTTAGCACTTGGACCACAGAGGAAGGAGTTTGAAGTATTGCTGATGTTAGAACAAACTATGGCAATTCAGAGTCCCTGAATATGTGGAAGAAAAATAGCATTAACATGTCATTCAAATGTGTTGCAAGCTCTTTAGGAAAGCTACCTTAGCCATTCATTTGTGGATAAAAATCTACAACTATAACTAAAACCTGACTATGTACTGAATAGGGAATGCATCCTGTGCAAGTGGGCAGTGCCAGATACCCAATCCTCACTCACTGCAGTGGCAGAGACATAAAACCAATAAGAAAGATGTCCTAGCTCATGACATACTACAGACTCCAAAGGAATACCTGTGGATGGTAGAAAGTTCCAAGAAAAGAGGCAAGCTCAAACTCTGAAATCTGCAATTCATTTCTGGAATTTGAGACCTCTCAGCTTCTACGAACTGTTGCTCAATGCCTGTTCTCCTAATGCAAAACAGGGCAGGTCATGTAACAGAAATCACTTGATACTTTTCCAAGCACTTTGGAAATGAGCATAGAAATATCTTTGGGTACAACTCAAGTGAATCACAAGGTACAACTCAAGTGAATCACAAGAAATTACTTGAGTATCAGAGAATCAAACTCATCCTTGAAAAGTAAATGTTAGTTCAGAAAATACAGACTGAGAGGGACAAATAATGATGACAAAAATCCATATGCCTGCATGTTTTACTCTCTGGAAGTAGAAAGCACACCCCATAGATTGCCCTCTGAATAAGTATCTGTTGTAGGGCTGCTATCAATGGCTGCATTACAAAAGGTTACCATTAATTCCCAGCAATATTATATGTCTTGCTCCCTTGACTCAGCATCCTGCACAGTATAAATCATGATGCTTGGGCCCTGAAGTCAAAAACTATATTGATAAAGGATGCTGTATGGCCACCACACTAGATACATTGGGTTCAGTGTGCAAACCTGACAGCTGGCAGGCCCACAGCATATTATTCAGAGCTCTTCTTTTTTTATCTGTTATTATGTGAAAGACAGCAGAAAGTTACAAAGGAGACAGGGAAAAGGCTACTTGCGTCACTATACGGAGAAACAAGTGTGTTTAGCCATCCTGTGGTATCTGCCGTAGCTCAGCTACAATGCGCTGTTTAAAGACTATAGATGGATGTTTCCAAGGCCACTGTCAGAGTGCCCACCCTCAAGTGACAGGCTAAGCTCTACACTGACACTGATGGAAGAACTCACACTGTGGTCCTAGTGTCAGTTTCTGTAGCTTTAGGCTGAATAGACTCCTTCATTTTAAAAGGTCACTCAGTCTGAACTCTTTTAGTGATAATAATTCCCAAAAGGAAGCATGCTAATGGACACCCAAAATGCCGCCAAGCTCTTCAAGTACATATACTTGGCATATTGGTCAGGAGAGGTGGAAAATTCTTCTCTCACTAATTTCAGAAACATTATTTTTCACGTTGAGCTTCCAGTTTTGGATCTTTTGCCCTCTCTGACTTCTGTTTCTCCAAAACTTCAAAATCATAGATTCAAGTACATCCAGCTCTACCAAATCTAGGGTGGGTTATGCAAGGGCTTCCCAGATGAATCTGCTCCTTCTCTGCAAAGCAAACAAGGTGCAGACAAGCACTCACTGGGAGAGACTGGCCTCCCAGTCTTCTCTGTCACTTCAGATCTTAAAAACCGGTCTCGATGTGACATAGAGAACATAAAACGACAACTAATTCCATTTAAAAATAACTCTATTATTCATCACACATTTTCTATGGCTTTGTCCTTTTGATTTTAATTCTAGGGATAGTTTTGTAAATACCAGGCTGTTTGTTTCTTAATTAATTTTTCCTTGGCAGTTTACCACTACACTGTTGCTGCAACTACATTTCTCTTAGCCTTTTTCTTGAAAAATGCATTTTGGGGAATATGCATGTTATTCATATTTTCTTTTTACGATTTTCTCCACAAGGCTTATTAAAAGCTTTTAGGTTTAAATGGTAATAGTACTAATGTATTTTATCTCAAAATACAGGATGACCAGATTCTTTTTATTTCCTATCCAATGGGATGGAAGCAATTAAATTCTCAAACTGTTAACTTCTAAAAGGAGAACTAAGGAATAAGAGCAGAAGAACTTACCAGAAAGACAAAGTCTTATCATTAAAAGAACAAAGGAGGGAGGGGGAAAAAAAAAAAAAAAAGAATAGCATGATGTGTGAGAGGCTCTCTTTAGAAACAAACTTTTCTTTCACATTTCTTTGATGTCCCAGTCTTGGCTGCCACAGATTTTAGTCAGCAGGCTTTGGGTCACTCTAAAAGTTTCTAAAATAGCTGCACTTGTCATCTTTCCTGTTCACCCTGTTAAGTTTTCTTTGACCTTTGTCTTACAGATCATCTTAGTGTTGGTTTAGCACATCCAACACCCTCGTCTGCAGCCCACTGCCAGGGTCGGTTGCAGAGGAGTGAGCTTTCTCAGAGGGAATAAATGACATTTTCAGCCAAACAAACTAGAAGAAAAAAAAAAAAAGTAAATGAAAATATCCTCACCAAGGTTTGATCCATCATGCTTAGTTCTGTTTTCATTTCCAAACAAAGAGATAAAACCACCATGCTCAGTCTGCAAGGGGGAGGAAGAATCGCAGTACGAAGAAAAATGCCTTCTTACAGTATAGTCACAACAGTTAACTGTCACCAAAAACTCACCCAGACTCCTTTATCTTTCATGAAATGCTACTTCTGCTAAAACTGATCTACCAGGAAAAAAAACAAACAGCCCCTATCATCAAGCCATATTAACTAACAATAATAAAAATAATAATGGAAAATTGTAGCTACAAATGTTTTCCATTTCCTATTTAATTTGCATTAGGAGAAAAAACTTATTTTTCCTACAGTTCCACTTACATGTGTCAAGTAATCTTTTATGCACATTTATATAAACATTTCATGATTATTAACATTCTTCCATTTCAAATATATGTATTAAGTACACTTTATTAGTAACTCTTTTTCATTACTTACACTATTTTTCAAATAAAATACTTGCATATCAGGAACTGCATTAGCTGTAGAAAAGTTGATATTTTTTTTACAGTCCCATAATAGTGGATTTTTACACTAAAATTGTGGTCTAGATAGTGGAATTTACTTTGCTGTAAAGACAATAAATTTTTATTGAGTTAATGTTCATGAAGAATTCCACATTCTCTCAAAGAATAACTCCAGAAAGTAGGGATAGATTTTTTTGTTTTCAGTGTTAGCAATGAAGCATAAAATACAATAGTGAAATAGCAAGAGTTGTTTATTTTTACGTCAATCATTTTAACTGGAAAAACAGGAGGGGAGTTGTCATAGACAGCTCTTGGAAAACTCATCTCTAAAGAAGTCAATGAAAACATCTACGTTGGTTTCAATAAGGTCAAGATTCTACCCTAAACACCTCCCCACCACCCACACTTAGCTGCTGCACTTAATCCATCCTCCTCCAGTAGTTACCTGTTGCCTATGCAAAAGCTGTAAAATCCCATTTCTTAAAAAGCATTTACTATACAGAATAAATCTGATCCAATTTACCTTCCATTTACCATCTGATTCCATTTACCTTCCTGATCTAAAAACCTTCCATTTATTTGGAGAGTTCCTTAAATTTGATTGTGATTTTTTTTTCATTAATTCATATGGTGACTTAAAGAGTAAGAAGTAGGAATTATATCCAGTCTGTGGAAAAGTAACTAATGACTTTCCTTTAAAAATTAAAGCTCCTCCCATCCTCCCTCTGCTGAATCCATAATGTTAAGCAAATGACACCTCACAGGCACAAAAATGCATGGATGTGCATGTGTATGAAATTTCCACTGACGTAAATGAAATTTCAGACATCTGAGGGCAGGATTTAGCCCAGAGAACTCAGTGTGTGACAGCTCGTTTATTCTCATGGTGATGAACTGATGAAGGAGAAAGGCTCTTAGCGTGACACAGAGAGCTTTAAAAGCAGAAATGGGAATTCACGAAGTTGCTCACAAAGTCAATTGCTTTTTTAAAGATGTTCTTGCATTCCATCTTTAAACTCAGCATGGTGGTCCCTGCTCCCTCCAGTCTCCAATAAGAGCTGATTTGTCCTTCAGCTCCAGTAGTAGACATGGGAGGACCTGTTTGTAAATTGTTATACAATTCAATTCACAAGCGGTCTACAAAGACTGGTTCAAAAAGAAAAATCATTATCCAGAAGAGAGCTAGCACAGCTGCAGATAGAAGGAAAGATAGGAGACCAGGGAAGCCTCAGCTGCCCAGACTTATATCAAGTGATAAACTGAAAAGAAGCACCTTCTTGACTGCATTTTACACTTCTTCAGAATTGTATATTAAATTAATAAGTTCAGTTAATACATTGTTCATTCTGAATTATAAATTACGACGTCTACCCTCTTTAAAATATAGCCCTTGTGCAAAGTGCCAGGAAACCTCAATTTTGGAGATGGAAGCTTTCTGTTCTTCCAAGAATATTAAGAGGATGCTTCCAATTATAATACCAACACAAAGAGACACACAAAATTCCCTTGCCTCTTTTCTTTGCCCATGTATGCACAAAAGCCATTTATTTCTTCTTCTCCAAAGTTAGTTACTCGAAGTGAGAGCAAGACACCAGCAGTTTGATGGATTCTCCTTTAGGACCCACCCAGAGAGGAAAAGAAAGCAAATTGTTTGCACCATGTCAGCTTTTTTATAGCCTGTGAAAATAGACTGAGTGGTTGCTGTCTGCTTCCTAGAAGGGCTTCTCTTACATGTTTAGTTCCTGTATATTGGAGCAACAATGAGATGTACTCAGGTTTTGTCTTGGCATTTGAGATTTTTTTGTCTTGACACTGTGGGAAAAACAGCTTAATATCTAGGAGAAAAAATATGGATAATAGCCCAACTTTGTTTGATAGAATCTTTTAAATGCATGTTTGAATTATGAATAAGATACAGCCCCTGCTTCCCAGTCAGACAGCACACCGGCATCGCTTCCCAGTTAAATACTCTAATTCCCTCACGCCAGTGCCCGACAATAGCACTGCCTATATGGGCAGAAAGTGCTCACCCTGGGTTAGCTGAGTCAAAGGAACAGCAGAAAAAGCAGATATTTGTGATATTTACTTGATTTAACAACTTGAATTCAACAATGGCTAAACTCTTACACCTCTGAGTGGCAAGTTATACTGTCCTTCCTGCAATGTGAAGAATGCTTAACTACTGCAAACTAATTAACATGACCGAAGAATACAGTCCTAGTTGTCACCACAGAATAGATGTAGTAAAGGAGTACCAGGCACTTTGACAGCAGATTCTCAGGGTAAAGAGTGGTGTTACAAGGAAATGTCCTAGTCCAGTTTTGATACCACAAAAAAATGAACAATTTTCGTTACTAAAACACAGATACTTTCATCTTACTTTCTCTGTTGACAATTCAAACGTTTCAGAAGAGCAGTTCAGAGAACTAATATTTACATTTGATGATTTTTTTGTTTTCTGAAGATCTTACTATTATTAAAAAGTCTCATTTGTTTTGTCAGAAAAAAAAAGATTTATCTGAACAGAATGTACCATTAATAAGTTTTCACACAAGCCAGTAAGATGGAGTGGAGAAAGACAGCTAATGCTAAAAGAAAGCTTCAGAGGAATTATGGAATTTCTTAAAGAAGCATCTAAAGCTTCCAAAACACAATCACATTTGACAAAAATTCTCACCTCTGTTTACAATCTCATGAGAGACTGAGGACTGAGAACGCACAGGAGGCGATTCAATATCTTGTCTTTCAAAGTGATCTCTTCAGATTTAGAATGAGCAGAAATGATGAACTGACTCAAGGACATTTTCCCTAACGCTGCTCCATGTTTTATGTAGTGTTCTGCGGGGAGCTGGAAGATTTCAATGCCTCTTGCTCCCACAGCTTGGCATTTTCACAAAAAAATAATGAGGAGGAGAAGTAAAAAGTCATGGACGATAAAATCAATCCACTCTGAAAAGACAAGTAAAGCATTTCATGACAATTCTCAAATACCTGCATCAGCTCAGTTTGTTCACCTCAAAGACTTGCACGGTAAAGAAATAATTTTTATTCAATAGCTGACTAGTGGGGAAGAACCAAATGGCCAAGCTAATGATAACTGTAATTCAAGAGCACACAGTGGTTGTGCCAGAAGCTAGAGAGACAATGCCACCCTAAAGAACCCAGGTGTTTCTCATGTGATACCACAAAACCTAATGTTATCTCCTATGTGTTCAGCATCATACAGGTAGAATCATCATAGAATGGCTTGGGCTGGAAGGGACTCCAAAGATCACTCAGTTCCAATTCCCTGCCATGGGCAGAGACACCTTCCACTCATTCAGGCTGCTCAAAGCCCCAGCCAACCTAGGCCTTGGACACCTCCAGAGATGGGGCATCCGTGACTTCTCTGGGCAACCTCTGCCAGGGCCTCACTGCCCTCACAGTAAAAAAATTTCTTCGTAATATCTAACAAATCTCCCCTCTTTCAGTTTAAAACCTTTACCCCTCATCCCACTATTGCACTCCCTGATAAAAAGCCCTTCCCCATCTTTCCTGTAGGCTTGCTTTAAATACTGAAAGGCTGCTATAAGATCTCCTCAGAGCATTCTTCTCTCTAGGCTAAACAAGCCCGACCCTCTCAGCCTGTCCTTATAGGGGAGGTACTCCAGACTTCCAATTATCTTTGTGGTCCTCATCTGGAGAGGAAGAGGGAGCATCCCCTCCTCTGGAGAAGAGTATATTGAATATACTCTCCTCTGGAGATACTTCATGTTAACCCTAGCTCTAGTAGTAACACTGAAAATATTCCCATCTGGAAAAATTTTAGCCAAATAGCTGAGAATGGACATTGAAGGACATCCTTAGTTCTTCAGTGACATCTTCAGAAGCCAAACAATATAAAGGCAGAGAAAGCAAACAAGAAAGCAAAAAAATATCCACATTGTTTTTTTTCTGTAAGGATTTAAGAATCCCCAGACTGACAGTTATGCCTCTAAAATTAATGAAAGCACTGCACAAGACCTAGTACCCTTTACTTGTCTTTCTCTCTCATTTTAAATATTGGATTATTTTTTAAAAATTGAAAGATGTTCTGGACTTGACACCAAATGTTTCATGCATCAGGAAAACACAAGTTAAGGATTTGGAGTTCTGCCCAGTATGAATAATGCAACAGAGGACTACAGCATGAACTGTTAGGGGAATCACAGCTGCTGGTCTTCACTCCTTGTCTAGACAGAAATTAGGTCTTAGTACATTCTTGATGCCAACCAGAGGCTTCAGGACAGTTACTGAAATATGGATTTCACATGCCATCTTAGTTCTGTGAGCATATGCTAAATAACCTATTCCTGTCCCCTCCCAGTCTGTTCATCTATCCTTTATCTGTTGAAACTTCTACTGTCTTGGCATTCTCTCCCTAAAATTTCTGCTCCAGAAAACTGAAACCACTATATGGAACAACAGTTAGAGTATTGTAGCTACCGAGCTATTTTGTCAACAAAATCAGAAACCCAGGTATCAGAAATACTTGTCCTTCATCATTCACTGAATTTTTGTGCTTGCATAGCATTCCAGTACTGTTGCTTGGGATAGGGCCCCTACAGCTGAGTCAGCTTTCCTGATTCTCAAATCTTAAAACCTAGGTGTGTATAAAAATTTTATTACACTTTTCCTTCCCGCTCACTAACTGTCTTTGCCTCTTGAAGCTGATGTTCCAGCATCCTCAGCTCTCCATATCCTCAAGCACAGCACTACATTAAGCTCAGCAATGTTCTCTCTGCTGAGGCCAAAGGCAATTCTTGCATCTTAATTTCTGCTATCTGAAACAGCCAAGCCCATCAGCCTGCTAATGAAGGGAAATTAAAGAATATGGGGCTACTATCCTTCAAGGACCCAACAAGTAAAAGGTTGAGTCATCATATGCCAGGTGAATTCTCACACTGCGGTTTCCCCCCTGCACTCTGGACTGCTCCAGTAGTTCAGTTCTAACCATAACAGGGGTGGAATTCCTCCTGGATTTCATAGCTACACTCAAATCTAAACTTGGGGATAATTAGAAAAAAATAATACACTGCAGAAAAGTGGCTGAAATGCAGAGAGCAGCAAGGAGAATAAGAAGATGCTCTCATTTCTATCCTATTACTTTTGTATCAATTACAGAAGGAACATCCCAAATAAAATCAAGTACAGCCAGCTAACCATCACTTAGGGAACAAGTGTCAGCTATGCGTCATCGCCAGCTGGGATCGGCAATTCTCTGTTGACTCAGCCCTGAGTCATTTTTCATTGGGTTTCAGCTGAGATTGATTTTACATCATATTCATCTGAACATTGAGCGGCTGCCCTTTCCACTAATCCTCACAGTTACAGAGAAGAAAACTTGCATAAAGAAAGAGGGAGTTGAAAATTCTATGGCTAAAATTTGCCTTGTAAAAGAGTAACATTAAGTTTTTGATGGCTTATGGAGGCCATTTCGTTACTTTATAAAGGAGTTTAATGATGCCTTTTAAAAGCAATAAATAAATGGACTCCTTGAAAGCATTCTCAAGTCAGTATTGTTTTTCTCTTGCTAATCTACTAATTATTGCACTTTTATTTAACCAAGAACCTAAAACCAGATAAAAGTTTTTCTTAGAAATTTAGTCCTTAAAACCAGCTTTGAATCAGTCCTCTGGACTGCGGTAGTTCCTCAGAATTGTGCCAATGTCAGGCTAGATTCACTTTGCAGCAAATTCTGTGTCTGACTGTAAATTCCTACCCTGACAATATTCTTTCTGGAGTGACCAAGCCTTCGCCACCGGTCTGCTGCTAAAACAGACTGACCTGGGCATTTCAATTTCCATAAGGAACATTGCTCATAGTACTCAAAAATACAAAAACATAGCACTAGTTAAGTTTGCAGCTAGCAGACAGTACAGCTTATTCTTAAGTTTCATTTAATGAGCATTTGAAGTAATAAAATTCAGAAGCAACTCATCAAAAGAAGCTACAGGGGCAAAGTACATCCGTTCATCTGTGTTAATCCCTAAAGAGAAAAACTGACCCATACCATCACACTAAATAATTAAAACCACCTCCCCATGATAAATTTTATCAGGCTCAAGGTATTACAATGTCATTACTGAGAGTTTGTCTGCAAAATCCAATGCACTGGTTTTCACTTTCTCATCTGTTCTTAGCCACCTTGTTTATTTATTCTTACATGTCTACAAATCTGAACCCACTTTGTCAATCAGTCTTGTATCTACAGGATACATGCAAAGCTGACTTCAGAGTGAATTGTTAATCATTTCTTTTTAAGGTTGAGAACAGAACGGCCCAAAACTTGAACATGATTTTCCAAGCTGTGCTTGTAGGTTTTTTGACTCTGAAGGGAAGAAATAAGGTATTTCTCAGTCCTTTGTTTTTCATCTTTAGAAGTATGGAATTCTTTTGGAGATGAGAGCTATTTTGCTACTGAACCTCAAAAAAGTAAAAAAAAATAAAAACAAAAAACTGTAATCCAGGAGCAGTTATTTTCTCTTTTCACAAATATGATATACTAGAATTATTATTTCTGTCTGTTCTTTAAAGCAGCACATGGGTTGCCATTTCAGAGATGGGGTGAAGAACCCAGTTTCTGATGTAGTTGACACCCTTCCTTTAGAACACATGGAGAACACCAGGAAACATATACTGGACTCTTGGCAACTTTTTGAAACTTTTAAATTCCAAGGGTGAGAAAATGGTCACCCTACCTTTCCTCAGATTATGAAAAATAAAGTTAAACAAAAAAAACCTCCTGGCAATTCTTCTCTTCCTGCCAGCTTGGACCATGACATCATGGGCAAGCAAGACTGCGCCAGCAACATGCTTCCAAAACCTTCCACTCTGGGGTAATACTTATAAGAATATGCACTAATAATAAACTATATTTCATCTCCTTAGAAAAATAGCATACCTCTAAAAGTACACACACGTATGCTGTGTCAATCAGTCATGCAGGTTAAAAGAAGACATTACCTTGTTCATTTATTTTAACGTTAAATGATATGAATAGAAATTCAAAACAGTATAACTTAAAAATCTGTATTTTCTAAAGTAAACGAAAACAAAGTCTAGATCATGTCTATAAGATTATTTCAGTTTAATTGCCTTTAAGTTACTCAAGCTGCCTTGTTTATATAAATCTAATATTTACTTTCAATGTATTTAAGTTACTTGGTATACAACTCCCCATTAAATAAATCATATTGAGATTGAGAGGAGGCTGTATTCTGGAATTTTATTTCTAAAAAAAAGAAAAATAAAAATTGAGAGAAATGTGGATATTTTTCAGCCTCTTGACATTTCTGATAGATTATTTCATTTGGGTTTCTTTTCCTCTCTAAGAAATACACAGAAATTCAGAATAAGATATTTTAGGGAACAGTTGATTGAACTGGCCAGCCACTGATAGTAAAAATGAGTCTAGTAACAGGAATTTGATGAATTAGAGAATAAGAGGTTAAGTAGTTAGCAATTTTCATTTTAAGTAAAGGAAATTAAGAACAATTTCCTAGCACTTTGGAACTCACAAGTAAAGGATTGAGATAATATAAATAAAGTAAAATAAACGTCTCTGAATTTACTAGGTGCCAGTAGAAAATTTTTCTTTTGCATCAGTCTGAGTATACTTTGGTGGAAGTTGAATACAATGATAAATCAAAAAATCAAATATTTTCTTAAGGTCTTCAAAGGCAAAACCACAAGTTTGTTTAAGAGGGAAACTCGGAGAAGAGATGGAAAAGACAAAGGAACACTTTGGAATAACGTATCTAAAAAACAATGTGTTCCAGGTGTGTTCTTAAAGATTTGCCAGAAAGTGAGGAATACTTAAGCAGCATGTGTTATTTAAGTGACACCAAAATCGTGTTCCTCTTTAGAACACAATCTGTTCAGAAACATGAAGATATTAATTCAGGATTTGAGCTGTGAAAGGGCAGCCGAACAGTGCAATAAGATTAATAGCTCTGTCCATACAAATTCAGATATTCACATCATTTAACGTTAGAATGTGTTTTTCCAGCATCCTATGATGGAAAGCAAACATTAATAGTGGAATTTAATGAAGGGAACTGAAGCACAGAGAGGTCAGGGTGAGGGGAACTCTACAGAGTTGTTGACATTTAACTGTTCTAGACTCCCAACAGAAATGTGGCCCATCCTTCTCAAAACACAGATGAAAAACTGTGCACAAGAGCCACAGCACTGCTCCATAATGATAACAGCAACTTTTAAGCTAGCACAGATGGTATTTATTGGATGAGAGCAGGGTAATATGTAGGGATGCTTTTGCAAGATTGATACTTTACGTATTTGGTACAAGATGCCAAACTCTGTCTGTGACATAAAGCTGATTGGGTCAATGCCCAATGATGAATAAAGTTGTGTTGCAGCCTACTATCCCTTCAAAAAGACTTAACCACATTCATGGGTGCAGTCACAGAATGATATTCAGATCAAGTAGCAACCTTCCCCTTCCTAAACATAAATGAACGACTTACTGAAATACCTGGAATTGCCAGCCTCTTGACCATTCCAGATTGGGATTGACGACCTTCACAGGGTTTTTAATTCTAAAAGGATTTAAAGGAACATCCATGAGAACAAAATATCAGTGATGACTGGGACAACATTCTACTGTTTGAAGGACCTTTGAGAGGGGGTTTGCAATGCTGAACTGAGCTCTCACCATTCCCACAGGAATCAATTTTGTTCCCCTTACTGACACTGACAACACAGCTCTAGGAAATTATGCATTTTGGGATTGCAGCTATGGAAGACAGGAACCATAAATTCCCGACCATATAGTAAGAAGTAGGTTGATGTGCTGCTTACACCCCCTATCAGTAGTCAGACACCCCTTCTGCACCTGATCTTTCGCAGGGAAATCAGTGATCCAGCCTGAGGACCGAGTCCATTGAACCTTTGCCATTCATGTTGCTTTCAGAGAATCAGATTTTCTCATAATTTGGGAAACATAAAAGAATAAAAAGAACACTACCGAAATTCCCAGGACTGCAACTAAGGAAAACTACAGAATCATATAGAATCACATTTTTGTAACTATTGGGTACCCTCTGATGGATTCTTTTTCCATACCATTTGGCTATAAACAAGTCTGTGATGTAAAGATGCTGGACCATGGTGAAGATGCTGAATCATGTATTCACCACACATACCTTCTCCCATTGAACTGAGCTCTGAACAAAGCATCTCTGAAAGAGTTTTTGTTTCAAGGAGTGTGCAAGAACATAAAAAAGGCAGTTAATTTTTTATTGCCAGTGTGTGAAGTAAGCAGACCTCAAGCTTCTCTTCTGTTCTGAGAATTCAGTACCATTCAGTGGTCTGAAATACGTGCATATCATCCAAGCAAGAACTTAAATTTTGAGAGATTTGATGACACTTATCGATAAGTCATGATTCACAGTTCTCCCACATCTGGCTGACACATTCACTCCATGAACCATCTGCCCCTCCACTATCTGCCACTATCACAGGAATAAGAGGACTTGGGGGGAAAAAAAATGGTATTCTTGTCTGAAACCTCTTTACAATAGGCAGAGGAGGTGATAAATTTAGGATCAACAGTGGCAGACCCATCATAGCATGGCAAAAGAAACCAATTAAATATTACTTATTTGTACTTGTTTGAGATTTAAATGTTAGTTTCATAAATTTTGCACATCCACTCACACAAACATGCGATAAAATCCTAGAGATCCCAGTCCACTGAGCATGTCCTACAAAATAACTGGTTTTCCTTATTTCTCCTTCTTATCTTTTTTTGCAAAACTGAGTATCATTATGGGTGGGACACTGAAAGCCTAGTATCCAGGGTCTATAATGAATCTTGTAAGCTGTAACTATTTCTGTGGAATCAGGATTGATTTTTTTTGTTGTTTATCCAAAACAGGAATGATTTTAAGGGGTGGATTGTCAAATACAATTGTTTCATGAGAAGGAGCAGCAGTTAGGATGGATATCTTCTGTGTTGGCTAATTCCCTGGCCTGTCCTGGAAGCAGAAGGAAAAGGAGTAGCCTTGGTGTGCTGTAGAAAACCTCCAAACAATAAATTTGCATTCATACAAATTCCTTCATCAGCTCCACAAGAACAATTTCTTTATTCCTTGTGAGTTGAAAGGCATAAGAATATGGCTAGAACACATTTTTAACAGGTGTTTGTGAATGTTTGCCATGACAATTCACAAAGCGTGCAATATCTAGTATGAGGGATTCTGTGCATCCCTCTTTCCAAGTGAGGTATGAATATGCATTTGTTCACCTTCCATTGCCAGATGTCTCTGTCTTGGTGCAAAATGTAGAGAAATCACCCTGACACCAGTCTCAGGACTAAACAACCACAAATCAAGCAAGAAGTAACAGCTGCCCATTCAAACACAATGCTCAGATGTATAAAGCTGGATCTCCTCATGGTTGTTTCTTCTGGTCTGAACTTCAAGAAGGACATAACTTAGAAAGAAGTAAACTGCAAAATACCAGCCATTTGTCAAGGATAAGAATTGCAGCTGACAAAATCACCTGGGAGGTGTAGAAAGTAACAATCCCTTCCCAGCTATTTTGGAGGTGCAGGCAAGACTTAAAGCCATCATAAAACTAATGCCTGCATGTACTTTCGCTGTCGTTCCTCCCTGACTAGACCTCTGAGAAATGCTGTTTTTATCATAGTGAGGAGTTGTCAGTGGGGAAAGTCATATCTGCCCAGGGTTTATTTTGGAACCCCATAGGTCGGACTGACACAAAACACTAGAGGCTAGCAGCCCATGCTGAGCCCACTGAGGTCAAGCGAGAGTTCAACAACACATTGCTCTAGCGGATATCTTGTTAAGGCCCCATTATAAAGGCTTTACCAAGCCCGTCTTTGACTGATGAAGTTACAAGCTTCAAACAGAAAAATTGTTTATAAAGGACCACATCTAAGATTTTAAATGAAATGTTTATCTCAAAATAACACTCACTATTCAACTTTCATAAAGTTGAAGCCATAGGAATAAATATGGTGCCTTTTACCTCATCTCAACTAACCTCTATAAATAGGAGAGGCCAAAAAGCTCTGATCTTGTTTCAGAAAGAACATTCAGGCTAAAAACTGGCACAGGGCAAGTAGTACTTCCCAGTGTGTTGGCTTTTCAGAAATACAGAGGGGATCTGATTGAAAGGTTTCCCATGTGGATTCCTGGTGGAGACCTGGATAAACAGATCCCACTCTCCTCAAAAATTTCCCTGAATCTGGGAAGCAAAATGAACATCCTCTAAACTCCTATGCACCAGCACCAGCCTTTGCTGTACCTCTCAGGGTGCTGCATTCACCAAGTATGTTACTGAGAAACTCTAGGACAAAAACACCACTAATTTCACAAAGCCTATAGAAACCATACAATAGTGCCTTGAGTGTCTGAGAGAGAAGGAAGACAGAGGACAGTGAGAAAGGCAAACAATTAAAGTTTATAATAAGCCCAAACACCGCGTATATGAATGTGTTAGCATTAACACGGCAAAATCCTTGGAAACCATGCTTCTCGAGTAACACAAAATGTTGGACAGTCTTCAAGCTAGAGGCTAAGCCAAAGGCAAATAAATGTGCTCTGGGCATTGTTTAATACAGATTTTCAGCTTTTCTTAAAAAATAAGGTATAGCAGATGCTTAATTTATTGCAGGCCTTATGAGGAGCAGCTGAGAGAGCTGGGGGTGTTTAGCCTGGAGAAGAGGAGGCTGAGGGGAGACCTCATTGCTCTCTACAACTACCTGAGGGGAGGTTGTGGAGAGCAGGGAGTTGGGCTCTTCTCCCAAGCGACAGGGGACAGGACGAGAAGGAATGGCCTCAAGCTCCACCAGGGGAAGTTTAGGCTGGACATCAGGAAAAAATTTTTCACAGAAAGTGTCATTGGGCACTGGCAGAGGCTGCCCAGGGAGGTGGTTGAGTCACCTTCCCTGGAGGGGTTTAAGGCACGGGTGGACGAGGTGCTAAGGGACATGGGTTAGTGTTTGATAGGAATGGTTGGACTCGATGATCCAGTGGGTCTCTTTCAACCTGGTTATTCTATGATTCTAAGAAAAGCACTGCCAGAATCAAATAATATTCTAATGAGAATTAATAACGATAATAATAATACCTGTGTTCTTACTTAAGAAATAACTACCAGAAGTGAAACAAACTTTTCTCTTACACCTTCATCAACTGTGGCTAATTCATAAGATCAAGCATTTGCAAAGGAGGTTATTTTGAGACATAGGATTACTCCAGAAACTTGTCCTTATCTAAATTAGTTCTGCCCGCACTCTGAGCCAATAAATTTCTCCACCTGTTTGTATATTGATTTTTTTCCCCCCATCTTTTATTTATTTCAGCTTCCTCAGGGGTGAAAAGAAAAAGTCTATTAAGTGGCTAACAGGAAGTATGAGTTCTGAAAGGGTTTTGGGGTTTTTTTGCTGTCAAATGTCTCTCCAGTTGGCACACTTTACAAATGTAAATTAAAAGGCTTAAAATGCAGTGACCCAGTGTAGAATTCTAATTTGACTTGGACAATGCATTTTCTCATTCAAAACACAATATATTGGTTTTCTGTTTTAACATCCTTCTGGTCTGGATCAGGACCCGTTAGCTTTCAACTCTCTTCTGGTATGCAGAAGGATTGTCTAAAGGATATTTATTCTATTGTTCATCCATTTTACTTCCCTTTTTCTGAAAAAATGAAGCAATGCAACATAAATATGTCAGCCCCATGGAACTCAGCAAGCAAGGGAGAGAGTTAAAGGAATACAGTCAACAGCAGTAGCTTGTGAGATTTTATGGATACATAATTAAAGAGTCTACGATTAATTCATTTCCCTACCCTTGTCCCTCTGGTTTAAAATGTCCTATGGATATATTTAGATTCCTGTGACATTCAATGTTCAGGGTGTTTCACCTTTAACACTGCTATGAAATAGTACTGCTTCTTGATTCTTCTCAGATGCTAACAAATTATCTCTACTGACTTAACCTTGAGCATCTGATGGTACAAAGGTGTGACTCTTCCCAGAGATCAACAGCCAACAGATAAGGTAACAGTTGGTCATTTATCAGCCAGTTCACAACACTTTGTAATTAAATGTAATTAGTTTTCATTTTTGATGAAGCTGTTGTCTTGCAAAAGTTTTCAGTACAAAGGGGATTACAATTTTCACAGTTCCCTGGAGAACAGTTCTGAACCAGCGTTGGAGGGAGGCTGGCAGAGCTATCTAAAAGGAGAATTCAGGCAATTCTTAGCTAGGACAGATGAGTGCTGGGCAAACCTCTGTTTGGAAGCAAGAGAAGAGCTAAGAGAGCTGTGCATTAGCAGGTCTGTAGCTGAACTCCCTGGTTTGGAAGAAAAAAACCTCCTAGGATAGCCATCTGTACTATCCTACTGGGGTCCCACTTCTGAGTACAAGAATTTAAGCAAAACTTTCCAGCATTCTCTAGTACAGTATGGCCCCAAGCTGAGATAGAGTCCTTTTAGTAGATAAGTACATAAAAATCATAAATCCCTAAAATAAATAAAAGCCAAAACTTACCTGGAGGTAGATGCCTTTCTGAAATAATAAAACATACTGGAGATACCATACAAAAAACAATCTCACCCTAAATCTCTCATACTCTTTGGCTTACAATACAAGAACCGTTTCTGCCCGACCTGCTCAATCCCAGTCATTCCCAAAATCAGGAAATTTATCTTTGAGGATTTCCTCCCACCACAAGTAGAAAACTGAGATGATATGTACTCAAACAAATAAGTTAGTAGAATAGAACATAACAGAATATAATAGAACAGTTCAGTTGAAAAATACCTACAACAGCCACCCAGTCCAATTACCTGAGCAAGTCAGGGCTTGACCAAAAGCTAAAGCATGTTATTTAGGGAATTGTCCGAATGCCTCTTAAACACTAACAGGCTTGGGGCATCAACCACCTCTTCAGCAATGAAGTCAACCCTTTTCTCCAAACTAGACAAGCCCAAAGCCCTTAGGTGATCTTCACAAGATGTGTTCTAGAGCCAGCTTTGTTACCCTCCCCTGCACGCATTCAAGTGCCTTCACGTTCTTGTTGAATTGCGGGGCTCAGGACTCCACATGGCACTCAAGGCGAAGCAACACCAACACTACATACAGAAATATAATCACCTCTTTTGACTGGCTAGCTTTGTAGAAAGATTTTTTTTATTCAATTTTCTATTTTTTTTCAATTTTCTAATTTTCTACAGTTTTGTTCATTCATATTCAATAAACACTTTTAACAATGATGTAGTTTTATGACTTTGTAAATGCATTAACCATACATATTCTACTGCATTAACTATATGTATTCTATATACAAGAAATTCTTCCAGTTCCCTGCTACCTTGTGTGCAGAAGAGAACTGGAATAACTTTATAGCCTGTAGGCATCCTATGGAAATATAGTAAGTTTCTTGAAAGTTACTTGACTTGGTATTGCTGATTGTGGACCAGCAAGTTCTACTACAGCTTTAATTCACTGACCTGATAAGGCTCATTAGCTGTCACAGAACTCTGAGGTGCTGCTTCAAGATGTTTTCTGGATAGAGATTTCATTTGAGACTGAGCAGGATTAGGCCAAAGCATTAAAAACAGTAAGAAATAAAGTCAATGCAGTAATATTATACACCTGCACTAAATATCATTACAGCTGCAGGAGAAACACAGTCCCTCAAGCTGTTGCTGAGCTGAGTTCCCTGTTGTATTGGGCAATTGTATCATACACGGCTTTTAGCTGACTGAACCATCTAGCAGTCAGCTTATTATTTTTGGTTTTGTTCCCACTGCTCCAGCATCCTTCTGCTCTGAGGGTTGAGATTTCATTGTGCTTTGAGAAGATAGCTTTGACTTCAACTGAGAGCAGCTACAGATCCCCACTCAGCCTCCTGAGATAACCCAGCTGACAACCTGTAACTCAGCTGCATATCTGAGTTCATGCTCTCCTCCAGAACTTGTGCTGACACAGGACCAAGTTACTGTGGTAATTCCCTGCCTTCTGTCTTGTAAATTGTTCCAGACTTGCTTCTACCTTGAATGTGTCTCCACTTCATCAGGTATCCCATTTTTTTCTCAGGTTAAAGGACTGATCCTTTGCTGAATACAGGCATTTTAATTTGGGGCCATAAGTAGCACCTGCTGGCCTCTCCTTTTTTCCCAGATCTATCACTGACTAGCTTTTTGCTGTTCTTTGGCCACATCAGTGTCCAGATCAATATAATGAAGTAATTGTCACCTTGTCCTGACTTTCTGTGATGCAGCTTAGTTTCCTGGTCGGGTTGTGCTGCATGACTTTTAACTCGTAACTCCTGATTTCTATTTCAGTGATTTTATAACCCTTTTGAACACACAGCCCTTTGCCTTGAAGGCTTTTTCTGTTGTTCCAAAAATAAACTCCAGATGGCTTTTCTACCTGTAACTTGAGGACACTGTTAGTATGTAAATGCTTTAGAGTAGCTGACATTTTTTTTCAGAGCATTTTTGAACTCAAGAGCCTGACTACAGCAGGCTCTTCCCTAGGTCTTTTAATCACTCCTCTGTTCCTAAAGAGTAATGCCCAGCTACTTAGCCCTGTAATAGCAGAGAAATCCCAGAGAGTCCTCAAACATCCTTCTTAATCCTCTTAATTTGTTGTCCTGAACCCATGACTAAGCTGTAGCCAGGCTCACGCGCCACCATACAGACAGAGATCTTCCTGCAACAGGCAATTCTCCCTCCGCTCAGCTTCTGAGATGTTCCTCTGCTCTTTCCGTGCTACCTTCCCTCCAGCTTGTCTCCCCTCCCTGCCAGCCTGTTTTCTCTTCAGCCCTCTCTCTTCCCAGCCAGTTCTTAGAACGGCCCCTAAAATACTCCCCTCTTCTCCTAAAATATTTTTCTCCCACCTCTGAGATGCCATCTCACTGGTTCCTCCCGTCCCGTAAAGGCTCTCCCTGCTCCCACTTCACTTGGATAAGGGGGAGCAAGGCATCTTCCATTTGGCAGCTGCCCTTCAAGGGCTTTTTCTCAGTTCCCTGCTGCAGGATTTCCAATTCAATCATACTTAGTTACAGGCCTATTTTTATCCTTCCGATTAATTCTGCTTAATTAACTTGTATATTTCATAACAATTTTAGTGTACCTTGTTGATGAGAACCTCTTTACCACCCTTCTCCCTAAGCAGCTGGATTCCAGAAACGTCTGTATCAGCTGTGCTTTGCCATCTTGTTTCCAACCCTTTATAAGCATAAAGTGTTTTTTCAAACATTATTTTCTGCTTCTCCTGACTTGCACAGGAGAATATTGACAATTGTCCTTCAATACTGACATCCCAATCAAAACCTGTATTCCACCACGTTTTTGTCATCCTAAATAGCCATCTTCAAGTTCTGCCTCAGAATCTCCCTTTTTCTCTCAATTTTTAGTGTTCCTTCCATTAACAAGAATAGAATCCCTCTCTGTGCTCATTAATCACACCTATTTTCTTTTCAGTATCTGGTGCCACACTTTCACTACCTGAAGCACTTCTGTTACTGCTGGTTCTTATGAGTTTTGTTACCTCATTTTAACCTGTTGCCTACTATGCTATCCTTTATTTCTGTATCTTTTTAATTTACCGGGTATTCCTATACTTGTGTATTTTAAAAACCGGGAAGGTATTGAGGAACCTAAATGACATAAAAATAACCTACTCATTAGGTTAAATTTGGAATTCAGGTGATGATAAAAGTAACACATAAGTAAAAAAATCCAGCAGTATTTTGTCACTATTTTACATGCTCCTTCTCTCTAGAAGAGCTGATTTTAATTAGAATAAATTAGGTCTACTTAGTTTTTTAATAATAAAGTATATTTGGGCAGTAATAGTAAAACTAAATGTTATCTTATATGTGACTTATTTTAAACATACACTTTACAGTCACTGCTGGGGCAGTTAGGTTACTTGTGCCTGCACCGTATCACACTTGAACATCCACTGAAGTGGTAAAAGCGTTTAAAGAAGCTAGATTTTCCTTTCAACCTCTCTTCTACCTTCAAGAAAATGTAATAAGAACACCTGGAAGAAAGAAAGTCTATGTGCAAATCATACATGTAAGTATTATATCTAAATTCTACCTTGTCTCAGAAACTGAAGCTGTTCTGTGTCTGCGCTAAAGCATGAGTAATGTGGCACAGGAACACGGACCGAAATCCAAGAGGCACACAGCCTGCAGAACTACAGCAGCGAGCCTGATGATTTGCAGTGCAAATCATGAGCCAGTCAATTGTGCACAAGAAAATAAGGATCATTTTCTAGGAAACTGCTGTCTCTGTGGATGGAGGAGAGCTATAAAGCACAATTTCAAAAACTACGTAATACTAAGAGCTTAAATGATAACTACTAAGGAAATCCCCTGTGATTTTTCAAGCTCTTGATGAGATTTCTGTGTTCGCATGAAAGTTGCAAGAAAAGCTGGAATGGTAAACACTTGTTCTGAAAAGACTGTAGCAACTACAACCCAAAAGGTTTCCCTGTGGTTGTTACTGCTGTCTTAGAGATATACAATGAACACAAAAAATAAGCCTCACAAACTTTGCCTTTGGCTGATTTTGAGATTTCTGAGTACATCTGCTTTACAGGCAGTTCCTTCCTTAAAAAGCCCCAGACAGAACTAATGACAGAAAAGAAGCCAGCTTTCCTAATCAGTGTTTCTTCATAAATTTTCCCACTTTTCCAGGTCTGTTTTGTTTTAGCAGACACGGGCACCTGCTGCCACCCTTCTGTCTTCATGTGACTGGAAACTGCCAGCTGAGAGAAGCACATGGTAAAGAAGAAAGAGTAAGGACCCGTTTGGTGGGAGTGTGTCATCTTTCACCTACCAAAGTAAACTGAATCATTTTCACAATTCCAGATTTTGTTGCTAAACCAAGTAATTTGCAGAAATGTACAGATCAGTAGAAAAACAAGCAACAGATTTTTGGAATAAAGGTCTCAAAAAACATTCCAAAGGTGATGGGTCTGTTATTTTAACAGCTCCTTGGCCACATCAGAAATTATTTTTCAGAGGTAAACTAAGTTTTGACTGAACTTCATAGACCAACACACAAAAGTGCAGAAATCTCTGCTATCCGTTAGAAATTTATCACTGGTTTAATTATTTGGTAAAAATATGTGAGAGCTTCTTAGTTTATTCAAGAAAATAATACTGTCTGCAGGGATGAAAAGAAATGTCTCTTTCCAGTTTAATAGCTGGAAAAAAATTGTGAAAGCTTAGAGATATTTAATCTTCATTTTCTACATATACAAGCAAGCTGACTGAAATTCATTCACATAGAAGAGCATCTGGTTTGGTCCTAAGATGACATCTCAAAAGGCATTTTAATGTAAAACTGAATACATTTGGAATGACAACAGATTTGTTTTTGAGAAAATTAGGCTGGTATTACCAAGAGTCTACACTCTTTGAAAAAATAGCAGTGAAGCACTGGTGATTATTAATACATAACATTTTACCATATCACTGCTTTCCAGAGTTAAACAAGTGTACGTGTAAGTGTCTTCTTGCCCTCGTATCAGAAACAGGCAAGACTTCCCTTTGCCTTTCCCAGCTCTTCATGCATTTTGTAGCTCCTCATCCTACAGCATCACAGTTCAGCTCTGACAGGGAGCCCAAGTCCACGCTGCAGCGAGGCTCCTATGCCAGAGCTCCTCCAGCTACCACACAACACTCTCCTCCCTGAAGACCTCTCATCTGCAGGTGCAAACTGGATGGATAAATTGCTTCCCATGGCTATGGCAAAATTTATAGATGCCTGACAAGGACAGATTCACCACCACCACACAAATTAATTTCAGGCTGTCATAGCATTTTTGTTACTTGTCAAGGATTTTGTAGGAAACATTTTGCATCTGACACCTCCCAAAGACAGGCCTTTTCTAATTCCCTCTCATGTTTTACATACAAAGCAGGAATGTATGATTTATACCACAAAATGTCCTGCAAGTGACAATAAAAAGAGTGTAGAAGTGCTAGAACAGAGCAAAAGGCAGCCATAGGCAACTCTCTACCACCAAGAGGGGTCATCCAGAAGAAAATGCAAGCGAACTTGGATTCTTCAGCAGGGAAGAGAATTCCAGTCATGATCTATGCATTATCTAGTCACATGAGAGCATGTATTTCATAAACCAGCCTGTTGCTTTGTGGTCAGTGGGCTTCATGTCAGTGCTGTTTTGTAAGTACTGCAGGAGGAAAATATTTTAGAATTGAACTATACCCATCTCTTCCAGTAAACATTTTTATTGACAAACATAACTTAGTCTTTCCTACAGGGATTAGTTATTAAAAAATATTTTATGTAGCTACTTAGATGGGAATCAATAAAACTTATTTTTGTAGGCATTTTGTTGATGCAGGAGGGATTGCAGAATTTGCCTCTCTCTGCAGTCCTGAAAATTCAATTCAGAAAACTCCAGTTTGCTGTAAAACGTAATGCTACAAGATAGGTATTTAAGTGAACATGGACAATACAGTGAACATAACTCAACACACAGAAAACCATACTCTGAATGGTGGATTTGTTTGATTTAAAATCAAAGTATCAAATAAAAAATGAAAGCACAATACTACAGCAGTTTGTTCCTTTTAAATGCTCTGATGAGGAAGACCATTTCTCAAGCTGCTCAGCATCATGAGTAGCTATTCCAAAGCATTCCACAAAGCAAAAAAAAAAAATTATTCTCATTGACAACCCGAATTTAATTTAATTCACTGAATTCTGTTTTTGTAAATTCATTCATCAGTTTAGTGTTGCAGCCTTCCAGTTGGAAGGAGGGTTTGGAGAGGCAACAGGGCCAGCTACGCAGCAGAGCTCAGGGGCAGCTGGGCAAAGCGCTGTCTCTGCAAGGGGTGGGGAGCATTTCTCAAGCGCCTGGCAATGCTTCTCTTTATTTCCTAAAGCTCAGAACCACTTTAGAACCAAAATCTGACATGTTTAAACCTTTCGTAAATAAATGTCCAGTCAGCTGCAAAATGAAGCTCACAGAGCTAAATTTGCACAAAGTTGATGTTGTCCTTTTAGGAGTTCCATTACAATTTAGCCTTCAGTTAATATGAAGAAATGTAAACATATTTTTAAATAAACATTGCAAGAAGGATTTAGCACTCTGCAATGACGGAAGGCACAGCAGACTCTTACCACCATTTTTTTCAGTATATCCAGCCCTGTGTCACCCTCTGCAGCTGCCTCTAGATCTTGCAGCCTCCTAGATGCTGTTCCCATAACTCACAACTTACTCCGGCACAAACCAGACCAAAGGAGCATCCCTGCCTGCTGTCCCACTGTCCCCAGCCAGAACAGGACACTGCCAGGCATCAACATTCAAAAAACCCCACAAGTAATTCTTTATGGAAGATAACATTGTAGTGCTCTCCCTTTAAAAAGGAGATACATAAAACAGATGAGAAAACTGGGAAAATTCTTAGTGCCATAGTTTTGTTTTGTGACTGATGATGTTTTGTGAGAGCTTCCTTTTCCTCATTTCTCCTAAAAACAGGAAACAAATAAATGATGCAAATAAAATAAGCTGTGACAAAACTGAAAAAACTGCTCACACGGAATCATTTGCCTAATACTACACAGAAATCTCTGTCCCTTCATCTCTCCTCCTTCCTCCTCAAAGGGTTACACATGCCTCTTACTCCCATGGAGGTCAAAGTGATGCCTAGTGATGTCATTATTTACACTGAGGTGCTGGTTTCTAAAGTAAGTTATTAAAAATTCTCCTTCATAATGGAAACTCTTAAGGTACCTTACCTACCACTCTCACCACATGCATCAACATAGCTTTGTTTAAAGAGTAGAAAAGTGAACTCCTGGAAAAAATCATACATTAGAGCAGTGATAAAGTAGCTAGAGTACTGTAAAGTTTAGTGAAGTAATAAAGGTGAGTGCGATATAAAAAACTCCACCAATAATAGCATCAGCTAATGCAAAACCAACAGAAAAAACGCCTGCAGCATCTCAACTTTTTCATAAATGACTGTGCTGATAAAGGATGCTGAGAGAAGAAAATAAGGGGAAATAGAATATTCAAGGCAGAAACATTTCTAAATATTCACAAATATGTTTGAAAATTTTCCAGAAGATGCCAGTTGCTGCTGCAGCAGGGTATATCTGTTTGCTTGTTTCTAATGTTGTGTTCATAGCAGATGTTTGTCAGTCACACCTTGCATGCCCCAAAACAGACACATTGCCCAATTAAACAAGAATGTGCTCAGGGCATCTCTTGGGTCACATCTGGCTCACTAACAGCAGCTGTGTTGGAACAAAGGTAGGCGAGCTCCCTTGTTATGTAAACAGCATCAATCTCCCCTGAAACATTAAGAAGGAAAATTTGCTAAATTAATTGTGGTTTTGTCCCCTCTCTCTTCTTCTGGAAATCACATGAATTCATTTATTAAGCAAGAATTGTTTCCAGGTTGGGTTGAGTGTTTTTCCCCCTTCCTGATTTAGCTTAATGTATGATGTAAGACACTGGATTTTTAAAGTAAAATGCCTACTTCATCTTCCCACAAAGGTGACAAAGGAAAGAAAAAAAAACCAACAAAGGTATGAAGCTAAAACTGGGACACAGAGGGCAGCCAGGTTAAAAATGAGATTGATCATTATGTTTCCTAAAAAGTACAGAAAAGAAACTTTTGCCTCACTGTTACTATGAAACTCAGACAAGTGGTAGAGATAAGATTGCAAGTCACATTCCAGTGTTTACAGGCAGGGCTTTTCAAGTATTACACACTCAAGATCTCAATTTCTGCAGCATGTGAACACCGGGCTTTTCAGCAAGGATTGTCAGGACAAGTAAGGGATGCTTGATGTCCTTCACAAAGAGCAAATCATGACTGACAGATTTGGTGGCCCTCTACAATAGGGTTACAGAGCTGGTGGATAAAAGAAGAGCAACTGATGTCATCCATGTGGACTTGTGTAAACCATTTGATGCTGTCTTACACAGCATCCTCTCTTAATTGGATGTGGATTTGACACTTGGACCACTCAGTGGATGAGGAATTGGCTGGATGGTTACGTTCAAGAGTTGTAATCAAAGGCTCGATGTCCACGTCGAGACCAGTGACAAGTGGCTTTCCTCAGGGGTCGGTATTGGGACTGGCTCTGTTTAATATCTTTGACACGATGACATGAACAGTGGGATCAAGTGCACCCTCAGCAAGTTTACCCATGATGTGTGTGGCATGGTCAGCGTGCTAGAGGGAAGGGATGCCATCCAGAGGGACCATGACAGGCTCATGCAAATCCATGAAGTTCAATAAGGCCATGTGTAAGGTTCTGGACATAATCAGGAACAATCCCTGGTGTCAGTACAGACTGGGGGATGAAGGGATAGAGAGCAGCACTGTCAAGAATTATTTAGGGGTACTGGTGAATGAAAGGCTCAACATGAGCTGGCAATATACATGCACAGCCTAGAAGGCCAATCATATCCTGTGCTCTACCAAAAGAAGCATTTCCAGCAGGTTGAGGAGGAAGATTCTCCCCTTCTACTCTGTTCTTCTGAGACCCCCCACATAGACCCCCAAGTCCAGCTCTGGAGCCCACAGCACAGGGGAGACATGAACCTGTTGAAGGAGGTCTAGATGAGGGTCATGGAGATGATCAGAGGGCTAGAACACCTCTGCTATGAAGACAGGCTGAGAGAATTGGAGCTGTTCAGCCTGGGGCTGAACAAGGCTCTGGAGACACCTTTCAGTCTCTAAAGGGGGCTTATAAGAAACCTGGAGAGGGATTTGAGCATGTAGTGATAGGATAAGGGGTACTGAAAGAAGGTAGATTGTTGAGGAAACAGTTATTTACTGTGAGAATGGTGAGGCACTGGAACAGGTTGATGAGAGGAGTTGTAGATACCCCATCCCTGGAGGTGTTCAAGGCCAGGCTGCATGGGACTTTGAGTATCCTGATCCAATGAGAGGTGTCCCTGTCCATGACAGGGTCATTGGAATTGAATGACATTTGAAATCCCTCCCAATCCAAACCATTCTATGATTCTATGGATCTTGGGCTTCTCCATTTACTGAAGAATTCATTGAGTATGGGCTACAAGATTTGGAAGTTTTATTACGAATTATGAAGCCATTATAGTGGTGGCTGCCTAGACTAAAACAATCTCTTCACCTTTGACAGCAAAAGGATACAAAATAATTCAGAGCATCTATCCTTCTTCTCTTAGACTGCATATGAAAAAAACGAGGACTGCGGGAGGAATGGGTGTTTATATTTTTTCCATGTCCCAACTGCTTGTTAGAACTTACTGAACTTGCTATTTTTTTGTTCCATCTATGAGACGAATGGGATTGTTGCCTTCATGTAATTTGTCTAATTTCTGATGGACCTCCTCTCCAGTATAAAATGGTTGTAAGATGGGTAATACCTCTGGATATCCTAAAGATTTAGTTTTAAGAAAAGTGAAAAAAATCATTTTTTTTTCATACTAGACACCTGACAGCAGATGAGGGGGTTAGAGGATTGGTCAGGGAGGATTCAGGGAGTGCCTCTAGAATTGCTTTAATTGACAGATGCATTCAGCTATAAAAATGCACATTTAGCTTTTACCGACATGCAGCTGCCTTTTTTTTTCCAGTAAACATCTACTTAAATAGCAGTGGGAGATGTCAGATGAACTTGTTAATGTTTGTTAGTTAAATGCCTGCAATCGCTGCCTTTACTTCAAAAGTTTAGGACTTCAAAGGCAAAATATAAAAGTAATGGACAAAATTTGGTCCGAGAATTGAAATTGCGAAGTACAACTGAAATCAAATCCACAACCCTTACTTCTCAAAAGCTGCCTCAGGTTGTAGCCAGAAACAAGAAACTGGTGTCTCCTCTAACTGAAGGATGACAGTCAGGGCTTTCAAAAAGACTCCTCAAAACACTGCCTTTGCTCCTTAAACTTGCCATCAGCTGCTTCCTTCCTCCTCTGCTGATCCACAAATCTCATCCTTTTAGTACAAACAAGAGAACAGAAATTTGTGATTCAATTTTGCTTTTGGTTGAAATGAGAAAAATGCCTCACAGCAGAAATGACTATTTTTTAACCATTATAATTTGAAATTATTATGGTCACATACTAATGTATCACTAAACATCCAAATGAAAGAGAAATTATTTAAAAAAAGACTGGAAGGCAGCTGCTATGAACCTAGTGGGTCAATGAAATCAGCTAGTAATTAAAGTTTCCTAAAGAACTCATTCTTTCTGATTTCTTTTCAGTAACTTGAAAAGACAGCACAGAAGGGGTCCTTCCTTTAAATGCAATGATATTTGTCAAATCCATTTGTAAATATTAGTTCAGTTAAAACAACACATAAGATATAGAATGTAATTAAGTTCTGTATAGATTTCACTTTCACGGGAGACTAAGAACAGTAAGGCAGCAATGATGTTATTCTGTTTCTAGAGCTCATTGGAACCACTAATGATTTCAAAAGCCTACGACTCATCAGCTGCAATTAAAATAATCACAGTGGAAGTGACCCCACCAGAAAAAAATCTTACATCGGCAGCAAGAAATACAGAGAGATGAAGTTGGAATACAGATATTACTGATTCAAGGGGACACCAAAGTAATCCTTCTCCTATTATGTTTCTGTGTACCTCCTAACAGGCAAGAAACTACAGCTGGCCAGAAAGGAAAAACTCTCATTCACTGCACATCGTCAACTAGAGGATTTGACTCCTTTGAAAAAAAGACATCTCTGCAGACTGCTACTGGAGGCAAAGTAAACAGACCCCAGAAGCAAGGACTCTGACTAGAAGTGAACCATGTGTGGTGCACAGCCGTGCTTTGGCTTTTCGACATCTCGAGTTTATTCATTTACTTCATTTATTTACTTAATATTTTAAGCAATAATGGGCAAGGACATCCTACCTTCAACAAAACAGCTTCTGCTGGAAAAGCGGAGTTTTGTATAACTGTCTTTACTGCATCCCTGGCATACTGCTACTTTGATTAGCGTATTAGCAAAATTTTCAGTATAAAAAGAGAAGAACAAGCACTAGCCTCTGAATTCAAATAAACAAACAAACAAACAAACAAATAAATAAATAAATAAATAAATAAATCTGTATCTCAGTGTCTGGCCCTTAATTTTAGCAAAACCTCCTTTCCCAATTTCTCCCTCAAAATCTTTGCTTTCAAAACCTTCATCTTGTGCAGCTTCATTGTCCTCTCTTCACTTGCCAGCTAATCACAGGCTTTGGTATTACTAAGCATGATCTTTCCATTGGTTGGACAGTTTATCTGCACTTATATCTTTCTCTCTCCTCCTTCACTGTCATGTTTTCATAGCTTCTTTATGAGAAGCTAGAACCTAACTAGAGACTTGAAAGCATTATTTTTGTCTTCCCCAATAGGATGCTTAGATCAAATGGGTGTTTTTTCCAGATGGGCCTTCAATTAGGATGACTGGGGTTTTTAATGTGCTAGTCACAGGAACAGCCAAATGAGACAAACTAAACAGCTACAACTAATTTAGGGCACTACTTATATAAGAATAAATAGAATAAATAAATTAATTGTCACCCAGTTAAATAGTATTGTGCACAAAAGAGCTTGGAAAAATTCTTTCTGCAAGTCACTGCTCCCTTGTGTCTGGCTGCTCAGCTGCCAGTGCAATCAGGTCCTCAGTGATTTCAATGAGAATGAGGCATGTTTACAAAATCCTACCCTTTTAGCAAACTTGACTTATCCACCCAAAGGCAGTCTGCTTACAGAGCTAGTCCTACTTCGGATGCAGTATTGGGCAGCTTGTAGTTCAAAGAGGATCTGTGATAGAAAAATCACTCTGATCCTTTCCTTTGTCCTTCAGCAGTCTGAGCTAAGCCCAGCTGAGCCCATGAGTTTGCAGGTAAACCTGACTTGATGAAAACCTTCTCTTCTATATACGTCTCCTCTCTTATTTACTCAACATGTTTTGGGAAGATGCTGGAGCGCACTGGCTTCTGCTGGAAGTGAAGTTAGTGGGCACATTGAAAGCAAAAACTATAAGAATTTCTAAAGTTCATTTATTTGTTCTTGTCCTTCTGTATTAGATTGTCTTTGTAATCTATCCTGAATAATATGGTGATAGCCAGTAAAAGGAAAGAACCTCAGCTTGCTTTAAAGATTTTAGTCTAGAAATTATGAAATAAATAAACACCAGTAGTCACAAAATATGGACATCTGATATGAAAAATCATGAGAAAAATCATTTTCTCGGCATAGAACTAGACAATAAATAATGAATAACACAAAGGTTTCACAAAAGAAATCCTGGGAAAGAAACAATGTACTACTCCTTGTCGTTTTTTCTTGTGGTTTGGACAACTGTTTGAATTCTGCTCTTGACATCACAGACACTCTGCTAACACTGAGTGGAAGCTGCTCAGGAAATAAATCTGATTGTTAACTCATGAAAGGTCTCTTCCCTGGCATCTCCCTAAACAAAACAATAGCTGGATGTCCAAGCGTGTGTTTAAAAAAGACGCTTCTTAATTCCTCACTCTCTAAAAATTTTAAAATCTCAAACTAGACCAGAAAGTTGTTCCCTTTCTGTACAAACCCAGGAGCTAGAGGAGCAGAATGAGGCTCCCATAATCCAAGAGGAGGTGGTCAGAGCCCTGCTAGCCCGACTAGACACCCACAAGTCTATGGGGCCGGAAGGGATTCACTCAAGGGTATTGAAGGAGCTGGTGGATGTGCTGGCCAAACCCCTTTCCATCATCTTCCAACAGTCCTGGAAAACTGGGGAAGCTCCACTGGACTGGAGGCTGATGTTGTGCCCATCTACAAGAAGGGTCGCAGGGAGGATCCAGGGAACTACAGGCCTGTCAGTCTGACCTCAGTGCCAGGGAAAGTCATGGAGCAGGTGATCTTGAGTGCGATCATGAAGCACATGGAAGAGAACCGAGTGATCAGGCCCAGTCAACACGGGTTCACAAAAGGCAGGTCTTGCCAGACTAACCTGATCGCCTTCTATGACCAAATGACTCGGCTGCTGGACGAGGGAAAGTCTGTGGATGTGTCTTCCTGGACCTCAGTAAAGCCTTTGACACAGTTCCTCACAGCATTCTGCTACAGAAACTGTCACCTCTGGCCTGGACGGGCGCACACTCTCCTGGGTGGAAAACTGGCTGGATGGCCGGGCCCAGAGGGTGGTGGGAAATGGTGTTAAATGCAGCCGGAGGCCAGTGACAAGCGGGGTTCTGTCCTGGTTCCAGCCCTGTTCAATGTCTTTATCAATGACCTGGATGAAGGCATCAAGTGCTCGCTTAGCAAGTGTGCAGACTGGGTGGAAGTGTGGATCTGCTGGAGGGTCGGGAGGCTCTGCAAAGGGATCTGAACAGGATGGATCGCTGGGCTGAGTCCAATGGGATGAGGTTTAACAAGGCCAAATGCCGGGTCCTGCACTTGGGGCACAACAACCCTGTGCAGCTACAGACTAGGAGAAGTCTGTCTAGAAAGCTGCCCGGAGGAGAAGGACCTGGGGGTGTTGGTTGACAGCGACTGAACATGAGCCAGCAGTGGCCCAGGTGGCCAAGAAGGCCAATGGCATCTTGGCTTGTGTCAGAAATGACGTGACCAGCAGGTCCAGGGAGGTTATTCTCCCTCTGCACTCAGCACTGATGAGACCGCACCTCGAATCCTGTGTTCAGTTCTGGGCCCCTCACCACAAGAGGGATGTTGTGGCTCTGGAGCGAGTCCAGAGAAGAGCAACGAAGCTGCTGAAGGGGCTGGAGAACAGGCCTTGTGAGGAGCGGCTGAGAGAGCTGGGGGTGTTTAGCCTGGAGAAGAGGAGGCTGAGAGGAGACCTCATTGCTCTCTATAACTACCTGAAAGGAGGTTGTGGAGAGCAGGGAGCTGGGCTCTTCTCCCAAGTGACAGGGGACAGGACGAGAGGGAACGGCCTCAAGCTCCACCAGGGGAGATTTAGTCTGGACATTAGGAAAAAAATTTTCACAGAAAGTGTGATTGGGCACTGGAACAGGCTGCCCAGAAAGGTGGTTGATTCACCTTCCCTGGAGGTGTTTAAGGCACGGGTGGACAAGGTGCTAAGGGACATGGTTTAGTGTTTGATAGGAATGGTTGGACTCAATGATCCGGTGGGTCTCTTCCAACCTAGTTATTCTGTGATTCTATGATTCTAAGGATTGAAAGTTTTCCCTGGTACCTAGAGACAATGTTTTCCATTGAGGCCAAACTTTCTGCAAACAGCAAAAAAGTTGATGAGTCAAACACTCAGAAGGTCTGCTATGGTCTTTGTTATCCAATCTGTTTTATATGTGACACATATAGATACTGGAGTGATGGGTGGCAAAACAAGACCCTAAGATAAACAGTCAAGATTTTTCCTCAATAACTTTAGGCAGTCATGAAAAACAACAACTAACACACACCTCCATAAATTCTTTTGTATTTCCAGATGAGACCTGCAGTCTACTAGCAGAAGAGAATAACACTTTCAAAGCCATGTTGTATTCACCAGCATGCAGCAAAGGAAACGAAAAAATCTTAGGAAGTTTTGTCTTTACAAATCCAAGTCTCCACTTGGGAGACACATTCCAGTTCCTAACCAGATGGCTGGTGCTCTGATGAGAGCTCAGAGAGGAAGAGAGGGAAAGAAAAAGGAGATTAAAGAATGAGAGGATGGATATAATTATGTCCATCCTCTGCCAGATGTTATGCCAAATAATATAAACTAAGTCAGAATTTGGCATTATGCTATTCAAGCTTAATACTTTCACTGTTTCATGTTTAGTGACAGATCCCGGATATTCTGCATACAAAAGCAGGAAAAAAAATCTGTTATATTATAACAGTTATAAGAGGGAAGCAGAAAAACCTATGGCACACAGAGAGCAGTTAGGGCACCAATTCTTTACCAGGTTTAAATCAAGAAAAAAATCCACAACCAAAGCAGAAAACCTCAGTTTTTTTCTAAGCTAGCCATTTTGTTTGCTTTTTGGCCTGATTATAGCTGTATTTCCTAATCAGGAATGACAACAGAAGTTTTATTGTAATTATGGATATACTTGCAAGAAAAGCCTCTGTAGGTATTTGCATAATGAAAGAGAGGTTGCTTTTAGATCAAATTAGATAAATTTATCATATGAATGAATGGCATTCCAAATGCACAATAAAAACAAAAAAGGTTGATTTTGGTGGCTGTGTCTTAATCCATGAAGATACCAAAGGGAAAAACAGAACAAGATTTATAACTAGAAACTTATTACAACTTTCTTAACTTTGGATTAGGAAAAATACCTTTTTACCTTAGGGGCTTTTAACAAGAAATAAGACTCCAGCTTTAAGAATTTATTACAAAGGGAATTTTGGAGCAACTTGAGAAGCAAACACAGTAAATATTTCATTCTAATTATACTACTATCTAAAATGTTCCTATTTATTCAAGTTGGCTTCAGATCAGGGTTTTAAACTGGAGAATACAGTGCTATACATTGTGAAGAGAAGAACTGTAGTCAGTATATGGAGGAAAAGAAGTGCGTGATGGGTGAAATCCCCTGGCTTCTCCCTGTTCAGCAGGTAGGCTCAAGGCTGTGACTTCAGCAGCAGGACTGTGGCTCTGTGCAGCTCTTCTGTCTCACAGCCAGCATGCGTGCAATCCCTGACCTTCACCTGAAGGCAGCAGGGTTAGTACTCAGGTGTGTAGACACTCTTTTCAGCTTGTGTTGTACACGTATTCCCCACACAGCCATTACCCTCCTTCTGACCTGGGGGGTTCTCAGGAAGTCTACATCCTCTGGCCCGGTGAGGACCATCATTCCCTGTTACAGCTAATGTGTTTCCAAAATGGTGCAAAAATCCCCTGCTTTGCTGTGACCTTAGTGGAAATCACTGGATGGACCCAGGTGGAAATGACCTGCCACATCCAAGGCATGGCTAGGCTCTCCTTAGTCACGTCCTGCTTGTCTCTATTGACCAAAGATTCCTCCCAGGTCCTAATTCATCTCATTTTATGGTGGACACTGAAGTAGGTCAACTGAACGGTCTCTGAAGGGAAATCTGGGCTACTTACACAGCAGCAGGTGACTGGTTT
The DNA here is from genome assembly GCA_033459285.1 of Clamator glandarius. Classification (NCBI taxonomy): domain Eukaryota; kingdom Metazoa; phylum Chordata; class Aves; order Cuculiformes; family Cuculidae; genus Clamator; species Clamator glandarius. Next base: position 847,285 of record JAUNZM010000128.1, on the reverse strand, counting down.
TCTAACAGCAGTCAAGGTGATGCCCGCCGCAGCCTAACATCAGTTTCCTCCTCACCCTGGCTATGGTAGCTATGTTGTTGAAGACAAGCGTTCTCATCCAGTTTGGCTGCAGATGCCTCCTCCCTCCCTCTTCATCCTCTTTTTGTGAGAAGCTGCAGCAGTGTCTGAGTTTTGAAATGACCTGCATTGCATTGGACACATCTTTACAGAAACAGTATTTAAAATTCATCACAGCTTGCCCTGCCCTCTCACTGCAGCCAATGTGAACAGAAGCTGCTGTGTTCAGGACATATCAGTTTGGCACCATATTAAGGAGCAAGGGTGAATCTTCTTCTTCATGCGCCAGTAGAAAGTAGGTAAAGGAAAAGAACGGTAGCAGTGAGTACACCACTGGCATATTAAAACTCACATGGAACTGCAGAGCCAGATGCTCTTGCTGTAAATACACTGTTGGTACAGGATCCTTTTGGTTTTCCCAAGGCAGACGTGTTAGAAATGATAAGGAATATTGGCTTTTCTGTCTGACTGCAAAACAGCAAGAAACATATCCTGAACACAAGCCAGCTGCCTGGCACAACAGAACAGCTGGGTAAATTCTTTTGGTCTACGCAGTTTTTACATTAAACATTCTATTTAAATGGAGAAAAATTTCATATCGCTAAAGCAAAGTTTGTAAACCACCAGCATTTTCAGGGCTCGTTTAACTTCTGAGCCCTGGTCAATGTTACTGTGATGCTGGTATTAGTCAGAAAGGAAGCACAGAAGGCAGAGCCAGGATCTGCTGGTGCTCTTTCATGCATTTGGGCCGAGAGAGGATGCTGCAAGCCAAGCTCCAGCATCATGGGCTGTGGATCAGTAGTGGGGCATAGCATTGAACAGGCTTATTCTGAAAGCTCAGATCCAGCAAAATAAGTCAGTATAGCTCTTGTTTAAAACTTGGGAGTAACTCTGTCAAGCCGTACCTCCTCAGCTGTCCTAACTCAGTGCCACAGGAGCAGCCTTCCTGGCTGGGATAACCACAGAGGCACACCACACAGAATCACAGAATAATCGGGTTGGAAGAGACCCACCAGATCATCTAGTCCAACCATTCCCACCAGTCCCTAAATCATGCCCCTAAGTACCTCATCCACCCTCAACTTAAACACCTCCAGGGAAGGTGAGTCAACCACCTCCCTGAGCAGATCGTTCCAATGCCTAACCACCCTTTCCCTGAAGAATTTTTTCCTTATCTCAAGCCTAAATCTCCCCTGGTGGAGCTTGAGGCCATTCCCTCTCGCCTGTCCCCTGTCACTTGGGAGAAGAGGCCAGCACTCTCCTCTCCACAACCTCCCTTCAGGTAGTTGTAAAGAGTAATTCCCATCAAAGTCCAGGGGAGAGTGCATTTGCAGAGTTACTATCCCTAGTTTAGAAGACAGAAGACCCAATACAAAATTCAAGATGATGTGAGACTTTGGCTAACAACAGCACCTTTTCTTCTGCAATGCTGACAGATCATCATCCAGGTTGTGCATCATGTACTTTGTGTCACTAACTTGGCACCTTGAATCCTCTTTTCAATGACTGCTCTGAGTTTTATAGCACCTTCTGTAGTTACAAACCTCACAAACATTGCCTCATTAAGCTGCACCACTTTCATTTCAGGAATAATTATTATTATCCTCATTTTAGAGCCTAAGAACATAAGATCCAAAGAGATTAATTAGCAAAAGCACATAGCAGGTCAGTGTCAAAGGCAAGACCATGCCACCACTGTTCCTTACTCAGCCCTAATAACAACATGCAACAACCTGAACTTTGATGCTGCTCTGCACAGGGACCTTGGTTTTGACACTCAGCAGCCCCACTCTGGACTCACTGCAGAACATGAAATGCAACTGTATACATTAGTGCTCCCACTGAACTTAGCAGTGTTTCAAATTTGGGCACAGAACTACCCTTTAAGAAATGAGTACACGTGGTATTTCCACTGACTTGGAAAGCTGAAGTTATCCTGTCAATTCATTTCCTATTTGGCATTTAAAAAGCCCCCTCACAAGACCACCACCCTCTCCAGCATCACTGTCATTAATTCTTCTTTGCCAGTATCAGAAATGAAAGGTTTCCTTTGGAAACCTACAACATGCTTAGCACAATTTAAATTCTACTCACTCAACTACTGTCTAACTTGTGCACATAACCCTACATTCATTTTATATGCACACTTATCCCCACTGTCAGCAATTCTGACAAGTGCAGAAAAGAACCTACGACACAACGAGCAATAAAAACGCCCACTTTTAAATTTACTGTTTGTTTAAATAAATCACCATAGTTACTTCACTAGGTTTCTCAAAAAAAGGTTTCATGTATTTTGAAATAATTATGATAAAACTTTATTATCATTATGAATTCATAATGACATCATGACTATTTGGAATTTTCTACCAAAACAGTTGTTACAATTACAGCATTTCAAAATCTTGTATTTCTTAGGATTTAATTAAAAAAAAAACAGAGAAAGTAAATTAATGTCTTTTTGGAATTAAGTATTTCCTTCAGAGTGATGTTGCAACAAAAAACATTTACCGTACCAAATAAAGGTGAAAATATTTAAATTTAATAGAAAATATACATTTTAGTTTATATAAGACATTTTCACTCCATAGTTTCATATTTGAACAGTTCAAGAAAATAATTAAAGGAGATGTACCGGCAGAAATTTAAACAAAAGTGGTATCAAGACTAGGGAGCAGGTGACATGGGTGGGAAATAATCCCCATGATGGACAAAGTGATCGACTGACAGCCAGAAAAAAAGCCAAGGCTGAATTAGAAGTTAAGTTCCTAGCCTTTCCCATTGTATCTTTTTAGTTTTGAGAAAATGTGCATAACTTCCCTGATGGGCAGTAAAACCTTACCCCGTTCTTTATTGCTCTGGCTGATGACTGATGAAACCTGGCTGAAATTCCCTGTTCAGTATATCCTCTGCCTTTTTTCCCCATTCAGAGACAACTAACTTCTCGTGCTCTGTATATCAAACAGAGATATCTTGCACAGGCGTGAGGTTGCTAGAGTCAGACACCTAATTACTATGTGCCACAATAAATAACTGAGTGGACCTGGCCTCAAGGCACCACTTGCACAGTTAGGATGAAACTAAGGGACAAGGAAGACAGAACAAAATACAATCTGAGTTCAGGTTCAATCCCCAGACTGAAATTTGATGAAACACAATGTTTACTCAAGCAGCAGGAAGAACAAACACATGCATGAAAGGCAGTATTACCATTTATTGTAGCCATTATTTCACAACAGCAATCTCTTTAACAGGGAATAACACACAAGCCTTTCAAATCAAAGTCAGTTTCAAATTCAGTTTCCATTTATGACAGAGGAGGTGTGCACTGTCTCAAATATTCAAAAAGTTTTCTTAAAAGGATTGACCTAGAGAAAGAAATTATTTCTTCTCTTGCCCTGGGCTCAGTCCCTCATCTGTTTGGCTGCTAAACTCAGGTATTTTTCAGTCAGCTTCCTTTGTCATGCTTTTGAGAAAAAAACGTAGTGAGAAAAGCTTTTCCTCTTCCTTTCTGCAAAGCCTTTAAGAGAACCTGCTACTCAAATGTTAAACATTCTGCCCTTCAGTGCATTCCTGTTTGCAGGTCTGAATTCTGAAATGAACTCCAAGCAAGAGCTGCAGTGTTACGCACATTATCCATTCATGGGTTCAGATGACTGATTGAATATTTCCCTTTCTATGAAGCAGATAAAAGCCACAAGGGCCATTCCTCCACACACGTCACAGACACCTCTGCTTGGTTTTTTTGCCTAAGCCTGGTTGTCCGCTGACAGTTCCCTGTGTAGCAAAGGAAGCCCAGCAGCAGCTGAGCTCCAGGAGTAAATGCAGAAGATTCAGAGCAAGCCAAGGGAGAAAACAGAAAGGGAAGAATGCTCCCCTCACCACTGTGCTACTGGCAGATTTGCTTCCCCAAGTGAAGCAGAGCTGGGCTCCTCTTCCCCACTGACACTGCTGGGGCTGGTGGGGCTCTGCCCTCACTCCTTTTGTAAAAGGCTGAAGAGAGGATTGAGAACAGAGTTTGGCTTGTAAATGCCCTTTACCTTATCATCTCCCAGTAGACACCCTTTCCAGGAAAAGGAGGTGGTTCTCTTTAACATCTACAAGTAAATTGTCTTAATTTACTTAATGATTACACACACTTTCCCCTTGAAATGTAAATTAAGTAATAAATAAATAAATAATAAACAATCCTGAATCCACAAACCCCTATGTTTCTTCTACTTCCTATTAATTTTTCTCCTGGCAGTTTTCCACTGTTGCCTTTGAAGGGTCTGTCCATGATATGTTTCTTTAAATGTTACAATCAAAAGAAGGTTTGAAAAGCAAGAGAGTGATGCAGTTGGAAAGTGAAACACAATTGGCATACCAATAAAATCTTTGATAGCAACTTCAAGGCAACTGTATTCAAGTGACTGGTTTTCAGAGTTTATCTCCTGCTTTTTGAAAAACCTTGGTCAAGGCACAGAGGATGAGCAAAGGAGTGGCCCCTAGGATTACAAAAGAGATGGTTAAAAGGGCTAAGACTGTGCAAGAAAGTGTGGATCACTGATGTTGGAGATACTTTGCCTTGTTCTCTAGACTGTGATTGTGTCTAATCCTCTTAAAAGAAGGTAAATATCACCAGCCAAATGAGTGCTAAATACTGTGCTCCAAAGGGACTTTCCTTACTGACTCTTTTCCTTTTTGTTGGATCAGAGAAATGGCATCAGAAAGGAGAAAGCAAAGGCATCTCATCACTCTGTGGTGAAGGAAGAAGGGAAGAGTTACATCCACAGTTCCAAAAGCTATGGTTTTAACATACCAGGAGAGAAATCTCTGTGAAACATCTTAGTTGCACAGACATTTGATCCTGCAACTCTGCCAGCTCAGATCCTGGTTCTGCTGCCCTTGGCCAAGGCAGGATAAGAGCTACTCTTGCAGTCTACAATTCATCTTGGGGGTATGAGTTTTCCCACTGTGCTACTTTGAACAGCTACTGGCAATACAGAAAGTTGCAGCCATTTCTCTATAAATCTTAACATTAAAAGCTGTTCCTACAATCCATGGCCAGATTTCCACAAAATTGCAGCAACTTGTCCCCCTTCACATTCATCTCAGTCTCTCAATGCTTCACATCTGCTCTGGGACAAGCACCATATAAATTATCAGAGGATGCTCTACTGGGATGTCCTCTCTCCACAGCCAAGCAACTGCTAAAAGGAGGAAACAAGTTGGCTTTTTTTCTTCATAATTCTGCCTGGCATGACTCAACTTTGAAATATGAAATAATAAGAAAGTCATTAACTCTACCCAAGATTTTTTACGGATAGAAAACTGGAGAGAAAGCTATAGCCTCCTTCATTTGGTTACTTCTCCTCTCTGCAGTAAGGAACAAAGTCTAACAGGTCGGACATTGATGCCAAACTTTGCTTTAGTCCAGACCACAAATACCTGGTCACAAATTCCTGACACCCTTATGTTGTAATCATAGAATCATTAAGGTTGGAAAAGACCTCTAGGATTATCAAGTCTAACCATCAACACGTCAACATCCTTACTAAATTATGTCCTGAAGTGCCATATTTATATGTGTTTTGAACCCCTCCAGGGATAGAGACTCCACCACTACCCTGGAAAGCCTGTTCCAATGCTTCACCACTCTTTCAAGTAAAAAAAATTTTTCCTAATATTCAATCTAAACATGCCCTGGTGCAACTTGAAGCCATTTCCTCTCATCCTATCACTTGTTACTCAGGAGAAGAAGCCAGAACCCGTCTCACTACAAACTCCTCTAAGGTAGATGTAGAGAACAATAAGGTCTACCCTGAGCCTCCTCTTCTCCATACTAAACAATCCAAATTCCCTCAGCCACCCCTCATAAGACTTATTCTTCAGACCCTTCACCAGCCTCAATGCCCTCCTCCGATTATAAGATCAGTTAGTGGAGCAGACATGAGGAAGTGGAACAATCCCTGAGTTGATGCTGGGTTTAGAGAAACATTACACAGAGCTGAAAATTTTGCACAGGTGTTTTTGTCTAACATTCTTTTTTAAACAAAGCAAAATGAGTGAAGAAGACTTATTCTGTTAAGGTGGAAAGAAAGTAAAAAAAGAGAGAAAGAGTAGAAAGCACTTTTTCCTCAGACAGGGAGAGGGTGAAGGGGTGATGAGAAGACTTTTTACTAAATTGTTTCTGATGTTTGTTTTATGCATGTTTTGGTAGAGAAGAGTTTAAATTGACCTGCATATTTCCTGTGGTGTGACTGTATTTTTTTCAATTCCCATTTCTAATATTCCCACTTCTCTTTAAAAAGTATCACTTCAGGAAAAAACACCTTCAAGACCTTGAAACCATAGGCAATCTGATCAAGCTCACAAGGATAAAGCCCATGGCTTGACGCTTGAGCTCTGATGAAACTAGTTGAAGTGTTTAAAGATGTTCCCTTACCCTGTTGACCTCCCTGCTCCTTTGCTGACCTCCTGCATGCCTGAAGAAAAGCAGAAGCAGAGGTGCTTGAGCATCTCAGCCATTCGAACTCATGGGCTCTTTTAGCAGTGTGGTCTGACCTCCCTGGCCTAATTAGCCCCAGCAGTCAATTAGAACAGGCTTGCAATTATACAGGAGCTGCTGTAGTCATAGCTGAGATGCTGCATACGCTCCTTTCTACTAATACAGCTACAAAAGTGGCAAGTTCTTGCCAAAGAGCAGAGAGAAGGCAGAGGCTGGTAGAGCGTGTAGCTGCTTAAGCCACATTTAGGAGAGAACTCAAGTTCCCAGTCTAAATCTAAGCCACACGTATGAGAGATTATAGCATCCGGAGAAAGGGGAAAGGCAGGGTTTGCATTTGGGTGAGGAAGGGAAAACTTCAGAACACATTTCACACATTTGCCAAGCTTGGCAACCATTTAACTTGCTGCAGCGCACTGATCTCCAATAGTCCTTTGCTCTGAACAGCTGGAATCCGAGCATGTGACTGAAGCCTCTGAGCTCTTACACAGAAATAAAAGCCTTGCAGCAGGATATTGTAACTATTAAGATTTAAGTGCATACAGACACGGAGTATCTTCCTAACGTAAAACCATCACAACAAAAAGGCAAAATTTACATGCAGACAAATCCTCATTCTCTACTAAGAACAGCAAATTACATCCTGCCCCAGTACACAGGTCCCTACTCTCCTGCCAGAGCTGGCTCTGCTTTTGCATTCACCGAGGCAGAAAGCAAATGAGAGCATCTCTGCAGCTGGGAGTTAGGACTCAGCTGGGGAAACCACAGCTAAAGAGAAAACCACAATGTGCTGTAAAGCAGAAAGCCAGTCTAACTCTACGACAGTGGGCAGGGAAACCTCTGAGGTACTGCCTCGGGTAGTTTTGCCAGCCCTTCGAGAAGAAAATTCTTGTAACCTGCACAGCTGACTGTCTTAAGTATTAGAGATGTTGCTGAAATGACATACTGATTGCCTGGCTAACGTCTAAAGCACCAAGCCTTTTGCAGTAGCATTGAAGCCTGCCTGGATGCAGCATTGAAACACAGGCCTTGATGTTAGGGACTGCTGGCTAGATGCAGTAAATGGAACTCTCCTTTTTACAGTTTATCCGCACCAGAAAACGTTTCCTTTATTTTATATCAACGGGTGTCTTTAGTTCCCTTAAGGTTTAATACCTCTGTTGGTATTAGATCAATCTTTTTCTTTACAACGGGTTTTTCAGCAGTAACTGTATCCTCCTTTAGCTGAGGCTCAGAAAAACTGACAGATCAGGGGATGCTGTGTGGGTGAATGCAGAAAGCAAAATGGAAAGGGGTAAAAAGTTTGTTCCCATGTCCAGAATTAAATAGGTCTGGGGGGAAAATGGATTTTTTTTCACTTTGGTGAATGAACCTAAATAAAAAAAAAAGGGGAGATTAAACCCAAAGCACATTTTTTATTTTAGTTTGTTGGTAGTTTTAATTAAAAAAGACAGAAAGCTCTCACTATACCGTGAGTTCAGTGCTATTCAATTTTCTCAAGTTGTGATGTGATTATTTTTTTAATTATACCAGCTTTTAAGCAAATTAAAATGCTATATTTTAATTGGGAGCTAATAAGTTCCATTTAAATAGTAGAAACAAGAAGTTCCAGTATTTCTAGATACAATACTATGCTTTGAAAACAGCAAACTAAATTTCAAAGATACTTTTGCCATCCAATATGGCCTAAATTCATGAAGAGCTGTCAGGCAGCAGGTTTTCCTCGGCGAACTGTAGCAGTAGGCTCATTTCTCACACTCTGCAGAGCTTTGAGCGTGCCTTGAAGTAGTTCAGGACCCAGATTCTAACCCTGTCACAACCCTGACAAATCCTAGCCTGTCCAGAATCAATGGCTTTGATCCACTTCAACATCAACCGCTCATTATCTGTAATCCCCATGCTCTGGAGGAGACACCAAGACACCATGAAAACCTTGCCTCTTCTTTTCCAGTTTTTCATGTCCCTTTTGCTTTTGACTGGCCAGGAGTTTCTGACTTTCCAGGAGTTCTGGGTCCCTGCAGATGACCAGGATTTGTACATCTTCCTGTTTCCAGCCTTTTCTTGCTCTAATCTAGTTCCCTCTCTCAAATCTCAAGTTTTCAGTCTCAGTACTATTTTATGCGTGTTCTGATGGACTCCTGTTCTTCATTGTGTCAAATTAAAAGCAATACTTAAAATGTTATGGATGGCAAAAGAGCACATACTATTCCACAGACAAACAAGGTAGTGTCTCATCATAAATGAATGTGCAGGATATGCAAAACCTCTTCCCATATTCCCACCAACCTCTTTTTCTGGCTGGGCAGTGTTATCCAAGTGTCAGTTGAGGAGGAATTAACAAAAAATTTCCCTAGGACTTAAATCCCCAGGGAAGCTTCATGGCTCCAGTGGGGTTCTGGCTTCTTTACAGGCTGGTAAAAGGGTTTCCATAGCAGTTCCACATCACTGTATTCATGCAGAAGGGATTCATCTCCCTAAAACTTTCTCATGCTGGTTAGGGGACAATAAATTGGTTTTGTGTTTTCACAGAGAGCTATTCCTGGTTTTCATCATGAGAATTATTTTATATGTAATCTGTCATATTAATCAAGTCCCAGGTAAGTCAAACCCTGAAGCCAGTTTAACAATCTGATTCCACTAAAACAAGTGTCCATCATCATCCTTTATGCAAGATAAGACCTTCACGCCTTCTCTTGCCATTTCAGAATTTTGGCTTACAGCAACACAGACATTTATCAGGCACATAAGTAGTCTGTGCTCCCTCCTTTGTTTCATTCAGGCTCCAAGGGAACAGTAGTTTGTTCCTTTTTTTTTTTTCCTTCCTTCTCCTGGAAGAAGTGTTAAGGGGCCTGAAATGCCCAAAAAAGTGAAAGGGGAAGAAAAAATTACTTAATTTTTCTTCAAAGTGTTTAGTGATCACAAAACTGTCTGGTTTTATCAAAAACTAACACAGTCTGCATGCTGGGGTTAAGGCCTAGAAGTCCCTTTGGAGGTCTGTGTATCAAAAGGTATAAATATTAGCCTGACAAGAAAAGAAGAGAGAGAAAAGAAAGAATGCCAGGACTTTGGAAAGTCAAATTGTGACACCCTGTCAAGAGGCCGCAAGTGTTCAAACCTCTTCCTCCAGGCTGTTCTTAAAAAAAAAAAAGCTCCAACCCCCAAGCTATCTCCTAACTTTCAGAGACTTAATTCACTTTATACAGGAAAACGTAAAGAGAAGAAAATAAAAAAAACAGGGAACAGATTTTTTTGGTTCTGCTGAGCTGCTGAAAAGAAAGTGAATCATCAAAAAAGAAAGGGCCAGAAAGAGAAGAAAGTCTTCATATAAAAGTGCAGTCAAAGAATAATTAGCCTATTCCTGCTCATAGTTGGGGGAAAAACATTGAAAGGGATTGCTGGGGCTGTTGACCCTGAAATTAAACATACATCCTGCTATGGTTCATGACTACCTGCATGCACGTTAGAGCATCATTTTACTTTCTGCATAGCCTCTCTTCCAGGGTAAACAAGCCAGACTGCCTTCCTCCTGGTTCCTGAGGAAGCTGAGGAATGAGGCAACAATATAGACAGCCAGGCTACTGCTGGTGAAAGAAAACTTAAACAATACCCAAGAAGTTTCTCAACAAGACAATGGTATCCCAAAGATGTGAGAGGACCTTTTGTTCTAGGTCTAACGAACTTGTGTGCTTACAGGAAAAGACTTGGATCAAGTAAATCTTAGCTATACCTTGTGTGAATCATTCCAACATGCCGAGCTGGCCCTTCATGCTGCAGGTCCTGTTTTTCAGGATGATTTTGTTCACTCCACAGCATTTGGTGTGAAACGTCACGCCACAGACTATTTTTCTATAGAGCATTGATTTCATTTTAGGTCTGACAACTTTGAAGCTTCACTTAAGAAAAAGAAAACTTTTCATATAATGCTAAAATAAATACAGGACTTCTATTTGATAGAATCAAAGAATGGTTTCAGTTGGAAGAGACCTTAAAGATTGTCTCATTTGAACCCCAACGTGCCATGGGAAGGGACCTCTCCTACTGGATCAGGCTGCCCAAGACCCCATCCAACCTGGCCTTGAACACTTCCAGGGATGGGGCAGCCACAGCTTCCCTGGGCAACCTGTGCCAGGGCCTCACCACCCTCACCTTGAAGAAGCAGCTGAATCCAAATCAGTGGCAAAGTGGGTTATTAAAAAAAGTTACTGTTATCTTCTAGGTGGAACACACCTCATATCAGCGTACTTTAAGTTTACTTCTCAGACTTTCTCTGGGTGTCAATTAAAGATGGGTCCTTGAGCAGCCTGATCTAGTGGGAGGTGTCCCTGCTCATGGCAGGGAAGGGGGGGGGGGTTGGAATTAGATGATCTTTAAGCTCCCTTCCAACTCAAACCATTCTATGATTCTATGAAAGTACAGATCTACTATGATACATCTCTGCTCAGAATACCAGTAGGCAGTGGATCAGGTTGTGTATGTTCATACAAGCCACTGCAATTCTACTCAAGAATTCATAGTCCTTTCTCTCCTTTTTCAATAAGTTTCAGATCCACCTAAGCCAGAACCCTCACTGAAAATTCACTCTATCATTGTAGTTGCTTCTTCGTGCTACTGACCTGAATACTGACCTCAACTGATCTACCCAAGGTCTGAGAAAATTTGAGTGATTTGAAATGTGCCATAGATCATGAAAAACCTCTATGGTTTTGGCCTGGCCATAGTAGAGTAAGAAATATTAATTACAGGTGTATGATCATCACCAATTCATATAGCAGAAATACTTCCATTAATCCAATTTTACTTGTAAACTTCACCTGAAGTCAGGATTATAATGGCTGTATTTCAACAAATGTCCCATAGTCATTGCTGGTGATTCTGAGATTGACAGAGCTTTAAAGACATCTAAACATCTCTTAGATCTTTACAGGAGGCAATTCTAACAGGCATAGGCCAACCATTCTCAGCAGTGCTGCTGGTTTCAGCAGGATGATGCAATGTGGTAGGTGTTCATTGGCACGAGCAATGCTGATATTGTTGATAACAGCTGGCCCTAGGTCATCTGGGCAATTACAGCAGATGGCTCTTGAACATAGTACTTTCATTTTTTCATAATCTTTCTTGGGGCATTATTGACCTTTATATTGACAGCAATTACTTTTCAATGTCCCATTTTAAACAGCGTATTTATAAGTACATTAATTTTGCAAAATTCTGTTGCCAAAAAAAAAAAAGAGAATTGGCAGTCCTCTTTGGTCGTATGGCATCACGCCTGCATTTTTTGTTGTGTTAGAATACTGCACACCTGCCCATGGCCGGTTGTGTAGAATTAGATTATCTTTAAGGTCCCTTCCAACCCAAACCATTCTATGAAATATATCTTTCCTGGAAACAAGCATATGCACGCACACAAATCACAGAGTGCTAGGTGTGGATAACTTGTCACCCACTGCCAAGGGAAGCACAACCTGTTGATAGCATTCAGTAGCTGTGGACCTGTTCTGTGCTCATTAACACTTATCTAGAACTGCTTGATCACCTGGCAGGGCAAGCATGGTGCCACTCCAGCAGAAACCTACAGCCACATTTCTTTAGAACCAGACTTCGATAAGGAAGGACAAGCAGTTGCTGACATCATATACAATCCAGAATGACAAAGTGAGCCCTGAAAGGACTGCATGTGCTTTTATAGCCAGATTCCACTGAACAAAGAAATAGCTTGCATTTGGGATTGGAACATCTTTTTAGAGCCTTAAACTCCATTACTCCAAGAGCTACAGCTTGGGCAAAAAAAAATACTCGATCAAAGCATATTTGGGTTTTTTGGCTTTGTTTCTAGAGTGGGAAAATGGGGAAAAGAGGAAGAGGAAACTGAAGGGCTAAATCAATGATGCGAGCCTACAGGACAAAGATTTATTCTGAAATCCAGCCTTCTTGCAAACTGCAGCTTCCCAAAAGTGCAAAAGAGGACGGCATTTTTTGTGCATCTTCTGCTAGGTATGGTGTATATGAGATCAACATGATACAGAATAAGGGGTTTAAGTCTGTTATCAAAGATACAGTCTTTTGTGATCATCTGTCCTTGAACAACAATACAATCTGATGGTAATTAGAACGTCAATGAAGTAATTACACCCATTCACACTGAAAAGTGGCTGGGTAGCATAGTGAACCAAAGTCCATTAATACAGAGGGAAGAGAAACAGAGATCCATTCATCTCTCCGTCAGATAAATGCATTGCATAAAGACATCTTTGTATAATTTGGACATGTTCTCGTGGGTGCATTAGCACTTCTCAGTTTTTCATGCTGGGATTTATAAATAGATACTAATGACTAAACACAGGACCTATACTTCAGTGTAGCGTTCACAAATGAGGCCTTCTAAGGTAATCCATTCTTTCTTATCTTCCACATAGTTAGAAGATATGGTTAGAGTGATAGCAATATGTAAATATTGCATTTAAGTGAAGTCAAAGAGCAGCTTTCAAACTGAGTATAGTGTATATGTCTGGCAAGACTGAAAGGAACATTACATTGAGCTGTTTGATTTTATTTTTTCTTTTTCCTTTCTCCTTGCTAAAGTTGCCATATGATGCTTTCCCAACACTAGGTTATCCTTAACCAGCACATAAATAGAAACAGCCTTAAAATATTGTCAAGAATATTTTCCAGCTCAGGCACACAAATCTATTCGTCCATCTCCACTATTGGAATGGAAATAATGAAGCAAAAAACTGATAGTTAATTCCTCTACCTGAGTTTTGATAGTTCAGCAGAGTAGGCTGCCAATATTTTACCAAGCTGTAATAAAAATCACAGCATCTATCCATAAAAGAGTGCCCAAGTTCATTTAATGTATTGTCTTTGTGAGTTTTCACGTATCAATTTTTACAGAATTAGGATCAAATGTTTCTGTCACTTGCAATGGTAAGAAAGTGTCAAGTTAAAGCCTGATTAGATTTTAGTGTTCAAAACAAAATTGGCTGTTTACGCTGATGGCTATGCCCTATTATAGCACAGATCTAATAGAAAAAGAAGCAAGTAATGTAGCAATATAGCAAGCCCTATCATGCCTTCAGTTTGTCACTGAACCCATGCTTTTTACAAAAATACAAAAGCAGAGAATTAGGCACATCTGTAACATTCAGTAACTACTGGCTTGCATGGTCCCATAGATAAAAGTGCTTGAACAAGTCTGGTCTTAGGCCCATAAATGTGTCGATATTAGTGGCTTTGATCTTTTTTCCAATTTTCATCAATTAAATGAAACTCCACTTATGTGAGATACCATCAAAATCAAATTTTAGCAATGTTCAGAAATCATTTATGCCCTTTTAGTTCATTTGCTCTACTTCAATTTGGATTGGACTGGTACCTCTTTGTGAAGCACTATTTCAAACTTTGTTAAATGGCACAGAAATACAGTGTCTTCTGTTACTCTCAGTTCAGATTGTCCAAGCGACCTCAAAAACCACAAGAAGGGAAAACTGGTTTAAAAATAGTCCAAATTTCAGGAGAAAATGTGAATTAAGGAAATGCATGTCATTATATCCAGTCACTACTGTTGAGCTGACTCTGCCCTGGCACTATAGGCTAGCAGTTCCCTCTGGGGTCTTCATTTCCCAACCACGCTTCCCGTTTCAAATTCCCAGTGACACGCCATATCCTGCCTTCATGGACCACAGCCAAGAAAGTGGTAATTCAAAAAAACCCACCTGATCTAAAGAAATGCAAACTGAAAACGGCAGCTGAAATCTGGATTTTAAGTATTCCTCAGTTCTTCACATCTATGGCGCTGGGTTTAGCTTTAGTCTACAAGAGAGATGGGGAGCATTTTGGAAGCGTGTGTACCAAATAGATCCCAAATGCAGACGTCTGAATCTCAGAGCAGAATTCAGTCCCAGCTTTAGCTCCAGGCCACAACTGTGCTAACAACTTTGGATTAATGAAGGGAGACTTTCCCAAGGAGATTAGCACCACACTTCATCTTACTTAATAAAACATGTTATAGAATTATTAATCTGGCAGATAATAAAATACCTGGTTTCCCCTAATTACTTTTTCAAAATCCAATACCCAACAAGAAGTTCATGATTTGCAATTTCACTCTCTCTTCTATAATCACCCACATCATGTCTGAATAAACCTGACCTGGAAGAGGAAAGCATGGATTGACCCCTCACTATGTAGGTTCCAAAGTTACTGAGTCACAGTGCATGAGGAAAACTAAGCCAAATCCAAAAGAAACAGACACCTCTGAGGCAAGTGCAAATAGAAGTGGACAAATCCATAAGTAAGAATGATTTATACCAGCTGGTTTAATTTATTGACCAGTTGCAGACACCTCTGGACTATCCCGCTGTCATTTTCTCTAGGTTCCTTGTTATTGCACGTGGTGTTCTGGATACACGTGAGCAGAGCAATGGTTTCTTTTGCACACAGGAGCAGTGACTCCTGAAAAAGTACAGTTCCAGTTTACTAACACATTTCCTCCTAACACAGTTTGGCTGTTCAGTATCAGACTCTTCATAGTATTATTTATCAAAGAGACAGAAAACTGCAAACAAATAACAACAAACCAGAGCTCTTGCAGGTGTCTCTTTAGCTGTCACAGCCTTACAACTCATGAATTGGATTTTCTTTAGCAATCACCCAGAAGACAATACAAAGAACTATATTCTGTTACATGCTTTTTCTCACCACTATTCACAATTTTTCCCCACAGTATCAAGAATTATTACCTTTCAGTGTTCAGATTCCTTATAATAGAGTAGCACCCGTAAAATAAAACACACTCGTCCTCTTAACTGCCCGTCAGTAGCAATCATCAGATTGGGTGGGAACTAATAGGGCTGGGCAAGCCTAGACCTGTGTGCTCTGCTGGAAAATTGAGCTGTGCTGCCCATTTCTCTGTGGGCACATGCAGCCTTTTACCTAAAAACACAGTCCATATCATAAATGCGTACTCCTTCTTGACTTCCCTGCCTGCTTCCCCATGCTCCAGGGTCAGGACTGGCTCCTCATCCCATGGACCATTTCAGCTTTCTAGTTGGAGTCAACAGGCTTTGACTAGCCGGACAGCTTAAGCTGTTGCAGCAAATCTTCTTGCCATTTCCTCATGTTTGGTGCTACACTGACATCTTGTGGCCCTTAACCTTGACAAGATGTGAATGAGGCCAATAGACTTTCAAATGTTTAAACAAGGGTGCAGTAACATTAACTTTGGGAAAGTAGCACTGATTTTCCTCTTACTCCCTACCTGTTTGAATTCATGTTCCAGTGCTTCATGTGCCCTATTTTGCTGACAAACTTGTATGTTAGAAATCTACAATTAAACAATAGTCAATTCAAATGTAGTAACCAACAGACTGCAAAGACAAATCAAAATTACAGCAGGTGAACTACTTGTGCAGAAGGTGCTTCTCAGTCTGAAGAGAAATCAGAGACTACAGACACCCATTGCTTTCATATACCATTAGTTGGCTCTGCAACTGATTTTAAAAAGTTGAGGTTTTTAACTGTTGTCTCAGTATCTACATATTACTTCAGCTATTAACGAAGAATATTCCAAAGAAGAGCAAAAACATGTGGGTAACATGGTACTATTTAATTTACATAAGTAATGATCACCAATGAGAACAAAAGCAAGAAAGTCTGTTTGGAAACAATGCCAGTCGTAGTAAACATGGATTAAAGCCATGAGATGAAATTACATACCCGTGAAGAGATAGTATCACACTGGCAAAATATATGCTAATGAAAGAGACTTTCCCTGGTGTCTTCATCCTAATGAGAAGTGGAAAGGAAACACCAAACACCATAGTGATGGGCATAACTCTTTAATTCTAAATAAATTCTAATATAATTACAAGCTGAAGTACCATAAGGCCTAGAGATGAAAAGCAGTATGGAAGGTCTAGGAAATAAAAGGGATTTTAGTATTAGAAAAGATAAGACCTCACGCCTCAATTCAGATTCATCCTCTAAGCACTCAGCTACCTCAGCTAAAATAGGATCTCTGGTGCATGCTGTGTGGGTCAGTACAGAAACAGACACCTCTGCAGGATGACTTAAATTTTTGCTTGGATGCACTGAGCTTTGTCCTCATAGATCTCTCTCGTCAGTGATTACTGTGTTGCTTAAGTCGTTAGCTTAGAAGGTTAGAAGTTAAAATCTTTCAGAGAAGTATCCAGAATTAGTGTCCCACATGCCTTAATTATAAACAAAGTATCACAGAAAAAAAAAAAAAAGGATGCAGTATCACAGTTAAAATAAATGGGAAACTGAATTTAGGGAAAGGGAGAGGAGATTTATATGCATAGTCAAAGAGCTAAATCCAATTTAATCAATTTAATTTCATATTCCTAATACTATGACAGTTAAAATTCCTTTTCTTACCTAGTAAATTATCAGCCTATAACACTTGACACAGAGATTATTACAGAAGAAATGTGGGATGCACACTGAGAATCCTAGGTCCTAAAAGGTCTTTATTATATGGAAAGCAAAGGAAGATCCCACTGGAAAATCCAGCCTAAAGGATCCAACTTCTCTTCTTAGAAAAATACAGGAAGAAACCAAAATATTTTGAACATTCAGCAGTGGGTCTGATCCTGACACTAGCAATGAGGGCAAAGGAAGGGAACACCTCATCCCACAGGTGTCACCAGCTGTAAGATAAGCATCCCTGCACAGGTACAGCAGAGACTCCCAAGAGTGGGAAAGGAGGAGGAGAAGCTAAAGAAACCAAGGACTGCCTTGGCTGGTGGGCTAAAATGCAGAACAAGTCCTGAATATTGACAGAAAATTAGATTGTTTAGCCTGGTCCTCTTGCTAATGTAGACAACATATCAAATAAACTCTCTCATAAATCTGCCATGTTCCTCCTTAAAGGTTGTTATGTTTTGTCTCTACCATGTCAGACCTCTGTCCTTTAAGGATCAGAACTTGATTTTCTGTTACAAACTATGTTTGTTCATAACCACTTTACCTGCTGTTGGTTTCTGTGCAAACAACTCCTCTCACCCACACAGCTTTTGTCTTTCCTGGTGTATTTATAGACAGTTTCCATATTGTCTTTCACCCTTCATTAGGCTCAAGTGAGCAGACAAAGCCTTTATAATCAATTCTCATCAGGGTTGTCACTGCAGTTGCATCCACTGCATCTGCAGCATTTCAAACTCTTCTTAGCACGTGAGCAATCACAGCCGTAGACAAAACCCCAGGTGGTTTCTCCTGACTGCACTATACAGCAATAGTAACACCTTGCTATCTCCACTGGAAACACCTGGCCCACTACAGGCTGAGGCATCCCATCTCTTTATTAGGGCAGCCCAGAAGGTCTCCTTTCCTTTAAACTGACTATGGCATGTTTTTACTGCTCTGTTTCATCCTGATCCTATTATTCCAGACCCAAGAAAATTCAGCGCACTGAAGTGCCTTCTAAACCAGTTGATTCAGCATGTTCTTCAGTTACCGCAGACAGACCTATTTCTCTTATAGGTACAACAGCATATTTCAGCAGATCTCCTCTTTGCTACAATATGTGATAGAAACATCCCTCGCTGGAGCAGCCAGAAAAAGACTTCCTGCTGCTGGAGATGCTGCTTTCCTGATGAGCAATGCTGTCACCAGCAAAAGCAAGTGAGGTAAAAAAAGGACATTGTCCCAAGTGATTGGGACAGTTCAATGACAAAATTAGTGAGAACATGCTGAGTTTGAATCAAATATAAAAGAAAGTAGAAAACAGAAAAAGTTGAGGTATTAATGCTACCTTCTGTATTGAAAACTGGATAAGAGATTGGAAATATAGGTTGTGATAAATTGCCATACATCATGCTAGAAGGAGGAGTGCAATGAATTCCTGCAGGAAGCTATTCATAGATGGGTATTAGTTTTGTAGCAGAAATGGCAAAATCTTCATTTCAACTTTTTTCTTTTTTTAAACAAGTCAGATAAAAATTAATTATAATTAAAGGGGTGTTTGTAGAAGTCTTTCATTGGTGGGCACATGAAGTTAGTGTTTGATACAGCACAGATTTTCAAACTTTGATGTCTACAATCAGCAGCCAGAAATAAGGAAAAGGAATGCTAGAAATTGAAGGACTTTCACATGTATAATTGGAATCTACCACACTGGCAGCACTGGGAAGGTGACTTTATCTTGTTTCTTTTTCCTTGCTTGTACCATGAGGTTTGCAGTCCTTTGAGGAGCTAAAATACAGATTAATTTACTAAGCAACTAAGCATGTGATGAATTTGGGAACCAGAATTAGACTTCAGATACACTGACAAATTAACTGTCATGCTGCTATGCTCTTCTCCTTTTATACTACTCAGCAAACTCTGTCACACTGTTCTGCTGGATGTAACACCAACCAAGTGAGAAGCTTCACCTCAGTTTGAAGCTGCTTTCTCCAATTACACCCAACAAAAAGGGATGCACTAGAAGGGTGTAAGACCATTATCTATCCCAGGCTGGAAGCCCTCAAAAATCTGCAATCAGTGGACATACAGAAACTATAAAGTAAAGAACCTGAGAAGCAGATCTCGTGCTGTTGGAGCCATCCAGTTCCCTCTTGTGCTCCAGAAAAAAAAACCCCACAGACAATCAAATCTGGTACAGAGTGCATAAAAATGGCCCCAAGACTAGTCTGAACAAAGAGGCTACGACAGGTGACAAAAGGGTTGGCAGTGAATGTTACAGAAAGAAAATAATTGGGCTGATCTTCAAATTTTATGTGATCTTTATGGGGGTTTAAAAGTCATGCTGTTCTTTGAAAAGCTGACCAGTGTCGAGATGCAGTTAGCTAACACCCATCGAGTCAGCACAGCACAACCAGCAGCAGAGCCAGTTCCATTTACTCCAGCCTGCCCTTCTGCCATAGCTCGACCCAGGGGAGGTGGGCATTGTGAAGAGCAGCTTTGCTTCCCGCTCAGCCAGCCTTGGCCTCCCCACAACCATGTCCGTAATCCGAGTCACAGGGATGGGAGCACTGTCAGAAATGTCCCTGCCTGTGCACTTACCCTCAGTGGCCTGTTATGAATGAGGAACAAAACCATCTTTGAATGATCTCATTTGTTGTATAGGTTTAAATTTACCTCCCTATTACTCAGAGGGAATGAGAAATATTTTGGTAAGCACTCGGCCTGTTCAGAATCAATTCACAGGCAGAAACAAATTATTCCAAATTGCTCTTGTGATTGGAGTAGGACCCTTCAGAGAAGCCATTTGCATGGCTCCTCCACCCAAGAAAAAAAAGCCTTAAGAAAGAAAGGAAAAACCTAGGAAAGAGGATATAGCTGTGAATCCTTTTATGCTGCTCAGAATGATATTCTGTAGTACAGTCCCTGGATCAGGCCATATAAACCCTGTTAAGGCTTAACAATACAACTAGAGCTTAAAGCATAAACTCAACAGTGGTCTTCTTTAAAAACATTTTCTTTTTAAGTTTTCTCTTATAGACATTTCTCTTATGGAAGGCTTTTGGTTTTGTTTTTTTTCTGTTAGGGTTGTTTTTTTTAATTTAATGAACAAAAGTTTCCATGAAAATTTTTGGGAATGCATCTGTATCATTCCTACTGCATATTGTTTTGCAACATACAACTGTACGCTTGCACGCCACAAAACATCTCCTAGTCTAATCTTGCTTATACAGTTGTAGCTTTATAGCAACATGGTCATTTCAAATACCAGAAATCTAAATTCCGAGATAAAACGGAAGCACAAACTGAAAGGGAATATTAGTCTTCTCTTCGACTTTGAAGTGCCTGGATACCAGAAGGCTGATTCTAGCCTGGTAACTAGTAGCTTTTCAAGCTTTCAGAGATTGTGAGTGATATTTAGGCAGGTGCAATCAACTCCCAACGACAACAGCAGTAGTCACTATGATTTGCTATTTGTAAGATGCTGTCTGCCAGCCCCGTATCCTGGGCAACTCCCAGCCAGCACTATAACGTGCACTGTGTCCTGGGAAATGCATTGTAAAGCAGGCTGAGTGGTGTTTCAGAGACCACAGCTACATTCCTTCAGAGGAAAACTTGTACGAGTTTCATTTTACATGCGCAAAGCCTGGAGAGTCTTCTTTGGTAATGCACTTCTCCAGTTGTAAGAGGTGAAGCTTCTGAATCTGGTCAAGACTATCATGTTATTTCTTTTTCTTCCATTCACTTCTACCACATGCAGGAAACAAGGCTAATTCCATGCCTTTTGATTGCTCCTCTTTTATTCTTGTAAATTCAAAATAGTCACAGGCTGAGCATACCCAGACAAGCCACTCTTCTTTACTGTCACAAAGCTATAAAATGTCCAAAAATCCCATTTATCTTAATTTAATACAGACTAATTATTATTTTTTCTCTTAATATTCCTACCTTTTTTCCCCCACTGGTTCTAATTGCTCCATGGTTCCAATAAAGATCTAAAGACTGGCTGAGTTGGAAAACAAAGTTATTCTCCCCTTAAGGCTACAGCCGGATCCGCCTCTGGGCAGGCTGCAGGCTTGTAAGCAGGGTAGCATAAATGAGAATGGCCTTGCCACTGTCTATGCTGTATTTGTCTTTAGCTGGCAGTCTAGCAGCCTCTGGCACTCCCGAATAAACTAGGACTAGCTAAAATAAGGTGTTATACAACTTTTCACTCAGTCCATCCTTCACCTGATTCTACTTCCTGCAGATGTGTTTAATTCTCAACTTCTCAATCTACCTTCAGTGCAGTGAGAATACTGCATTGGTGTCTCTCTTTCTATTTTTTTTTTCTCATTCCCCCTTGCTGGTGTAATTCTGCTATTTGAAATGATTCCTTCAGATATTATACCTGAAATTCAGCAAAGAGAAGGCTCTGGACTGACCCTTACTGAGTTAATTTTTAATCTTCATTTTAGGAGAAGTTTAACCGGGAGGAGAAAACTGGATAGAGAATATATATCAACACAGAGATAGTAAAGGATTTATTAGATCAGCCAATACCGATTTCTGCTACAGTCATTTTTTTAAACAGCAAATAAGCTAGGAGATAGTCTGAGCACCCTACATGGCTCTTTCATAATTTTGGAGGATATTTCTTAGTCTATGGTAATGGCAGTTAATTCTGGTTTTTTTGGGAAATGTTGACCACTGCCCCTTTCCACTGACTTACATTCCAAAGGCCAGATTTAGCATCGATATCCTTAAAGCATTTCAACCAGACCAAAGTACCAAGAAACTTGTTTGTGGAGGAAATTCAAATCAGACAACTCCACAATTTTTTCATTAAAACAGAAAAGTTTCCATTTTTTTTCTTTAAATGTATTCCACATATTTCTTTCTCATGCAGTCAGACTCCCTTCAGCCTAAGAAAAATCCCAATAATCATGCTAGACGTTGGCTCAGACACAGTGACAAGAAGCCAGCTGACAAGGTCCAGACGGCTGTTGTACAGATACTTAAATCTGTGCTAACGATCAGAAACTCCCCAGGAGTCAGTAGAAGGAAAGAGATGTTTTAGAATAAAATTCATCTGACTTTCATACCAATACTTTTGGAGAGAGAACTCATGCCCTCAAAGTGCTTATTTCTTTCTGGTGACTCTTGAGTCAGACATTGATGTCTGTGTTTGGTCACCTAAATCCCTGCCCTATGTCGCTATAATCAAAAGCATGGGCTGCAGGGAAGGAAGAACACCCGGGGAATGCCAGAGGGGATCTCAGGGCTAAAAGACAACTCTTAGTTTCATACAGACTGTCATGGATGAGAAGATAATATTTGGCTTCAGCAGAAGGTTCACTATTGCCTGAACCTCACATAGTGCTTCCCCCTATTTTCCAGTTCAGAGCAAATATACTGTTTCAAAGTTAAAATTAATTGTATTTTAGGATTAATCACCACTGTTTTCACATGATGCCAATATTCTGCAATAGAATATGGATAAAGTAGGCAGCTTGCTTCTTCTAGAAATACTTTCCTTGGTTCAGAAAGACTTAAGTAGAGAACAACTTCGTTTCCAAAAATCAGGGGAGAAGAAACCTTATTTTAAAAGTTACATAAAGTCATTCAAGAACTTTATAGATTTTCACTTAGACCTGTTCCTAGAAGACCTGTAGAGAAAACTGACCTATAACAAAAACTGACCTATAACAAACCATTTAATCTTTTTCTTTTGATCTCATTAATTTAGTGATGGTTATGACACAAAAATAAACAGTTTGAGTAAGAATTGCACCTTGCCTGGGTGTATCCCTACAATTTAAAAGTGCAATGAACTTACACTCTTGACATTGGTCTCTTCTTGCAGGTCTGAGCCAATGAACTGGTGCTCAGCAAATTCAGGATTATGGTTCTTCAGCACTGAGCATGTGAGTTCTGCTTTGTTTTCCAGAATATACATAGCCTGTAGCATATTACCTTATGCTTGTTTAGAAACAAAAACCCCCAACAAACAAAACTTTCTCTTGGGTGACCAGCTTGAGAGTCTGGAAGAATTTAAGTTTATTCATAAATGTTTGAATGAATCAATGCACTCATCTCTGCTTTTCTCAGAGCTGGAGTGCAGCCATCACCTCCCAAGACTAAAAATAGTGTCTCTAGGCAGATCAGATAGACATGAACCATCAATTTAATTTGATATCTCCTAAGTGAGGAACGATTCGTTCTTTTGTGATGTTATAGAAAATTAGTGGAATTATACTAGCAGTGATCTGGTAAGAACCCAAGAAAATTGCAATGGATTAACTACACTTTGAAAGAAAGCCACTTGATTGACTTGGCCCTCAGCATTCCTTCTACAATTTCCAAGGCATGAAAAAATTCTCCTAGTCACTGATCACAAAACCCTTAGCACCATATTTCAGGATAACTTGTATTTTCCCTTTAAAGCAGTGTTTTCTGTAAAAAAAATCTCTGTGTTTGATTACACCCAAGGTCAGAAGCAAAGTCTAAAAACTACCAACATGCTAATAACTACCCCAACTTTGCTTTCTCTTTAGCAATCACCAAGGGTTCATCTCCACATCCAGTCAGCAAGATAATTGAATAACATGGGTGACAGAACACAGCCCTGCCAAGCTCTTCAGCTGACCTTGAACTCTTTGGTCAGCTCACCACGTATAAAGTCTCTTTGTATATGTCTCTACAGAATAAACTCTGAGTAAGCATATCACTTTCCAGTCGTCTTTCACTAGTATTACATACAAAGATTCAACAATCCCAGCTGAATGTTGCAGCAAAATTGGTCCCAAGAAATAAGAGTTTGAAGTCAATATTACCGTTGAGCTTATTGAATGTAAAGTACATTATCAACTGATACGTGGACCCATGTTGTACTAAGTATTTATGAGCTATTTTAATATACTACTGTAGATGTACACCTCAGGCAATATACCTTTCTGTGACCTAGTTCTCAGATTTGATTTATATTTGTATAACAATTATGGGTCTTCAGAGTAAACCTCATAGTTATTTCATCCAGTTTACTCTGCCAAAATGGTGACCAATATATATACATATCTATTATATACTCATCTGTTAAGCAAGATTACATACAAAGTAGTTCATCATCCAGGAAGATATTAGTGGCCATTTCCTTTCGTGTTACTGTACAGAATGATGAGTCTTTAGCGGTGGGTCATTAAAGTTTAACTCCAAGACAGGCTGAGGCACTTTGTTTTACCTGTTCTTCAGCTGGAGCAAGAGTTATTCTGAGATACTCTCTGTAATGGTGAACTTCAAGAACTAAAGTCAGTTTTCTTTGGAGAAATATGGAAAGCAACATATTCCCAGTGCTTTTTTACTTTTTTTTTTTAATGGAATATTGCATTATTTCCTGCTGTCTGCGAGCTCAAGGTGTACAAGATTGTCTGTTGTCATTTTTTTTTTTCTGTCTGGGTTCCTCCCAGGACAGGGTGAAAGAAAGGACTGGGAATCGTGAGAGTAGAAAACTTACTATTTTTCAAAGCGTAACAGTCAGAGTTCAAAAGGCAAGAGGCATTTTTGAAGATACTCAGGCATAATCTGTGTACTCTTCTTGAAAGTAAAATTTGTAATTAAACTTGGCATTTCTGAGCAGCCTGCTAGTGCTGGCCATCTTGATAACAAGCAACGAGGACATGTTTTGTGACACCGACATACAATCCATGAGGAAGAGTCAGTGCCTCTCCTGTAGGAAGCAGGCAGAATAGACGTGTGTATCTAAGATGGCCTAGAGGGAACACAACTAAAAAATGTTCGGAAAAAAACAGTCATGTAGCCAGAACAGAGAGAAATATGAGATGAAGCAACGGGTGTAAGAGCACTACTTTGCTTTCCCACAGGCTTTTCCCATCATTTCTCCCTTCTTCCTTTTCGTTCTCGATATTGCAGAGGAGAACATAAAATACACTTTTTTAATGTTCTGAAAGTGTGAACTTGAAAAGCAAGTTTAAAAAAAAAATGAAGGACTTCCATATTCAGATTAATCCTCTGGAAAAGAAAAAAAGAAATAACAAAATGTCCAATATCTAAAATCATGTAGTAAAGAATTAAGAAATAATACACATCTGAATTTTATGCAGGCCACTTTCACAGACAGAAAGATGCATCAAGTCATTTTTGAAATAAGTTTTAAGTTTTGTGGATATTATAATTTCAGATATCACTTAGTCACATTTCAGGTTTTGTGTTTTCACTACTCGCAATGGGATGTATGAAAAAAGATCTTGGGTCTTGTGAATGATTTTGTGTTTTATAAAGAACCTCAGCATCACCATGAAAAGATCTTAAAACTGGCAAAGGGTATATACCACACAGAATCAAATTTATATGCAGTTCATTCCTTTGAAGGAGTAAGAACAAGTTGAACCTGTTAAGATTCAAGCACAGTAAAAGAAAAAGAAGACACTTTACAGTATCTAACATTTGCTTGGAAAGAGATGATATGGTGCAAAGAAGCATCAGGTTCTAAGGTTCTTAGTGAGACCTCTGAATTGTTGCTGTGACTCAGGAACAATGAACAAGTAGGGAAATCAAAGCAGTGATGAAAAGTGCAGACTTTACAAGAGATACCTCATTAAAGATAACCAGATCCCATAGAAGCACTCCCTGAAAAATAATTTTTGCACTACAGGTTTCTGAAGGCAAATCAAGCATCTAATGACAGTTTCCATAGAAGAAAAAGGAAGATGTATTGTGTTGAAAGGGGTGACATACAACATATCCAGGGAAGACATACAGCAGAAAAAACTCTGCAAGTATGAATGAAGGTAAAAAAATCAGTGTTCAGATATTAATATAAATGTTTCCTGTATTTCATGCCTTGTACTTCTGAAAAAGAAGCAGTTTAAGTCTGCCCAGCAGAGATGCTCAAATACACATTCACCTGCTGCTCCACTTGGTGAGCAGAAACAAAGAGCCAGTTTCCGTACCAACCAGAAACACTGAAGGGCAGGGCAGGCAGAAATCACACGGCTCCAGAGACCAAAATTCTGCCTCACCCCCTAATCTGACAGAGATTCTGGTTCAAACTCAGTTTTGCTGAGAACAACCCCCCGCAGCTGCACTGTACGGAAAAGACAACTAGAGTTGTCAAAGTATGATACAATAAAAATTATTTGAAGCTGTAATAAATAATAAAATTAACAGATACAAATATGATGTAATGAAGGGGAACAAGCACAGCTTTTCTAAGGACAAGTACTGTCACACAGATACGTTGCAGTTTGGTTTTGGAGAGTCAGTGTGCATGAAGAAATTTCAGTGATTTTCTACACCTACCATTTCTAAAGTCTTCAACAAGGTTGTTTACCAAAGATTGTAAAAGAAACTAAGCTTCCCAAAAATAAAAAACACTCGGGTTCTGGAGCTGCCTGGAATGAGCTGGAGTGTCCATTCGACCTCAGATATGATCCTGAACTCCTGCGTTGCGGGAGAACCCTGACTGAAAATCCCCTTGGAGTGGATTGAGCCTCAGGCACACAATGAACTCTCTTGCACTCTCACACCTGATTCCCTGGGAAGAAAAGCAAGGCACACTGGGCTGAGGGAACTCCCAGCACCCTCCAGTCAAGGTCCTAGGGAGGACAGCAGTGAGGCCAGCACTGTGGGGCAAACCACTGAGACATAGTGTTGTGCCGGCTGCAAATAAGGGACCCCTGCAGAGAGAACCGCAAGTTGCCATTCTGGGCTTTGGAGCACAGCTGAGCAAGGGTATATGCTCAGTTCTCATGCTGTCAAAGGTTTGCTGCTCTATGCTCAGCTTGCTTAGCACATTTATTGTAATTTCCCCTGAGCACCAAATCCCTCAGTATGAACTCATGTGTGAAGCAGTGGTGGCTAGGAGAATCAAGACCCAGAAGACACCTACAGTACATATATTACACATGCATTCCTTCACCCAAAGCTGGACTGTTCTCTGTTGCTGATTTCTAATTTCATTTTAAAAAGCTCACCCGATGTCATGTGTCCTCTTGACATTGGAAGACATTTTTCAACATCTATTATGTCTTTCAAAAGTTTTCCTGGCAGACCATCTTCCCACTCCCCATGATAAATCTTGTACCAACTTATCTTCCTCAGTGCTGTTTATTCCCTCAAATATTTGCAGAACATTGTCAAGTCCCCGTGCAATCATTGCTTGGAGCATCCCTATCTCATCTGCAGCCTTTCCGCACACAGCAAAGTCAGTTCTTCCACCCCCTCATCATTTGTCTCGTTCATCTTGTCAATTAGTTTCTTCGACCTCTCCTTTTACTTTATTTTATTCATTTTCCAACAGACCCGTGTGAGGTAAGTACAGATTAGCAGCCTTCCTCCCTCCCTCTCTCCATATCATGCAACCCACATGAGACCAGCAAGGGGCTGATTTGCAGCTCCAGAGGGAAACTAAATAGTGCATTGTGGCACTCAGCAGCCCTTTATGCAGGACACCTGTGGTTACATTCATGTCAATCCATGCCACTTCAGAGCTTGATTTACCATCACAAGCATAGAGGGTTAGATTTCCTCTCGAAACACTGCTCACCCATATGGGTTCAGGGCAAGTATGCTCCCAACTGCTCCCCTGCATGTGGACACTGACCCAGCATGGGACAGTAAACTCATTCGCATCATTGTTTTGTTTTCTTTTTTTTCTGGGTTAGGAGAAGGCATTGCACTTCCCTCTCCCCACTCCCCCACCTCCCCCCTCCATTTTCTGAACAAAGACATTACTTTTCATTGAGTGGAAGATAAAGGTGTTTTCTGTCTGTGTGGATATGGCATACCCACCGCTACAGTGATTTTCCATTTCTTTCATATGCTTTATGTGCTCCCTCTTAGTCCTGCAAGAAAATAAACCACATCTGTATTGACAGATACAGATATATCTAGATTTTTAAAAGACTTGGATGCCACTGGCTTATATAAGATTACATTCATCCCAATTTATCAGAGTAGTAGTTACACATGCGTAGTAAGAAACTCTATTATCCTACCTTTAATTTACTCTCAAGGGGTTCATCATTCACAAAATCCATATCAGAGCCCCCTTTCTCATTCATTTTTGCAGGAGAGGGGAGAGGTCGCTATTTGATCCAATAATGAAGCTATTTGGCTCAGCCCAGCCATTAATCTATCTGACAGCTTTCCTATGAAAAGGCAGAATTTTATCCCCTGTTTCAATTTATTTCATCATCTGCACTTTCCTTCTCCCTTCCCTGGTTGATGATAATAATAATAAGAACTGCCTAGAAAAATATATAAATATGGCACATATGTACAAATACTGGTAAAGCAGGCTGCACAGGTGTGACAAGAAGTGAATTCTGAACTACAAGAACTTATACTTGAAACATTTACTTGCCTTATGAACATTTAAATCAGCCATCATCCTTCTGAAAACAGTCCCAAACAAAATTCCATTTCTTTCAATAAACAACCTCTTTGTTTTGTTAAGGTTGGGGGTGTTTCCTTCGGATTTTTTTTTTTTTGGTTGGTTGGTTTGGTTTGATACCAGCCCCTAGCACAGCAGTTTTCTGATCTTCATGAAAAATCCTATTATGTAGTTATGAAGGAGACTGATAGGCCAGGTATCACACAGCAGATCCAGAAGAGACAAGTATGCAGTATGGACGTTAAGCTCTCCTGTCTGACCTGCTGGGCTGTGGTTATCCTCAGCTGACAGCATTTGACAAGGCTTAGGGTCAGATGACAGGTATTTGTGTGGAGAAAGAGTTTTCTTGTTTCTTCTCAAGCTCCACCAGGGGAGATTTAGGCTTGAGATAAGGAAAAAATTCTTCACGGAGAGGGTGGTTAGGCATTGGAACGGTCTGCCAAGGGAGGTGGTTGACTCACCTTCCCTGGAGGTGTTTAAGGTTAGGGTAGATGAGGTACTTAGGGGCATGGTTTAGGGATTGGTGGGAATGGTTGGGCTCAACGATCCGGTGGGTCTCTTCCAACCTGGTTATTCTGTGATTCTGTGATTCTTTTTTAGTAAGAAAACCTGCTATATAAGGTGGATGCAAAATCATTTATATTCTAACTGATAATTTTAACAAAGTATTTTTTATTTTAAAATGCAAAACTTGATAAACTTTTGGCCAAAAATGTATTTTAAATAGAAATAGAGTTTTGAGAAGAATTCTAAATTCTTTGTTTCTTGGCCCAATAATCTGTGTGCCATTTTTTCCAGTTTCAAAGCGTGTCCTGTTACCTTGACTCACAGCAATGCAGGAAAACTGTTCAGGTGCCTTCAGTGAACACAAGGAATGGTAGATGGTAAACCCCCCACAGTAAGCCCTAGCTAAAAAGGTTAAAACACTCATCTGGATTATGATATTCATCCAAATTGGAATAATCATGTTGAAAAGGGTCTGAAACTCCCTGCACTTCCCCAGGGCCCTGCTAAAAGGATCCTGGCTTCTTCACCAGTAAGCTTCACTTTTGCCTTCACTGTGACAAGATTCAAAGCAGAAGCTAATTAAACAAGGGCATAAACCTACAATACTTTGAGATGCCTCACTGGCGATGTCTGAAAGTTAAATCAAACCACTTTTTGTCTACCTCCTGCCAAAGCACCACTGCAGCTATAGGTACCATTCCCATCAATGGTGTCAATGCAATTCCCTGGAAAGGAAGGGATGCGTGGTATAAACTCAAAGATAGGAATGCAACTGCACAGCTACCTAAGAGCCTGAATAGTCTGTCACTGCTGGCTCTGGTTTACTCATTTTGTGTTTTCCAAACCATTTTCTGGCCTCAGATTTGAGGCATACTTTTCTGTTTCACTCTAGATCGTTAACAAATAAAAGCTTCCCTGGATTTTTTTCCCTTTTTTAAATGATCCTCAACAACAACAAGGTCTGTCTGCTCACCATCACACTCTCAGCTGCCTGAACTGACAGCCTCGTAAGTTCTGCTGTGACTGAGCTGCCCTGAAAGTCTACTATGCAATTTAGACTGCTTCCTTCTTGAAATAAGGATGGACTTGAGTTTTAAAGACATTATATACCAGTTTATCAGCAATTTCATAAAGTGCATGACAAATTTCATTTATGAAGAAAAGATTATATACTTATTTTCATTGACATTTCCTACATCCAGCAAACACAGCAAATTCTGCTGTCTTTTAGGTTCCTCTCTCTCTGCCTATCTTCCATAGCTTCTTAACTACTTCTTGATGGGGGGAAAATAAAAATAATTGATGATGTGCAATAAGAGACCTATTTGTTTATTTCTACAAATATGCAGCTTCATTGCATTCCAGTCTGAAGACTGTTAACAGAAACCTTTGGTACTATAAAAATGGAACTGAAATTATTCACATGCCCTGGATAAATTTTAAACTACTGTAAACATTTCTCCGTAGTAAATTATGTTCCTTCTACAAAACAGTACTGAAAGAGGAAGGTAAGAAAAAACAATTGAATTAAGTGTTCCAAAGAGTTTTCAAGATGAATTCTTAACTAGCTCTGAGATTTTCTATTTGTAAGCTAATCCTCTGACTGATAAAGCTTCTTTGCGTAAACATGGTTATTTTCATGTAAAATCTATTTAAATCAAATAGTGAAAATTTGCCTCAACAGTTCCTTTGCAGCATGAAATGCTCCTTGCGGTACCTGAATGCTCCTCCTCAGCTCTGCAGTCCATGCTTCCTAAGACCTGAGCCTTTCACACTCTGCTCAAACTGGGTGTCTGCTTTATGGCCAGTAACACCACAGCACCAGGCAAAGAAATAACATGGAGATTTCTGGAAAAAGCTTGAAGCTGGCAGTGCCTGATGCAGTCACAAAGGTGCTTATTGTGTTCTTTATTTCGATAAGAAGCTTAAATTATTGATCACACCTCCTAGATTGAAAACTGAAATCAAATACAGTATCCGACTGATGGCCTAAATCTTCCACTCAACATGTCATCTCTAATAACTTTAAAAAAAAAAAAAGTCTTTTCAGAGCTCTGGTTTGTGAAAATTCATGATAACCCTTTCAGTTTGATTTGGGGAGGGAAAAAGGTCAATGCTTCTCAATGTCAAATCTTATCTCCTGATCAGTTCTGTTATATCAGGCTAATCCTCCACACACACAGAGACACCCTTGCTTCTGAAAACCCAGAATTCCTCAGAGTTCTTGCTATTATAATAAGAAGTAATTTGCATTATTTATGATTATTTGCCTACATGACAGGTAACGTATCTGCTTTCCTAGGTACTCCATTAAAATTGCTTTCTTACCAGAACTAAATGAGCAAAAGAAACAATGGTAAATGAGCATGAGTTCACATGCTGCAATGTACAGACAGGACAGACCAATACTGTGCTGTCCTCTGGAACCTGAGTTGTGGCAACCAGTAAACTTCTGTTCAAAGAGAAAAAACAATCAAGAAAACCTGAAAACAAAGCAAGGAATATGGTTTATGTGAGCTATCAACTGGCATTCGGCAGGGAAGGCCAAGAGTCAGGCAGCCCTGAAACTGAAGCAGGGATAACTGCTCTGCTCCTGTCAATCCAAGCAACTGCTTTTGCAGGTATGAAGTGAAAGACGTCACCCATCCATAGCAGGCATTTTACTCACCAGCAGTGTTAACTGTTCTTTTCATAGTCCCACAACTACTCCACAGTCTTGAGGAAATAAACAGACAACAAAACCCTAAGAAATAACTCTCAAAGTCTTTGCAAGACAAATATTTTTAAAGTCTCTCAGGTCTCCAGAAATATAAGTCCATATAAAAAATGGAAGAGTTTCCCCTTTTAAAGTCCACTGATGTTTATTAGTAACTTTCAAAATATTTCTCCCAATTAACATAGCTACTGCATTTTTTCAGGAAAAAAGGCTCATTAAGTACCCATACTCTGCAACAAACTTGGCTCCTTACTCCTATACACTTTGCTCAAATTAAAGACAGTGCTCTCTCTTATATAAATAGGTTGTATGACAAGCAGGTGCAATGACTTACAGGTTTTATTACTGAAGTATACACCTGGTTTACAGAACAGAAACAAACAAAGTGAATAACTCAGTTGGTAAAGGTGGCATACAAGGTTGTGTTGGCACAGATAATGGACTGTCATGCCGTTATACCCTCCACTAAGGCTAGAACTGTGAGTTTTCAGAGCGTGTGAAACTCCCATTTCTTTCACGTCCATGGCTTGGATCCTGAAACTTTGAACTTGTATACAACTTAAATGCTGCAGCAACTAATAACAAAACTGCCTGCAAGTCCTGTAAAATATGTAATGTAAAAAGAAGATTTTTTTTTATTTCCAGTTTGAAAACTCTTTTTGATCCTTATGAACAGTTTCCTTCAAAAATAACAGCTACCTCAAGTGGGGCTCTCTAGTAGTTACCATGTTGTCGAGCTTCTGTATTACTCATCCTTCCATTTTGCCTCCCCTTCCATCTCACACATCATCAAATTTACAGAATGGAAACCATTTAAGGCATTAAAATTATTGCTGAAGGTGAACAAGAGATGAAAGTCAAGTACCGTGTTCTGCCTGCCTTTTGGGATTTCTGAAGTACCATGTTGTGTATTTCACACATCAAGATGTCATGCTTAAAAAGGTACCCAGACTGAAGAACAGTTATAAAATAGAGAGCGGAAGAAAAGGCTGGACTTTCTCGATATTACTCATGTTTGCCTATAAAAAAAATTGAAAAAGATTCCCAAGTCTGACAGCAATCACAGCCACCTAGACAGTGTCTAATGCAGGAAGAATGCCTTGATGTCAGCTCAAAAAAGACCAAACCTGCTGGCCTCCAAAGGCCATTTTACAGCTCGTGTATATATATCTGACATTAGGGAAAGAGAGATTGCATCACCTCAGATGTATGTCACTCTCCGTGTCTGCAGCTGCTTTCTGGATTGACTTTCATGATAAACGTGTCACTTCTGGAGAAAATTGATAGGAGCCAGAGTTGTCATTTCTTTAATTCATTCTTTCCCTGTCACTTTGCCATCCCAGTTCCAACCTGCTTTGTAGACTGAGATTCAACACATCTATTGATTTCATTAATGCATAGAGGTAAAAACATGCTTAAAGTCCCTGGCTGAACTAGGACATCTGTACCTTGGAATTTTATATTCTTCCATTTCAACAACAGGAATTAAAGCTGAGGAAAGACAGACTGAGACACACAAACTTTAAGGTCAAAAGCTTGCTTTTAAAATAATTGATCAAATAATAGACTTTGGTAATAGTCCTGTTAATGTGCAGTTTGATGGTACTTGGTTATACCAGTACTGTGTTTGTTCTTACCTTTAAATATAAACATAATCCAGTCTGTGCATGTAGATTTGCTTTTGGAGCAGTTCATGTTTCTAACAATGGTGCCCTAATATAACTCCAGTAAATCACAATCATACTTAGATGTTTCCAGAATGAAGGTGTATTTTCACAGGGTTACAGATAATTTAGGTAAGTATAGCCCATCTTAGGTGATGAACACATCAGAATACCTCCTTCATTCTGCCTATATATTACCCTATATAACTGATTGATTTGGGGCTATTAAATAAATTAATAACCTATATATTTGTGTATAACTTTCTCTTTTTTTTCACTTCTGTTGTCTGCTTATTTAGTGGAGCTTTACTGCTCTGTTCAGGACATTGTTGTCACTTCTGTGGCACAGAACATATTCTGCATAACCCTGCTTTTTTGTTTCTGGCTTCCCTGCAGGAGAAGGCAGAAGCACAGCCGGGTCGAGGAAAGCTGAGCCCTCCTGCCCTCCTCCCAAGCACAGATCTGACCTGTGGCACCCGGTACCAGCTGCAGCCGTGCTGTGAGGACAGAGCAGGGACAGACGGCAGAGCTGCCACATTCAGCTCTGCAACTCTCCACAAGCTGAGGAGAAGCACGGAGCAGCAACTCTGCCTGTGGGGCACCTGTCAAGTCAAAGCAGATCAGGACTCAGGATGGTACTTCCACCAGTTACAGAAAACCTTGCCCATAAGGTCAGTGACCTCCTGACCAAGGCTGCAGAACAAGTGATGCATTCAGAGAAATGACCACAGGTCCATTCCCTCAAATATTGGAAGGGGGCAGGGAAGGAGATGCAGTGCATCCTTCTGACCACTCCCTACTTTTCCCCAACTCATCGCCTGAATGAAATCCTCTATTTTGCCATATGCCAAGAACAAAGAAAGCAGAAAGCACTGGATGTAAATTGCCAGCGTGATGGTAATAATGTCTCATTCTCTTGCTCTTTTCTTGCCATTCTTCCTCTGTGAGCTTGCTCCAGAATGCAAATCCTGCTTTCATTCCAAGACAGTTACATCTGTCAAACCTGTTGCATTTTGCATCCATTCATACCAGGTGCAAAAGCTAAAGCAGGTGTTACAGATGCTTATTTATTTCGTTAGTGCAATCTGCTGGTATTGTTGCTTTATATTTCCCAAAAGAAAGAGTGAGAATGAAAGAGAAAAAGAAAAAGGGGACACGGTGGCAGTGTTAGGAGAGATAAATGGGTTGAAAGCGTCTTGCTCTGCTGTGGTGCCTTCTATGAGACATGCCCAGCAAGGTATAACAGGTACTTTTCAAACAGAAGGTCTTTATGTCTTTGCAGCACCGCGGCTGGGAGTAACAGCAGCCCTCCCTACCACATGCTGGGGAGGTTACTGTGCCGTGAAGGAGTCACACTCAATTTACCTGCCTGCCTTAATAGCTTCAGAAGGTCTGGTTTGTTGAGGTGTTAATGTATATCTGTGTAAAAGGCAGCTGCTACAGGGACATAGCTGAGATTATGGAGATGAAATGAAAGCTTTTTGTTACGGCAATGAATTTACGTTCTGAGGACAAAGGATCTTACATCTATTTTAAACCAACTATGTAATCTCTGTGACATGGGTTGTGCCACAGGTGGTGCAGATTGCGGACAGTGTGCCACAAGATCCTGCCACGTTCTTTTGCTGGAGATGCTGTGGAGTCAGCTGGCAAATGGCAGAAACCCTTTCATCCAAGTTGCAGAAGTCTGGTTACATCCAAAGTTTGCAAATACAATATTAGCTGTGCGCTGCTGGCATACTCAGCCAGGCTGCCAGGCACTTTTGGGTACATATACTGCATTCACCGGAGAGAAAACTTTTGTCAGCAGAGCAAACTCATTTCCAGTTGTCTAGGCAGACACTAAATCTGGATTTGCATGTTGCAGTATGTCTGCCTCTCAAAAGATGGCATAAATATAGCCTGGGTTTTTGTTCCCTAACTGTAGAACGGGGATAATGAATCATGACATTTGCCTTTCTCTCTCTCACCTACTAAATTTGTAAGCGCTTTAGGAAGAAAAAAGATTGCCTTATCAAGATGAGTGTTTGTTGTAATTGGCCAGCTAGACTCTAGACACTTCATAGTCCTTCCTCTATGAGCAGAAATTAGCGTGTTATTTGGGTGTGGACTGGGTTGGCACAAAGCATCTTGAGACAGTAGAACAGGCAAGAAAGAGTGCATGCCTTCTATTTCTATCAAATTAAAGTTTGATATGTTTTAAAAGCTAAAGAGAGCCTTTATAAATGCAATTTCTCATCCAGAACACTTCAGCTTTTCCCTGAAGAGACCAGTGTCTAGAACCGGGTAACTCTGAAAAGTTCGCTGTTAGCTCAATGATTGGTCTCCAGACTGGAGCTCGCTGGGGCTAGTCCAAGGGTTTATGAGTCATGCAGGGCAGGGGTAAGCCCAAGCATGGATGTAGAGCAAGCAGTCTCCAGAGAGGGCATTGCCAGCCAGGTCTTGAGTCTCCTTACCACCGGTGGCAGGTTTTGTACAATACTGATGTTCCTTCAAGCAGAACAAGAACCTGTGGGACAGCCCCACTCTGCACGCTCACCTGTGCATCCAGGCTTCAGCACACTCCCACCAACAGCCCTCAAGGTGATTTATCAACACAGACTGATACGTCTGCTAATCAAAATGCACCGATGCTATTCTGTATTCTTCTTTGTGACTCCATTCACATTTCAACCTCAGCCTGGCATAGCTGAGAAACTGACAGAGAAAAGTTAGCAGAAATCTTTTGTCTTACCTCATGACAGTTTGAACTAACCGTTCAAAAGAGACCAGCCTGGCAATTATTAGAGTTCATAACCTCTCTCTTAATTACCTACATATAAGCAAAGCTCTGCAAAAGAAATTAAGACTATGAAAAACTCCCTTATGTTCTTCAGAAATGTTTCTCTAATTATTATTATTTTTTTTAAATGTGAATACACTTGAAAAATAAAGAGAAAAATCCTTTGCATTTTTTATTTCTGCAATAAGGTACAGGTACAGATCTCTACTAATCACAGAATCCCCTCAGTAACAATGCAACCCATTATTTTTGAACTTTTTATACTTTCATCCTGCAAGCTCTGGATGCAGCATGACCAAGGAGACAATCAGCTTAAAGGCACTTGGATGCTAATGAACTACAAATGTGATTCTCAAAAGGCTGAGACGGATAGTGCATTTAACTCTATATTGACTTACACCGTGCCAAATACCAGAGCTGGGAAACCACAGGGAGGAAAATACGAACATAGGACACAGCATACACTAGCCTCTAGCACCAGTAGTTTGCATTTCTCTTTTCCAAGCAAAAGAAATGAACACCCAGATCCAGGGTTTGCATCCTAAATGGAAGGCTAATGGCCTTGCTTTGCTATTTCTCTGGGGCAGCAGTGCCACATCAATACATCCAGTTTCTACACAGTAGTGCTAAACATATGTTCTCACGTACCCCGATCTCAGGATTACCCTGGCAGATAGATGAATAAACAAGCACAGTGAATAGCATGCCCACTGGGGGTGTGGTGGTCAAAACCCATGCAGGCTGGCACGGGATCACTAAAAGGGACTGTGACTCGTAAAATGGGAGCTGTTTCTGCAAGAGGGGCCAGCAACACTGCAGGGTCCCATACAGGCGTGCTGCCCTAGCAGCCCCAGAGTGAGCCTGCAGGCAGGCATATGGGGAAGAAAACATGTAAAGCAAGATGTGTCTATGAAAGAGCTGAGCAGTGACTAGCTCTTTATATCAAACTTGCAGTAAGAGGCAGACTCCCCAGCCGCAGAAACAACATCCAGCTGTGAAAATTTTGCTGAAAAGCTTCCAAGACACAAATCTGTTAAGGTCACAGAAAGGCAGTGGGTACCTCAGATTCAAGTGAAGGAAAATACCAAAATAATGGCAAGTTCCTACTCATTATATTGGCTTACATTTGGGGACATGCTCTCTTTTCCCACTATTCATATATATTTTCTGACAGATTCCACCAGCACCTAAATGATCTGTGCTGATGCCAGCATTCAGCCGCCAGGGTGGCCCAACACCCTCAGAAAACTGAGTTACAAGTATGAGCTGTGGGAAACTGTAATGCTTTCTGACTGACATTTCACATAACAGGGAACGGAACCACTTGACCAAGCTGTAAGCTTTGCAAGTTTATCTTCTCGCTCACCTTGCCTGTCTAAGCATGCTGACTCGGAACTGCTGTAAGCAAGCAAAACGTTGTTTGCAATTCATCTCTGACAAACACAAACATTGTGTTATATCGGTGGAATCAAACTTTATTTTCAACTTCAAATACCTCTTAAACCAACCACCTTGTAATATGTTTTGAAGAATTATTAATACTTTTGAGCATACCACTCATCTTTCCACAGCATCGATTTAACAGTAATGACTTTCTAAGGCAATACCTCTTGCCAAGCTAACATGCATCAAATTTGCTTAAGTTGCAGAAAGCCAGTCAGGCTGCATGAAAAGCTCTGCTGCTGATACAGGATTCATATCATTTAGTGTTTCTCTGACATCTGCATTTACTAATTGATAAAGACTTGAACCACATCAAAGTATTTGTCTCTCCCCAGTTCACCTAGCAGCTAATAAATGTTTCCAGGACTCCATCCTTTCATTACTAAGTCAATTGAGGGGAAAATAGGTTTGCTCCTTGGGTCAAAATATCCCTAGAGGATTTGAGGTGCTGTTTGCATCTTCTTAAAGATTGTATCCTTGTTGTAATTTTAAAACCAAACTGTAAATGTCTCTCTTACAGAAACTTCCCAGGTTCTTTATTTGCCTAAAGATAACAACATGAGCTGTTCAAAGCAATTCTAACAGAAAACAGGAGGAAACCAGAGCTAGCAACCTGTGAGCATCCGAGATGGTTGTAAATTAAGGCATTTCTTACAGCAGAACATAGTTCAAAGTTTTCCACCCTTCCCTGAGCAGACCCAGACACTGCCATAATCCTCCTCCACCTCTCCAGCTCCGTCAATGCCTTTGCATGGCCACAGCCTAACCTCAGTCTCTAGGGAACGCAACCAGCAACTGCCCTGGCTTACAGTGTGGTCCTACAAACAGCTTTATCTGATCTGTAGAACAGGCCATGGACCGACTGAGATTTTTTTGCAAAAGGGTCTGGAGACTTTTGTCCTGCCTTTACGGATGAGGAATATCATGTATAACAGTGTACTGAAATGGCAAAAGCAAGGGAAGGAGAAGGGTCTTGAGAGTACTGAGAGTTATTCAAGAGTTCTTCGAGAGTCTGAAGTCCCCACAAAAGTAAATACTCAGAAAAGACACGGAATAATGTCATGCAGTACGCAACAGCCATGTGTATGACAGGGCATCTGAGAGAAATCTGGAAGCTGAGTGCATTTCTTGTCCTCTCTAATGGGTGTTGTAGAACAGATTTGTTTTCTGCTCGTTTTACAGGGGAAATATCCTTCTAAAATTCAATGGAGAATCATTTATGTAAGCTTGTGTTTCTGGTAAAGAGCTACAGATAGAGCAACATTTCAGGGTAATTTTGCAGCTGTTGCAGACACCTGTTTATGTCAACCTTAACAGTCTAGGCTTTAGACCTTTCGTCTTAGTTTGTGCTTTTACATATTACTGACCCAGAGAATCAGGAGTTCTCTTTCAGTGACAAGGGCACAATGCTTACATGATGAATTCATAGAATTCATTCAAAACCTAAGTAGCTATTTGTTCTGATCAGTAAAACAAGACTCAGAACTTGCAGTTTCAGACCCAGGGGCAGCAAAGTTGTTGCTCTTCAGAAATGAGACTGAGTGTTGCATTACATCCTTGTTTGTCTTGATTAGTTCTCCTTCGAAGGCTTAGTGAAAAATTGTCATAGCTGGATATGTATCCGTACAGAAAGCATACAAAACCCCAAAAGATCAAAGGCTACTAAAGAAATAGTAAAGCATCAGTTGATTGCTTTCATTCTATTTTTCCTAATTTTCAAGGGATCAGGTTTTGGTATTGCTGCTTTTTCTGTGGATATTTTAACTTAGCAAAAGAAATCACGTGCTTTTCAGGAAAATGTAAATAAGCAGAGGAAACTATATCCATTGTAGAGCAAAACTTTCATGTCCAGCTGAACTTCTGAGGAAAGGATAAATAAAGAACAGGGATATCAATATCTAAAACATGGAAGTCAGAGGAAAAGTAAATGAATATTGGCTTCACTGGTCAAAACACACACATGAGGTTGAAAAGGAAGAAAAAAAAAGACTCAAAGGAAGTACTGAGAGTCCTGGGAAGTGGAAAGGTAGAGCACATACCTAAGATTATAGGATCTGTGAAAGGCATCAGGAAATAAATCAACAGGAAATTGCAAAAATGAGTGCGCTGCTGTTGAATCAGGTTTTTGGAGATAGATTGAGAGGAACTTTCCTCTTGCCTCAAGAAAGGGAATTACTAGGAGCTTAATAAACCATTTTGGATATAGAAAGAACAAACTTTCCCTATTAAAATTATCCCCTTGAGGCCTTCTGAAATTTCTGCTTTAAGGACTATTACAACTTGAGAAGTCCGATCCTTTTTAAAGCCTTTCTCCTTGCATCTCCCATCTGTAGGGAGAGAGGGAAAAGGTTCCTTAAAAAAAGGAGTAGGCAGGAAGAAACAAAGATAAGATTTCCCATAGGATATTACAGTTTTTATGCATTGCCATGAATAACATTTTCTTGCTTATTTATCTTCCTAAAGGTAGCAGTGGAAAAATATTTTACTGGAGATTACATATTAAACTCTGTGTACAGTTTGAGAATCAGAAGTGTTCATGCAAGCTAGGATATCTAACAATGATCTAAGTTAACAGCAGCACAAGCACAAGCTTGACATGAGGAAAAAATATTTCACAGAAAGGGTCATTGGGCACTGGCAGAGGCTGCCCATGGAAGTGGCTGAGTCACCTTCCCTGGAGGTGTTTAAGAGACGGGTAGACAAGGTGCTGAGGGACATGGTTTAGTGATTGATGGGAATGGTTGGACTCGATGATCCATTGGGTCCTTTCCAACCTGGTGATTCTACGATTCTATTATCCTATGGTTCTATGACCATTTTCCTCCAGCAATCTGAATAGAACTTTTCTGACTGTCCTTGCCTCAGGCTGCTCTTCTTGGATCAGATCCAAAGTCTGATCCAAACGGAAAGGTCCTCTAAACCTAAATAGGCTTTAGATGAAACTCCAGTACTTCAGGCTCACTTTCTGGCACCACTCTCTCCCATCATCACTGCAGTCAGAGATGCTTTGCCGCAACAATTGCTTTGTAATTAAAGCTAGAACTGTTTTATGACATACAATGAAGTACACAGCTCTTTTTCACTAGGGAATTCAGCCAGGACAACTTGATTTTTAATGCGTCTATGACAAGGTCCAAGAAAAGCTGTGGATCAGAGTCAACCATAAATTACTTCCATTGTCTGCTTTGCTACCTCAGAGGAATGAGAAATCACCAAGAAACAGTACTCTATCAAGCAGTCTATCTGCAAAACCCAGGTTCATACTTTAACAAGCCCTGCTCACAGGAGCTCTCACTCTCAACAGTGGCTGGCACAAAAATATTGATACCAGCTCACAAAACAAGTTCCCTAAGACTTCTGCAAGAGAGATGAAATAATAAGTGGCCGTGCAGAAAGAATTAGCCCTTCATTTTCAGCACACACTGATCAGAAAGGACTCTATTAGCAAGCCAGTTTGAGGAAGCTCAAGTTTCCTTCACCGTTGGAAATACAAAGCCTCTTTTATAGTTAAGTGGCACCCAGCACCATCTGACCCATTCTTCTGTACACCGGGAAGCTGGGAGTGCCCACAGAAATTAATTCACCTCCACCACAGCAGCCCTAGTACATCAACTAGCCTGTTAGAGCTCGCACAGACAGGCAGAGGTAGCCCACCTGCCACAGACATTGACTTATTTTGCTGCTCATGTCGATGTTTTGCTGAGGCTCCACAGACAGAGGACAGTTGTGTGTTCCCAGCTAGATTTTCCAAGTCTCCCACCTAATATTCTGTCTGAAACGCTGTAATTCTGTTAACTTTTGGGTTGCAAGATCCTTTGCTAGATTGCTCTCTTCTTTCCATACTTTTCTTTAAGTCTTACCAAAGAGTAAGTCATTACAGAAGAGGCAGAAAAATAAATTAACTACCTTTAAACTAAAACAAATATAGGAGAATAGCCCACACATGCTAGTTTTCCACATGGAAGTGATTCTAAAGCTATTTAATCCTAAATTCTAGAAAGAGAAGAAAATTGCCTCTTTTCCACAAAAGCTGTTCAACTGAACAACTAGCTCTGCAGCCTTCAGAGACCAAGGAGCCAGAAGGCACTATTTCAGTCTGGAAAGCCTCCTGGTGGAGAAGAGGTTTTTCCCTAGTTAACCTTCATACAGAGAGTCAAACTATCAAAAAGGAAAAAAAAACAAAACTACCTACAACCCACCAATCAAGCCTGAGGCCTCATGTCTTTATTAGTCACATCTGTCTCAGGCTACTTCTCTGTCCCCTTCCCAGCAAAGTGGTACAATGTCTCCTGGCTTGCCAGAGACCTCAGTACTTTAGGGAAATCTATATTCTTCCTGGCAGAAAACCACTTTGTCCTGAGCAAGGATCCCCTCTCAAGCAGCAAAGCTACAAGACCCTGCTGCCTAGTTTCTGCAAAGCCTTAATTAGCGTGCAGGAAGGAAGCAATCACACACTCAGGCAAGAAGGGTGAAGGCTCTTGACAGTGCCCTCAGACATCCCAATGCTATTTGCTGTAGGCCATATACCCCAAAAACTATCTTTTTGCATGTACGTGGGTTTTCTTGAGGCTTTTCACCACTGAACACTGTATCTGGCAAACAGAAGTCTTGTTCGCACAAGCAAGCAATTAGCAGAGGCTGGGTCATTAGGTAAGCATTCTTGGCAGGGTGGTTTGCACTGAGTATGTGTTTTACTCCCAAGTTAACTAGGCATCTGGCAGCAATTATACCCAAAGTAAGGCACATCATCTAGTGTATGCAGGCTAACGAAAAAAGGTAACTCGAATGCTTTCAAGGGCATATAAGGGGCAAACCTCCATAAGAAGAGAGAATCAAACTGACAGCAGGAAAGGTTAAAATTGTGGGAACAGGCACAATAGGTTTTTTTTTATAACAGCCATAGTAAATTATTTTTAGAATCATAGAATCATTTAAGTTAGAAAAGACCTTTGAAATCACTGAGTCCAACCATAAACCTAATACTGCCAACTCCACTCAACCACATCCATAAGCACAACAACTAAATGGCTTTTAAATACCTCCAGAGGTGGTGACTCCACCACTTTAGGCAGACTGTTCCAGTTCTTGACAACCCTCTCCATGCAGTAATATTTTTTAATATCCAGTTTAGACCTCCCCTAGCACAACTTAAGGCCATTTCCACTCATCTTATCACTGGTTACTTGGGAGAAGAGAGCAACACCTGCCTCGTCACAACCTCCTTTTAGGGAGCTGCAGAGAACAATGAGGTCTCCCCGCAGCCTTCTTTTCCCCAGACTAAACAGCTGCAGTTACCTCAGCTGCTCCCCATAACACTTGTGCTCCCGACCCTTCCCCAACTCTGTTGACCTTCTCTATACACACTCCAGTGCCTCAATGACCTTCTTGTAGTGAGGGGCCTACAACTGAACACAGGATTCGAGGTGCAGCCTCAGCAGTGTCAGAGTGGTAAGGCAGAAGTGGGTTGTGCCAACAAAAACGGATGCTAAATTTCTCTAACAGAGAAATATGAAAACACAGTTGTAGTCAATATGCTGAAAGATTTCTTATTCAACAAGGCAGTTCATGTCCTTCCACTTCCCTCTGATAGCTTCAGCGCTGTATTTAACTGAACCAAATCCCATACTGAGGGCATGCGCCTGGAGAATATTTTCACACACACAATGAAACCTACCCGAATGTGTATGTGATTGAGCTTACAAGAAGACTTTTTAAATATAAAACAAGTCTTGAAAGGATATCAGGATCCCATTATGCAGGAAATAAAAGCATGCACCACTGGTAAGGTTCCATTAGTTTATGTCTGTGTGTCACATCCTACCGAGCCCTGCACTGTCCATTCCCCTGAGAGTGACGGCTACTAAAATGAGGGAAAAAACAGAAGTATTGGAGCCATGCAGGCAGCTCTTGTGCAGCTCCAGTTGCCAGGGAGATGCTGTCTGCCCTGCGTCCAAATCAGAACAGCTGTCTCATTTGGAACCAGACCTGCAGGCAAAAATGAGCACGCTGCGGCCACTGGTGAAAAAAAAAAATCAAAAAGAAGAAAAACTAACACCAATAAAAATGCAAAACTAACTCACCTCCCCCCACCTTGTTGCTGAAATAAAATATTTGAGCTAGCAAGATACTTCTAATGTAAGCTAATGAAGGACACTGTTCCTTTTCACAGGTGTTGACAAAGTATGGTTACTGTAACACCTATCTCCATTTGCACAGTAAAAAAAACGCCTATCCGAAGATTGCTGCAGCTTGAAGGGCATGGATATTCAGTGGGCTTTGGAGGAGACTTATTAAAATTAAGGCAACATTTGAGATTGATGTCGTGAACAACTACTGAGAGCTGTGCAGATGACAAGACTGAATTCCTGCTTGAGGTTCCCCTTTGACAAAATCAGGCAAGCCAGATCTCCCACCTCCCCTGCGCTGTTTGTATAGAAGATAGTTCTCATTGCCTCTGTTCTCTAAGGATCACAGTTGCAAGGTCTAACACAAACCACTGTTGATCATTTGTGCTGATGTTTAGGCTAAACGATCCCCACTGAGAAGAGTCCGCCACACCTGATTTGTGTCCAATATTTCAAATGGTGAAGTGAAAACGTGATTTGAGAAACTGCACACATGAAAGGCAGTTGCTGTCATTTATGTATTAAAATGTAGTTGTCCTTCATTTCAGCAGTGGAAATAACACCTTGAAATGCTTATAAATGGTCCTAACAAGTAATTTCAAAGCTAATCATCCTTTTTTTTTTCCGAGCTTTCAGTTAGATGAGTCAGTAAAATGACTCATGGCTCATGCATTCTTTGCCTGACAGATATGTAAGCTCACTATGATCTAGTTTGAGCTTCCAGTCACGTTTGCCACCAACCAGATTAAAGATCTTCCATAATTTCAGCTACCAATATCTGTGCAGACTAGGGAAGATTTCAAAGTAATATCTTGATTTCTGAAATTATGATGACTAAGCATGCACAAAAACCAGACCAAAAGCTATTCTGAAAATCACATCACAGCCTTCTAAGTAATGTTGATGATGTGCAGGTTAAATAAGCTTTTTCACATAGTCAAAATTAGTCAGCTTTATATTTTTCCCTGCCCCCACCAACAGGTAATGGGGTCTGACTGCAGAGAAGGACTTGGGAGGGAGCCTGA
Organism: Clamator glandarius; assembly: GCA_033459285.1. Classification (NCBI taxonomy): domain Eukaryota; kingdom Metazoa; phylum Chordata; class Aves; order Cuculiformes; family Cuculidae; genus Clamator; species Clamator glandarius. The sequence continues at coordinate 802,665 of JAUNZM010000128.1, read as the reverse complement.
CAGTTCAGTGAAGCTAACAGAGAATTTCAAAGGCTGAAGAGGACACTTTGTTCCAGCTTCCTGAGGTTCTACTACTTAGACTATTTTCTGTGAGCACAAGCACACAAAATGAACAGGTACACACACATCGTCAAAGTGTATGCATAATTCATTTCAGTATTACCAGAAAGAAATAGTTTGATGAATTCAGTTGTGTGCTTGCATACTCAAACAAATCAGAGTTTATATGATGTATAAAATGTTTTCCTGTTTTCCAGCAAACATTCTAAACTAGATTTCACATTCTTTATTTCTCCAGTTTCTCCTTTCAAACTTAGTCTTCAGATTTCCCTCGTGCCTCACATTGAAACAAGAATGATATCTTCTGTGCTATCCTACCATAAACAAATTGGCTGCATTTAGCAGAGAAAAGTAACTGTTTAAAAAAAAAATAATACAGACAAGCAAAGCCAAATCAGATTTTAATTTCAAGCTCCTTTGAGTCTTGTTATATAAAGAACAGCCTGAGGAGAGAGAGCTTACAGATGATGGGAAGGTATCTTGACAGATTCCTTTAAACAGAGATCTCATTTTAAATTTATCGCTATCCTTATATTTAGCAATCTCAATTTTAAGAGTCAAAAGTTAGAAAAATATACCAGTAAGTATAACACCTCTCTGTGCTTGTTTGCAGTCCTAAACTATATTCTTAATGGATTTAAGTACTAAAAAATATCACAAATGTATGAAAGAGGCTAATGGCTTCTTATGTGGAAACATTTCTTTCCTTCACAAGGTCACTGCTTCACTGGACTGGAACAACAAAGTGGGTTATTAATACTATGTAATCCCAAAGAGGCTAGAGATCTCTTGATCCATGAAACTCACTGGTTTGTCAATCTGCAATTAGGATGTTTCCAATGAGAGCAGAAAGAGAAGTGTAGGACAGAGGAAAGGAGGCTGCCAAAATTATGAAATAAAGCATGCCTTTTCTGAGCACTACCTGTGCCATTGTTAGTAGCAATGCAACACAAATTTCAACTTCTTTTATTACAAGAAGTCAGTTCTGCCTCCTTTGTTGTAAAATAATCCTCTTTAACCTAAACAAAGGAACGACCTGCTCCATTTCCTTTTGCACCCCTGCCCTTTCAGGCTGGAGTTTTGGGTAATCAATCCCAGCCTACAGGTGCAGGAACAAATTCTCACCTAGCAGCACATCCTATTGTGAGCTACAAACAACCTCTTTGAAGGCTCGCTCCTGAATTATTCACTCCTAAATAATATCATTGCTATGACGTTACTAGTCCTCTGATGGCCAATTACAGTGATGACTACACTTTATCCAGGTAGATATATTCTGATTTCAAAAGTAGCTGCTGTGTCTTTGAGAGACTTTTTCTCTCCCATTTAAAAGGAGAAAGGTTGGTGATTTCGACAGATCTTTGATGTTGTTATTATTAATCACACAAAGTGCTGTATAATAACATAAGAATTAATAGCATAAGCCATTAGCATAGTCATGGAATGGCTCGTGTTGGAAGAAACTCCAAAGACCACCCTGTGCCAACCCCCCTGCCCACGGCAGGGATACCTCCCACTGGATTGCACTGCTCAAAGCCTCATCCCATCTGGCCTTGAACACCTCCAGGAAAGGGGCATCCATTTCTCCGGGCAACCTGTTCCAATGCCTCATCATCCCCAGAGTGTAGAATTTCTTCCTAATATCAAATCTAATAAAGGTAATGTTTTTAGTATCTTTGGAGCAGGCCCCAGGACTCCCCCCTCCTCTGCTTTATTTTTTCTGGTCTAAGCATCTTTTCACTGCAAAGAATGGACCAGCAAAATTCAGCTACTTTCCTTTGTTATTAGTCTCTCTCTCCAACTATCTATATTTAAACATATTGGAAGATTTTCAGAAACTTGTCTGATACCAGTTTTCTAGGTGATGACGAGCAGCAGTCAAGACCCTGAGCGTAACTATTTCTCTACTGTTTGACGAGTGACTCTCTGGTCCACTGAAGCCTTTCCACCCATGCATTGCTCTCCTAAACCCATCCAAACATGCCATCTATTAGCAGAGGTTTCATCAGCAATATCTTAACATAGCCATTCACTTGGACTCAACTCTGTAGAATAGCTGCGTATTTTGGCTTCAGAGTAAACCTCATTTGTATACGAAAGAACAAATCTTAAATTTTTTAATTCTAAACTTTGTTTTCAGCAAAAATCTGTTCTGTTCCTTGACATTTTGAAAACAGTAGCCATTTCTTTGTACAAAAAGGAAATATCATTTACAATCACTTGTTGTAGCTAGCTATCGACTTCCAGGACAAACATCAACCTAAATGTTATGGTCCTCAGCACCAAGGGCATACAGCTGCAGGTCACCAAAGTGAGAAATGAAGTACTTCTACATCTGGTATATCCTGGAACGTTACCAGGTTTCCATTTGGGTCACAGGTCAAATCTGATAAGAGGACTGCCAGGGAAATATATAATATTTCATAGGAAATAGACTAGTACAATATTAATTCGACTGCTAACAGTGTCTTCCAAAATCGCAATGCTACAAACAATGTCGAAGCCTGAAGCTCGCCAGTTTTGTCTCCCAGCTCAGGTACAACATAGATTATGCCTAGAAAGTCTGTTAAAAGAAATTGAACTATTGTAGAGGTCAAATAGACAGGGTATGAGCCCAGCGTCAGTCTTTGCTTGTGGCATGTCACTGAGAGATGAAGACATAACCTCACATTTACACTTAAGTATTCACATTCATGGTGCTGACAGACCATGACCAGGAGGTGGAAAGAAATGGGTCCAACAGAAGAACTGTTTAAATGCAAGCAGCTAAACAGATCATTTTATGGAAGAGTCTTTCCTTTTTTAATTATTGACTTTCTAAGAAGCATACCAGGACCCAATTCACAATTCCAGTTCCTAAGTTAAGTGCCATAAGAGGAAAAAGCATGCATGTGCTCCTATAGCCCTGAACTCTGTCATTCCAGGTTTTCTGAGCATGTCACAAGACTTCTTTCATCTTGTTATTTATTATTTAAATATTTGCATTCTGTGAAATACGAATGTTTTTCAGCCCTTCTCAGTGGGCCCCTATCTGTTCTTTCCTGGTGGTGAGGTCCTAATTTCAGAATGACCAACTCACAAATAAAACCAACACTTAATATCACACCACATGAAATGTATCTGTCTGCATTACTGTCTTTAGACTCTACTTCTTTCTGGACTAATACAATATTATAAACGTATATGAAAACCTGAAAAGCTGTTGCTTTTAATTTATAGTTACCCTGGAAAGACAGGTAGGTAAAGTCATTGCCACCCTGAAAGAACCACTGCAAAGCAAAATAAAGAAGAAAACATCAGGCGAGGTAGCAGTACAGAATGATAACATGCTTAGTTCTTCTGTCTCTGAACGTCTCCTCAAAATTCAGGTTCAAATTATTTTTCATATGTACAGTTCTGCACCCCATGAATAAGAGGAAAGAATGTAAACCCATGGACTTAAATGAATGGGAATCAACTATGTTGTAATTTTGAATTATAGCTGAATTTCACCAGCTCTGTGAGGCTTCTTTGTCTCTTACCTCCCTAAAACTTCCTTGCAGTGCCTAGTGCAAAAAAATCTGGCTACAGGCTGTAGTTTCAAATAATAAATAATATTCCTCTTGTGCTGATCACTACACTACACAACATGGCAGTACAGGAGGACTTGTAGCATATTTGATTGTCTGCTACCTGGACAGATGGAAAACTTGTTGTTTACTGCCTGCCAGCGCATTTAACTAAGTGGCAGCAGCAGTTGTTCTCTTTGCAGTTGTCTGTCTGCTGAGTAGAGCTGGGGCCACTGTACGTTAGGTCCTAACATATTAACAGAGCCCTGAATGTGCAACCATTTTCGTTCACGTGGGGGGTACAAATTGCGACGTGCCAAGAGCAGATATATGTCCTGTTCAGCTGTACTTTCTGCAGCAGAGCAAGCATCCAGCAGAGCAGATAGCTCAGAGTGGAAACTCCTTCAGTTGCCTTAAAGTCAACTATATGTTGGCACCGAAGTCTTCAAGAAAGAAGTGTCTGTCTTCTCAGCTAAGCTCAGACAAGGATCCAGAAAAAGCCTAGGCAGCAGAAGGTTTCTTTGAAAAGAAGAAAATTTGAAATAAGCTAGGACTGTATATTCAGAAACTTCTATGAAAAAATAATAAATAGAAAAAACCCTTTTTCTTAAGTTTATGAGTTTTGTAACTGCAGGTGACAGACATCATAATTGCATAGGGTACATCAACTAATGGCAACTCAAGACAAACTAACAGACTCGTAGCCTCATCTGAAGCATCTAAACCTGTGTCATGCTCATACATCTGTTGACCACTGTTTGACAGTCAGCTCTTTCTAGCATGTCATACCTCTCTTGGCAGAGTCAACAACACAATCTGGGGAGAGTGCTTTTAAGACAGTAAATTACAGACACTGGAAATTTCACATTTACAACTGGCAAGATGTCACTACGTAGAAAGCAAGTAAAGAATTTTCTTTTGCCAATGCAGAGGAGGCAAAGGACAACATCTCTTCTAGTGATATTTCAAATTGCTGTTTGATGAAGTTGTCAGATTGCACCACGGAACTGCTTTCTGCAAAGGCATGTTCTGGGAATTTCATCATCTGTCTGCCACTCAGCAGGGCAGTGCATTCCCATGTGTCCAGGCTTTTGTACAAATCTCTGCTTATCTCAAAATGAGTGCTCAGCCTGGTAGATTTAGGAGACAGAGAAAGTAAGAGTGTATAATCCATAGTCTTCCATCCATCTCTACCACACTTGATGGGGAACATGCAGGATTTTTTTATTTGCTGTGGATCAGAACTGTTTCTTACTCAACCAATTGTATTCTTAGCAAGTGCTGTGCTTCAGAAAGTAAGGCGGAGTGGTGCAGCATGAGGGGAAGCCATTTCTTTCACATTTGCTGCCAAATGCAAGCTGCGCATGAACTCCTACACTGGTACATGTCTAGTCTTTTTGACTGACCAAGTTTTTTGCTGCTCCAGCACTCCTACTGTCTGCTTGGGCAGTGAAAAATAGATGCACACTGGTGGCAGCCCTAGGCCTGCCCCAGCAATAACCTACATTATTAAAAGATTATCTGTCTTTCCAGGAGATCTATACCTACATGTGACCCACATACTGATTTCCATTCCTGGGGCTTTGTTGTGTTACATGTGATTCATTATAAGAAGCAGTCCAAGAGAGACTACATCTTTAAAGCATTCCTGGCTACAAAACTATATTCTCCTATAAAAGAAGTCAAGGAATGGTATAAATCAGAAAAAATAGGCATAACTTCATTGAAAACCTCTTCTTCTGCAAACACCTCTTTTTTCAGTTTTGTTATTATTTTTTCCTCACCTTTGACCTTGTGACCAGAATGGATCAAAATTCCAAGACATTTGTTGTTCTCATGAGGTGGTAGGGGGTTGCTGGCGCACAGTGATTTGTGTTGACAAATGCTATGAAATATATATGAGGGTTTTTGCCTCCAAGGATATTTTCATACCTCTGCCACAACCTTACTCCTATCTAAATCTCTAAGCTTTCATCACCCTGTCTAATTTTTTGTCAGATGTCAAGAAAAGTCATAAACAGTAGCCTCCAGACACATTTGCTGTTTCTGTAGAGTCTAACTAGAATAAACTTCACCCACACCATCTCAGTGAAGACTTCAACATCCTTCCAACAGCTTCTACAGATAGATCTCCATCTCCAGGAGGAAGACAAGGTGACATTCTGGCTCTCTTGCTACAGTCCTAAACTTCTCTAAGCCTGAAAAACCACTTATATACCTAACACTGTGAATAATAGCACTTGCCTTTCACAAGCAATGAAGCGTACCCATAGTCCTGGAGCGAATCAGCACCAGCAACGGATTCAGTGCTCAGGCGTTCTGCCCTCCACCTCTGCTCCCCTTGCATTCCCATCTGTCTTTGTGAGCATTCCCGGTATTGCTTGCAAAGGGCACTTTCTCATCAAGAGAAAGCAAAATGATGCTGTCACAGTAGCTGCGGCAGTACACTAAGCTCTGCTGGCTGGGGACACAAATCAGTATTTATTAAATAGAAAAAAGGACACAACTTGGAGGAGAGAAAATCTGTCTGTGAGCATCTTGTAACTCACAGAAGAGTGCTAATAAAAGTGGTGTGAACATGACTTGATTGTGCTTTCCCAATAGCTTATTATGGTGTCTTCGCTGAGACAAATTTCATATGAATGTGAATTTAAGTATTACAACCTATTTAACATCTGAAGAATGCTTCTTATAAACTCTATATTTTAGGAAGGGCCATACAGTATGGAAAAATATTTGGGGATGGGATTTAATGCAGGCTGACAATAACAGTTTGCAGTGGTTCTTACAGATAAAACATAGCAGATCTGGTTATGCTGCGACTGAGTGGGAAAGGTTATAATTGTATATCATTAATATCTCCTATATTTAGGCTTTTTTCTTCTCCTTTCAAGATCAATGACTGTGACCATTCTTCAGCATTTCTTTAAATCCTATCAACAATACAACATATTACAGTCATTTTAAAAGAAATTGTTGAGTACAGATAACAGCTCCTGAACTTGTTTCATAGAATCATAGAATCACCAGGTTGGAAAAGACCTCTTGGATCATTGAGTCCAACCATTCCTATCAACCACTAAACCATGTCCTTGTCTACCTGTCTTTTAAATACCTCTAGGGATAGTGACTCAACCACCTCCCCTGGCAGCTTGTTCCAGTGTCTGATGACCTTTGCTATGAAAAAAATTTTCCAATATTTTTGATTTATCCTGTATGTGTTCAGCCTGAATTTCTCTTCCAGAAACAAATCTTGTTGTCTTCAAAATTACTTGACATACAGCGGTACAAATTCTCCTCACTTATTTCATATTGATTAGTATCTGCCTGAAATACTTCCTGAGCTTACTACAGTTTTCTCTGTATCGTTAGAACACCACTGCACAGCAGGGTGTGCCAGATACAGATAGGAACAACTCAGTTACAACAATGCCTGTCCAAAAAAATCCAAGTGTATGTATTCTTGAGGCTAGGTAATCTTAGAACTGGTTATAGTGAGAATAAGTTCTGATGTGAGGTGCAAGTTTGAAGAAGATAACTAATCTGTGAAATTTTGTCTTTTTTTCCCTTCCCTGGAAGAAGCTGGTTTTAAGGGGATTTTGAAGCTTTGAATAATTGGAAAGAATTGTGAGCCAATTATTTTTTTAACAGTGTACCGGAGGTGCATGCCAAGAAAAATGGCTTTTTGTCTTACCACCTCCCCCTCATTCCCCATTTTAATTACTACAGTTTGGCACATGATCCTGCAGAGAACCATATGAAAGCCACACAGGCCAGCTCTTTCCAGAAGGAGATAAAAGAGAGGGAGGGAGGAATTAATTAAATCCATTTAAAATCTTTTCAGTGAGTTTCCTTCTAAAGTCACTGTTCTGGTTCCTGCATAGCGAGTACACTGACATATGGTCGCAAATAACAAACAGCTCCCTGCCTCCTCCTGTTGTCTCTCCTCTTCCACCTTCTGCAGAATCAAACACAGGCTTATGATTCTGGTGCTATAAGCGAGCCAGTCAGGATCCAGAAAGAACAGGCAGCTGAGCATGTTTTCAGTTCACAACATAGTACAGAGCTTTTTAATAGCCTGGTTTATTCAGTCTGAAAGTTGCTGCTACCAGGGTCTGCTTAGTGCTTAAACATCAGGCAACCAACACGCTGTCTTATCTTTCCCTATCTTTTTAGATGATTTTAATTCTCTGGACCTCCTCCCTTCCCAAAAGTAATTTGTCACCTATTTCTGGGATCCTTAGGAAGAGTATATGAGTATCAGTTGCAACAACTCAGTAGCTGCGGCTACAGTATGCAACTCACCCCATGAAGAAAAGGGTAAATGGCACATCGTCAGCCTCCAAGATGTTTGTTTTCCATTTGAACAGATTACTGCTGTACCTCTCCTTCTCCATGTCCTGCGCTACCTGTGTCAGAGAGCTGCTCACGTCACACAGCCTGCTGCCACTAGAGGACAGAAAGCATGCTACAGCACAAGGGCCAAGAGATCAGCGAGATCTTACTGCATTTTTTGATTGCTTACTGCTAGTTTGCTGTTTTTTCACACACACGCTAGAGTACAGAGCACAGAATCATTTAGGTTGGAAAAGGCATATAAAGCTATTGAGTCCAACTATGAACCTAACACTGCAAAGTCCACCACTAAAACACGTCCCTAACACCACATCTAAAGGTTTTGTAAGTACCTCCAGTGAAAGTGACCATTGCAAGAGGACTGTTCTCTGGAAATAATAAAATATAGACTCCATAACTTAAGCTCTTTGTGGTTTTCTTTTTGTGAATTTATCTCCAGACACTCAGAGGAAGATGTAAACCCATCAAAAATAAGTAAAGCCTTTTACCGCCTATATCCTTTGCCAGTAATACTGGAAAGCTTCCTAAGGAAAACTGTAAGCAAATCAGTTTTTAGCTTGCCAGACTTCCACTCCCTTTATTAAAAATGAAGATGAACTGCTGTATGTGATTACTTCATCTGAAAACAGTCTGCCTGTGACTGCAAACCCAAGGCAGAAGCTGGCTGAGCGCTGACCTGAGCTATAAATGTTACAACTGTTGTACAGGGGTGTCTCTAGGAATAATCATGCGGCAACCACAGAGCATACTGAGTCACAGATGTTCTCTAGTCTCTGCATTAAAACTCACCAAAATTCAGACCTTCAGTTCCCCAGAAAATCCTGACATTTTGAAATGTATTTGGGTTTCAACACAGAATGAAATAACAACACAAACAAACTTATATAAAACTTCCAAATTATTTTGTTTGGATCTGTGAAGTTGCTCAGTTTCAATAACATAAAAGCACCGTGCCAGAAATATAGCTTTTGTGTCGTATTGCAACACAAGAGAAAAATCCCCTCATTTTTCATTTAGGGTAGCAGAAAAGGGTTTGCTCCAGGACACTTCCTTCTGAAGGGCCAGGAGTGGGGTTCTGGGCCAGCTACAAAACTCTTGACAACTGCCTTAGCCACCAGTGCTAAAAGGCTGCTCTAGCACAGTGCTGCAGCCAACAGAGAGACACTGATTCCTCCAGGAACAATACTGAATACTTTGCAAGGCTCCGGCTGTGAATCATGGTATTGACGCACTGGAAAACCTATCATGGCTGAATAATCACCTCTTAAAGAGCCTTTTAATCATTTAAGTCCGTCATAAAAAATGTGCTGGTGAAACCTTCAGTGTAAACAAGTGTTTCATAAGAATTAATTAGTTTTCAACAATCAATCACACTGAATATAAGAAGCACTAAGGAAGTATGAAACACTTGTAAGGCTCCAAGAGAGGCAGAGTTAAGTTCGAGGCCCATCTTTTGCAACAGGGCAATGTTTTACTTCCCAAATTAAAACAGCATAAAGGACTACGTGCTTTTCTTTAGGATACCAGATTCACACTTCATATGGAGAAACTCCAATAAAGACCTTTAAAATTACTTAGAAAACACCAGGAATTTTCTGCAAAGCATTAGAAAGGGAGGTCTACCACACAGCCAGGTAATGGCAAGAGAAGATTTGCCCCATCTGCCCTTTTATCTAGCTACACAACTTTTCAATAGTTGCAGTTCTCTGAGATTAATTAATCCAAAGTAAGTGTTAAGTCCCACCTTGTATTTTACCAAGTCAGTCCACATCAACAAAAGAGCACTGAGGCATCCCAAGTCACCGAAGAAGCCATTTGGATCCATAGAACTGTCTAAGCACTTTAGATAAAGAAACAAGGGTTTCATTAAAACCCTCACATTTTCCAATCTATTATGCTCACACTTCACCCTGCTCCAGGATTCCTGGGTTCCCTAACATCATCCAGCTAAGGTAAGAAACTCTTGAGTTTGTCAGAGTTCCCCAACAAAACTGGCAATGATTGATAGATAAATCTTGATTGCGGTGGAGAGGGCATTCTTTATTTTATGTTTGTGTGGGATAATAGGCATCTCTGGGTTGCTATAAAGCATCTTTAAATTTAACAGCACTATTCAAATTAATGCTGCTATGTGGAAGGAGACTGTCTGGCGCTGGGAGGATGGTAGAAAGAAATAAATACAAAAGTAGAATTTGGTTCATCTGTTGATTAGAGGACTTTCAAAGTGAAAAAAAATCAATACACAGCAAGTCCTGGGAGAAGATGTTTTATTAGTGACAAAACTGTGTTTGCATTAGGACCCTCAGCAGACTTTGAAAGAGTATATTAACTCTGTGCCAGTCTGGCAAGAGCCCACATCTATATTTGAAGCCTCTGACACAAAATAAGTAAGATCTAGTAAGCCAATACTACTGCTCAAGCTCCCTGCACATACTTGAGAAACTTAATTCTAACTGTTGCAATTATAAGAAATGGCTTCTGAGGAAGGAAGTTTGAAGAGAAGGAAACAAAGGCATAATATAAAAGAGCTACTTTGAAATAACCACATCTATTCATGTGGTTTGTTTGCGGCATGAACTCTACAAACATGCATGGACGTAATCACTTTCTACAAGATGTGCAAGTATACAACAAAGCAAAATTCCTGGGCTGTGCTCTGATGGGGACATACAAGATCAAGGGCTCAAGGTTCACTCAAAGTGCCGAATCCAGGCAAACGGGAAAGAGAAAGTTCCAGAATGCTACTGCTTCCTCAGGTAAACAAGGCAGACAGTATGCTGAATTAATTTTACTCCAGTTCAGGATCCTCCTTGCTTTATGGACTGGAGCAAATCTTTATTTTTAAGAAATCTCTCCTTGTACTCTACCGTGTTGAATCCAACTTGTTGCCCATCTCCTTTAGGGTTTTTTTAAACATTCTGACTATATAAATACAGAGAGGAGAAATTTCATTTTGTGAAACCGAAGAAATGAAAAAGTCATGCAAGTGGGCATGGTCCTATTGATAACAGTAGAGCTTCACCACATTTTTTATCAGCAAAACACGTGCTACTTTCTTTTGACTGTCATTATGGAGACCATATATTGAGCACGCAACCTACATAACAGAACATAATAATAAATTTTAAATTAGCAATTATATTAATCTTCTTTTTCAATTAACAGGTTTTAATTACATTCCTAATTCTATGAAAGCTGCAGATTTCAGGCTATAATTATTCTGTCTAGTAAAATGCAGATGCATGCAATGTAGTAAAATACCTTCTAGATTGATCACTGATATGTGGCCAGGGAAACACTGTCTCTCTTTAAGTTAAAAATTGTGTTTTGCATGTGAAAGTAAGGTCTATTATTGGAATGAAAAGGATAAAATTCAGAAACAACATAAATACTTTTGGGACGGAACGGGTTACTGATTGTTTCTAGTTAGGTCCTCCTGTGTGCCAGGAACTTCTAGAATCAATTGTTGTAGTGAGTGCATTTGGTAGTTCAACCAATAAATATATCCATACTCACAGATATATACCTGATTACAATTCTTATGAAGCTTTGATCAGGAGTTTTCTAACAGTTACTGATAGTGAAAATTACTTCCATTTTATCCAAAAAGCATTCACACCAATCACGACATTTGAGCATCAATGAGAAAATATAAAAATTGATCTAAAGTGCAAAAGTTGTGATTTAATTCATGCTAGTTCCTATAGCTGGAATAAAAAAGTCACCTTACTACCCTGGGAGAAGAGAGCATACTGCTCAAGCTTTACCCCAACACAAACATATAGCTTCCTAATGTACTGAAATGGCTTGCAAGCACCAGTCCAATTTTTCATGTTGATATAACAGCTTGGGCAAATTCATGGTTTTAGTGATAACTTAAAACCCCTACTGTCTAGCAGAGACAGCTAAATGGAGATGCAACCTGCAGCTAAAATAATTTTGCCTCTCCATTAGAATAATGACAGGATGGAAAAGTGCTAAAGAACTCGGGAAGCTGTTAAATATCACACTTGTGAATCCATTTGGACAAACTTCCATTTATTCCAGATGAAAGACTCCATCCTGTGTCCTTGAGCTATCTTTAACACAAAGGAGTTATAAGCCTAAAGCTTTATGACAGCAAAGACCTAACTCAAGACCTAATTGGCCCATTATTACCAGTTAGTTGCCATTGGCATCTGAATTTAACATGGGGCAGTAGTTAGCTAACACAGCTAAGCACAAGCACAAAATCATTTTGAAGCAGCCCTTTGGCACCAACATTTCAGAGTTATTTCAGATCCAATTACTATTTTCCTGTGGTTCAAACCAGCTGATGACTATGTTAGAGACATGAAAAACCCTTTGGTGCCTGTACTACAGAATATAGCCAATTTTCTTTAGTGTATTTTTTTTAATCAGTTTCATTAGTGAACTTAATGGAGATGCTGAAGTGACACTGATTTGCAAGTAAAATTGGAAGGAAGTTAAATAACAAAATGCGATAGGAGAGCAAGAGAGCAGCAAACCACTTTACTGTTGAGTCAGGTACCAGACTGCTGAATAAAATACTAAACTCCAGGCCCTCCACCATTTATTGCTGCTAGTCAGCTCTTTGTAGGTCTTCTCATTCTAGCATGACAGCATATTCTGGGTATAAAAGCATGACCCAGCACTTCTGTGTTTGAGATCCTGATAAAACAGATACGAGAGACAGGTAGAAAGTATTGAGAGGTCTTTGAAGGTCTTCGCCTGCCTGTTGTCCAGAGAACTTACCTGAAGGTTCTTCAGATATCCACGGTCTTTAGGGAAAGGTAAGGGATAAAAGTTTTGGAAGTCAAGCCTAAACAGAGGAGCTATATTCTTTCTTAAACCTTCTAGCACACCATCAGTGCAACTGAAGACCACTGACTCCTGTCATTTGGGACCAGGCCAGCATTTGGTCTTGAATTGAAATACCACCAGTATCTTAAGACAGCCTAAACACTAACCTATTATTATCATCCCAGAATCTCAGAAACATTTCAGTGTAATACTTCTCTGCAGTGATTATAACTAGAATTCATATACAACAACTACAATATTTTTCAAAAGAAATCTTTATGACTGGTTTCATTCTGAATCCTTCGCCTTCTTTCTTTTAAAGTATTATTGATTTGGGGATTCTTTATTGAAAGCACTCAACAGAGTGATGGCTGCATGTAAATTATAGCCATTTCCTTGTATTTCATATTAAAACTCCTTAGATTTCCTAAGAAAAGTAGATTGAGTGCCATTTTCTTTTGACAGGGAAAATCATCACTTTTGGAAGGTATGAGCATATATTCCTTGAGACAGATCCATAATAGCTCAGCTTAGCCTCCTGGATTGACAGATTCCTCTGAGTGATGAGGGTATAAGAAGCCAATTTATAATATGCATTAGTTCTCCTATTGCATCTGTTTATTCTCTGTGTCACTTTCCATTTATGAAATTGCTGCAAGGATATTTCTGCTCTTAAAAAATCATTACCAGCACCCACAGCCTTGTGGGAGACCCTACTATAAATAGCAACAAAGTAAACAAACCATGGTGCACATGGAATGGAAGACAATATGTGAGAAAACAGATATGTGCTCTAAGCTGCCAAATGGTTATTATAAACAAGCATGGGGATAACATCGCTTTAAAAATCATGATGCAAGAAAAATCTCTGACAGAATATTTTAACATAAAAGAGTGCCTGACATAATATATTTAAAAAATAAAGTCAAGAAAGTTAAACCGTTTGGAGCTAGCTGGGTATCAACAGCTGTAACCTGACTTGTTTTTTAAAATAAATCCGCTTTCAGGTGTGAGAAAACGAACTGCAGGTTCCCACACACACACTTTTGAAAGCTTATTGACATTTAAGTGCATTTGTGTGAGCACTGGGTGGGACAAAGACAAGTTCACCAATAGGTGCCACGCACATTTCTTAGGCAAGTACCAGATCCATGCATTTAAAGGCATCATGCTCCCTAATATTGCTGTCAGAAATCCTGTCCTATGAAAGTATTTCTCACACGCCAGTTGTTCTATATGGCTTGGTATCCATCAGGCACTTCTGATGGGTTTATCATTTACAACCAGATCACACAGACTGTCAAAGCAATCACTCTCCAACTGACAAGCTCAAGTTAGACTTTGTTTTGAAGTGCTTGCCCTTAGCCAAGATGGTGATTTCAGTGAGCTGTGTTTTGAAGAACTGACCCCAGCCTTTCAGCATTTACACAGAAATGCAATAAAGAAATCCCTGCCTCTGTCTGAGAGGAGCCACAAAGCAGACAAGGTGCCACAAGGCACAAAGTGTGAATGAATGCAACAAAATTGTAAATGAACTGTAGGTAAATCAAAAATTTTTGACAAGTCACAAACAACAGCAAATATATTTTGCCCTGTGGCTCCTGCTGCTGCAAAGGAGGCTGCCTCTGGCTTTCCAAATCCAGAAATACTATCAAGTCTTCAAACTGCTTATAAGCATGCTGTAGAAAATCACCTTAGCTGGGCCCAGTGGGTGTTTACAACAGCTGTAAATCCCCTTTTAACATACACAGCTACAATGCCTTTTACGTCTCTTTTTCAAAAATGAAGGAAACTGTCCATTGCTGAGAAGATGCTCAGCTTGTCTCCATCTCTAGTTGTTTCCACTCCTACTGTTGCTCACAGGTGGGGAATGCTCTCCTATTTGCTGGTATTTGTGTGCTCCTGGGTGTTGCTGAGCGCGGGAGGAGGTGGGTGCACCTCTCTGTGGGCTGGTCTGGATTTGTGTTGCCTGTGGCACAGATGAGTGGTTGCTGCCCGAGGCAACAATTAGGCAGGGTGAGTTGCCAGGCTGGCAGAGAGCTTTGCATCAATCAATGCAAGCAAAGCTGGACTTTGCCCAGGACAAAGGGATGATCTATTCGGACTACAAGAAAAGAGCAGCAAGCCCTTGAGATCTGTACATGCTGCCACCAGATGGGAGGGGTGAGGACAACAAGTAGGGCAGCTGAGGATGGAGCTTCTTCCTCTCCTGACATCTCCGTGCAGGTTCTTCAGGGCTGGATTGAGTAAAGGAGGCAACAGGGAAGCCAAGCAGCTTTCCCTGCCCTAGGAATGTGCTGCTTGCTTCAGCACAGCCTGGCAGTGCTTGCTGTGGGCAAGCATCCATCTCTGCGTGGGGAGGTTCAGGCTGAACATTAGGAAAAAAATTTTCACAGAAAGGGTCATTGGGCACTGGGAGTGGCTGCCCAGGGAGGGGGTTGATTCACCTTCCCTGGAGGTGTTTAAGGGACAGGTGGATGAGGTGCTGAGGGGCATGGTTTAGTGTTTGATAGGAATGGTTGGACTCGATGATCTGATGGGTCTTTTCCAACCTGGTGATTCTAGGATGCTAGGATACTGCAGCAATTTGACTATTCACACATTTCAGTTTCTAATTCAGAAACATGGTAACTGTTGAATTATGCTTGTTTCTACATCAATAACTTTCAGAGGTCTAGATAAACTGCCATTGACTCTTCTCAACCTTTTTTCATGCTTTGCCCTGTTCTATGAGAAGACTCCACTATGTTTCCATATATGATTTCCCTTTTACAAGGTTTTAATCCAGTGCATTTTCTACTATTACTTATATCAGTTTCTCAGTCATTTGCAAACCTTTTTTGATCAGTATTTACTCTGTTATTAAGCCTGGCTTTCATATTTTCAGGATATAAAATCCAAGTCTGTGTTCATGTCTCATTAGCCTTCTGTCCCTATAATTTATAACAGTAAATTAGCAGATCTTAAACTACAAAGAAGAAACTGGAGCTTACTCTTTCCTAGACAGGCATCCACTTTTTTCAATTTTGACCTTTTCCCGTCTCTAGAGTTGTTTGCTGCTGAAACATCTTTAACAATGAATTTATTTAACCCCTCCTCACCAATGAGCAGGAACCTATATTCCTTCTGGGTACCTCTTCCTCTCAAGATAAGATTTATTTTGTCCTTCTCCTAAGTGCTCTTCTCTGTCCCGGAGAAGATGAGCAAGGACATTTCTGTCGTGTGGCAGTGTGTTGTTAATTTTGACTAGACTCCTGCTGTTGGTGCTAGACTAGAAGTTACTGCCCTCAATGAGATTTCTCCAGGGTCCTCCCGGTGTACAGATTGTACTATGATCTACTTTATGCCAAGTAAAGCGCCATAGGAGGATGCAGCCACTGCACAGTCCTTTTCTTGCAGTAAGAGACTAAGTTTGGTCTCCTGTCAGTCAAGGCATCAACATCCCACTCCAAAAGCAAGTATGGGCTGGCTTACCGCCTCATTCCGGGCTGTTATGACTGAAAGCACCTTTCATGGTTATGCCGTATTTAAAACATTAAGACAAACACACCAACAAGCTCCTCACATACATTCATGATAACTCAAGCTCATCTTTCTGTGAGAGTTCCTCTCACAGTAGGCTTCTTACAGAAATGCTTTATTCTACCGTGTGTGACTGATCAGCATAATTTATTGGCCAAAATGTTTGGCCTGAAGACCACAGTATGATACAAATATTCCTCATCAAATACCATCAAACGACTTCCACAACAGCTGCTATACACTTTCCAAGAGACCCAACCACACAGTTCCAAGACAATTACAAACTCAAACACAATTGTCTCAGCCCTGCTCACTGACTGACTTTCTTCCTTGTGCAGAAGGAGGTCATGGGCTTTAAAGGGAATTGTGACAGGTTTTATAACCAGCTGCTGACACTGCAGCCTGTAACGCTTAGGAAAGCCCAGCTGCTGTTCTCTGTTGATGGTGATCATAAAGCCAGACCCTTTGCTGGCCTCTAAGTAAAAGGTTTAAAGGTCCCACAAGCTGTCTTCTAAAAGAGGAGAAAATGACTCTGGTGTCTAGACTAACATAAGATTCTTCTATAAAATTCAGGTTGTAATATACAGAGCTGTGTGTGAACTATTGCTTAGCATGTAATGACTAAGTTAATTGCCTATATAATTACTCCGCCATACAACTAAGTACCCTGAGATAGTCTGAGTGGGGAAAGTACTATGAAAAATAACCTGAAGGCTAGACTAAACTTTAATTACATGGCACCTGCAAATGATACCCTGAGAAACAGTTCAGAAAAACACACACAAACACACTGTAAAAAAATTCACTGTGTGCCATCAACAGATAAAAGATCAGTTCAGAAGCAGTTCATCCTGAAAGCTGCAAATAGATGGAGCTTGTCAGATTACATACAGAAAAGTCCTTGGGATATTCACCTATACTCCAAAACCTCAGGCTAAGCTTCCACTTCCCCTAATGCTAGTGGTAATTTCACACAAGTTTAACTCACAGAACTACTCTGTTAGTGATGATGGACTGACACAGGGCTTGGACATGTTGATCACTACAATGGCCCAAAGAAGGGCTGGGTGTCAAAAGAAATTTTTTTTTTTTTAAGAAATAATATCAAACTCAATGGTGTTTTGTTAAGACACTGGAGGGCTGGCAAACCAGATGTACCTGCACTTCTGTTTTATTCATGCATGCACACCAAATATAGCAGACTGATACAGGAGACAGCTGTGTTGGTTATGACACCTTTTTTTTTCCTTTATAACACTTAGAGTGGAGCTAAAACAAGTAGTAGCTGCAGCACTAATTGACTCAGTCAATGCATTTCCTATTAAACCTTAAACATTAAGAATTCTTAGGTAGAACTAGAAATAAACTCTGTGTGGGTGTGAAGATTTGTGTAATAGTGAAAAGCTAAGCCTGCATGAGACTATATTAACTTCAGCTGATTAGAAAGATCCGTAGTTAGTTTAGAAAACTGGGTTTCTTTTTTATTTATTGGCTTGCAAGAAAGCTATTGTTAGCCCATTTGGCTTTGTCATTACTGTTCTAGCTTTTAATTCAGCGCAGTTTTATCACATGTTACATTATGCCATTTCATATCACGTACCTAACAGGATAACGTCAGACAGGATAACATCACATAGTCTGAAAGACACTGGAATCACACTGTATTCACCATATATTCTTCCTGGCAGACTGCAGAGTTCCCCCCTAACTTGATCCAGAAGGCTCTCCCTTGTGACCTGACATGCTTTTTTGAACAGTTAGGAGATTCAACCATCAGCTCATAAAACAAAGCTGGGTCATCACTCCAGAGTCCTTTTCTAATACTTCCTGATAGAAAACAGCTAGCAAAGTTAAAAAGGATAGGGGCAATTACCAGAAGTTGTATTAGGTAACAGTGAAGGGAATGTATATATAAAATAGTCCACAAAGAAAAGCCTGTTTGTGTATAACTAGCCCAAATGCATCAAGAAGATCATAGGGATGTGCTATAGAAAATATGTGGCTGTGGGCTGATCTTATAATCCAAACCTACCATAAATACCAGTCTACAAACTGAGCTATTTCCCTAGGATGCATAAAGCTGCAGGAGCACTAATATTGCTTTTCTAGTGAGGAAAAACTAAAACCCAATTAACAGACTTGCCAAGTTGCCAATCATATCACAGAAGCAAAATCAAATTAAAGCTCACAACTCCCTCAACCACACCTGATCTATTGAATCACAGTGCACACTGGATAGAAAACTTGGAAGTCCTACCTCCCTCATATGGGACTGAGCTGCACTGGAAGAGACAGTTTATATAGCCTAGTTAACAAGGTTATAGGAATCTCTTTATCAGGAGGTAAATGGCTTGACTTTCTCTCATAGAAGACTAAAGCTCCAGATCAAATAGAAATGTAGAAGATGGAAGTTTTAAGGCACATCCTAAAATAATTAAGGCATAGCCTCTACCCAGAGAACATGATGGAAAATTCTGTTACTAAACTGTTCATACACTAACCCCAATCTGGCATTTAAAATTTTACTCTGTTGAAATCTCTCCAAATATTTATCTTTCTGAATGGTTATTAAAAAATTAAAGTTTGTAGATATCAACCTGATCTATCAGGGATGTCTTTGCTTGATGCAGGGAGGTTGGACCAGGTGACCTTTATAGTTCCTTCTCACTCAAAACATTCCACGATTTTATATTTTTTCTCTGTTTTACAGCAAATAGGCTGTGTTATCAGTGGAAATTTTTCTCCTTTTTCCCACCTTCCAACAAAAGATAAAATAAAATCCAGGATAGCTTTAAAGTGTTTGTAATCTATGAAGCAATTAAACAGGCTGTCAAAATATTTTGAAGTGTATATAAAAAGTTTGTGTTCATAGAATTTTTACAAACCAAATAGAAAAATATTCAAAGACATTTAGAGAAAAAAAGTATTTATAGCACTTTCTTTCCTAGAATGAAATCAGCACTTTCTTTCCTAGAATGAAGGCATAGAGGGGTATTTTTCATTCTTGACTGTTTTATCTGTCATTAAAGAACACAGTAAGCACATTAACTGTCCGAGCATACTTCCTTCTCTTTGACTCCAGTCCAGCTTTACCAGTCTCTTAGCACTCTGTAGGATTTCAGCCAGTATAAAAGAAGAGATAAGGAAGCATTGCTCAAGTATCCTTACAATGGTGATTTCTAGTCTGAATATTCTCTATATATTTCCCTGGGAGCTTACAGCAAATAAAAAAAATGGTCCTTTAATAGCTGCAGAAGAGAACTAGATCAAAACAATTGCATTCATTTTTATTCACAACCAAACAGACCTGAATTCAAGCTTGGAAGGAACTGTGTAATTATCCTGATTTAATGAGATCTCAGCCTTAACTGAGCAAAGTAATTAAAAGAACACTTTTAAAGTACTTAAAATGTTTACTGGAATTATTCTAATACAGAATGGTGCCCCTCCCCTTCCTATTTTATGATATAAAGGATGTCAAAACAACCAGCGACTATAAATACTAACAGTTTCTAACATCAGAAGCACAGACACCGCGTCCTGGTGTTCAGCTCTCCAGTTAACAATATTTTTACTGCAACTGAAAACATTGAGAGTGACGTGAGGCAAATGAACAAGAACAACAAACACATCACTGAAAATTCAGTCACTAACTAGCTTAGCACCCTGTATCTCCTCTCTTCTATGCAGGAAAATTCACTTTCCAGCAGTACCCTGCAAAGCTGATGGACCTCCAGTGTCTCTGTGAACTTCTCTCCTGCTGAACCACACCATGTACCCTGCCTTCCGTGTGCTGCACCATGGAAGATACAGGGGCTCTACCTCACCAATTGTTTCTGCTGTACTGAAGGACATCAGCATTCTCGTTATAACATAAACCACTCTCCAGATTTAATGGTCTAATCTTACACTTCATACAGTTTTCTTTCAGATCTGGCAGCCAGTGAGGAGTGTTGAACTCCTGTGAATTTTATCTTACTTCAGCTGTCTAAGTGGAGTCCTACATTTCTTCAGGAGTGCTTGACTTGTTTTGATTGCAATTCTCTTTTAATGAATAACATGTAACAAATGCTACAAACCTCAGCCCCTGCTGCTTCAGAGTCATGCTGATATCACTACGAAAACCTCCCAGCATCATCTTGTAAAATGGTTCCCTACCACACTCAGCAATTTTCAGGGAGCCAACTGTAACCTCAATTCCTCCATTTCTATTCTAAATGAACTACTACCATTCTATTCCCACCACCACCAGTATTCAGGGTAGATGCCTCTGAGTGGAGGTTCACAACAAGATCCCTGCACTACCCCAGTGTTTATGGAGAGGCACAAACTGGGACACCTGGCAGCTTTGCCAGTCTCTCCTCGCTCCACTGAGAGGGCAGCACAAGAGTCTGGATACACTTTGGTCTTTAACTTCTTGTCATTGTTCTGAAGCATCACTTTTATTACAATGAAAGCATACAAGAAAATGTATTCTCTAGCTCTATCATCAAATTTTTCAAAACAGTTAGTCCTTTAATAAAGTGGGTGATAAGAATAACAACACATACGGGAAGTTTCCTCAGGCAGCTGAGTGAGTCCCAGTCTTCAACCACACACACGACACTAAGGCTGAAATATCACAATATGTGCTATCACTGGCATGTTATTAAATGATTTAAATATATTTCTTACTTCAGTAGCAAAATTCAGCAGAAGAAAATATGGTCTACCAATATCATAAATGAAGTCGGTGCATGCAAAAGCACATTCATAGCTACTTGCTGTCCCAAACTCTGAAGATGGCCTAGTTAAAATCTACTCAGTATGCTTCCCTCCTCCCTTTCCACCCACTTTGTGTTTATTCCCATTCTGTCAGTTAGGCAGAGGGTTTGAATCATTAAATAAATCTCAGTGGAAAGGATAGTTGCAAAGTTGTGGCAACTTCATGACTTCCTTTCTTGTTCTCCTGCAAACAGACAAACATCCCTCTTCTGTCAGTTTTCCTTTGAGTCTTTTCCTGGATAAAATCTGCCTCCTGCGAGAAGCTCTCTCACACTGTCTGCAGCCCTGCATTCTCCACTGTTCCTAAGGGTCTGTTCTCCTATGGGAAGATCTCACAGCACCACCTGCAGCCCTACATCCTCCACTATTCCCAAGGGCCTGTCTTCTGTGTTCCCAGAGCCTGAGTTAGGAGTCTGTGTAATCTCACTGGCCAGGTCCTCCAGGTGACAAGTAGAAAAGTCATAGAATCATAGAAGAGTTTGGGTTGGAAGGGACCTTAACATCTAGTTCCAACCCCCCTGCTATGGACAGGGACACCTCCCACTGGATCAGGCTGCCCAAGGCTCCATCCAACCTGGCCTTGGACACCTCCAGGGATGGGGCAGCCACAGCTTCCCTGGGCAACCTGGGCCAGGGCTTCACCACCCTTACGGTGAAGAAATTCTTCCTAATGTCTAGTCTAAATCTGCCCCTCTCCAGTTTATACCCATTGCCCCTCATCCTATCACCACAATCCTTTATGAATAGTCCTCCTCCAGCTTTCTTGTAGGGCTCTTTCAGGTACTGGAAGGTTGCTATAAGATCTCTGAGCCTTTCCTTCTCCTATAGGTCCTATGGGTTAAAGAAAGAGCAGAGCTTACAGACCTTAACTTAACAGTGACAATGTTCCATGTGCAGGTTCTTGGCTCTCTACCATCTCTGTGCGGTTGTTAACTCAGTGCAAAGGCAGTATAATACACAGTGAAATCTTAATGCAATTGCTATCTCCTGTCACTGGCGGTACATATAAATCTCCCTCAAAGGTGGGAAGCAATAGCAGACAGCTCATCTTTCCCTTCCCTGCAGTTGTTATTTTATGTTTCCTAGCTAGATCTTGAAGAGAGACTTGAAAAACCCATGGCTAAGGGGAACTGCCTGCACAGCTCTGACTTTTCACAGCAGCTGAAGAGTTACCTCTCAGATATTTACTGAACATTCAGATGCTGGTAAATTCCAGCAATCAGCATCACATTCAGGATTTCTTCTATTTACTGTTATGATCATAGAAAACAGATGGTTTAAACCAGTAACTAGGTCACCTTTTAAGGATTTCTAAATGAAAAGAAACCAAAGTTCTGCGTCTTTCTGGATTTAAGACTGCTTTTCACTCATAATAATGCTGTCCGTTGTGTCACTACAATCATTCTTTAGAATCACATCTGATTGAGTTCTGCACTCTCTCACTGTGACTTCAAGGGATAGCTCAGGACTGACTGCTCTGCTGGATACTAGTTTGTATTTCACCATGGTGCCACAGAACCATGGGGAAAAACTGGGAACCAGTTGCATTACAGGCGTATTTAGAAAGCCTCATTGTAACTGAATAGAAACAGGTGAATTCATTAAGTCCTAATACCAACATAAGGATTAATTCACCTACCTGCACACTTAACCAGATCTGAAGTGCACACAAGGATAAATAATTTTTTTTTTTCCAGTGCTTCTGGGTTTCAAATTAGAGGCTGGTGTTGCTACCAGCTCTGTTCGGACATCATCACCTTGCTGTGATGGCCAGCGCAGAACTTGTGCTACCTAATAGGTTTCATTCTGAGAACAGCAATTGTAACAGCACTTGTCTTCCATCTTCACTCAGTGACACTTTCATAAATCTATTTATATTCCATTCTCTCCTAGTCTGCTTTCTAACTTTCAAACGCATTTTCCACTACTTACTTCACAAGGTCAAAGCAAAGACTCTTTCCATGTATTGCAATATCTGCCTTGGTTTACCCAAAACAGCAACAATACAAGAGTTTTACTTGTCCTTTTCTGTACTAGAATGCTTTCGTTTTACATCCATGGAAAAAGCAACAGATGGGTAAATTCTAATAGCATCTGATGTACGGAACATTGGGGGAAACAGAAACGTCCCTGCACACAGCAAGTTGACAGGAATTGGTCACAATTCAAATGGCCATTTCAAAACTGAAGTCAGCACTAGGAATAACTATTATAGTAAGAAATAACCACAATGTTTAAGAAAGGTAGGTGCTAGAAGGATGCAACACTGTCTATTCCCATAAATGTCTCATCTAAACCATGGAAAATCCCACACCCATGGAGGCAAGAGCTAGGTTTAGGAAATCCCTGTGAGCTGCAGTGCTTTCTTTCAACCAATAACCACCAGACCCCGAACTTATCTTGCCGCTGCACTTAGTCTGTAGGGACAGGAAACTGGGGCAGCAGAATTTCTTCCTGCCCTGCAAGCCCTGCAGACCACTTTGTGCTGCTTCACACATCCTTATTGATGCACTTGGAAAAACACCCTCTCTTCCTTATTCGGGCTGTTATTTGAGCCAATGGAACACACTCTTTGTAAGAAGAAAAATTCTTTTTTTTCTGGAGACAATCATCCAGGGCGCCAAGTCAGCCCCTCAGCCTAACAGAAACTACTATAATTGGGAAAGAAACTCCCTAATCACCTGAAGAAGGGGATTGATAACAGGCCACGTCAGCCAGGAAAACAAGGGAAAGAATATCCATTGTTCTAACACAGCTATCCAGAGCACTTGGGCACGCTCCCTGTGTTCTTGGGGCCCTGTGCGCCTGGGCAGGGCTCCATCATCATCTGAGGAAGAGATTGGGTATTAGTCATGCTCCACCTGGAAACTGGATACCGGAATCACGGCCCAAGTGAGGTCATCTGACAAAACTAGTGGAGAGTTCCACTAGTATGACATCTTCCAAGGGTAGCCAAAATGAATATTAAAACATCAAAATAAATATTCAAATATCTGATGAAAGTTAATTATCTTGAAACCCTGTAATTATGTAATTATGCAGAAGGTCCTTTGAGCTCTTCTGAATCACAGCAGGCTAAGATCAGTGATATTCCCCTGCACTGGGATGCTTAGCAAATGAGATTATGCGCCACACTTGAGAACACAGCAATTGGAAAGGCCTTAGGTAATGGTATCTCCCATTGAGAGCCAACCATTGCCTCTTGGGAATGCTAGTGCATTGAATGTAAGGATTCTCACCCATCTAAAGAAATCTTCCAGATTCTTTGAGATATGGCTGTTGCATATCAGGAATACTGGTACATTAGATGTGAGTATTCTCACCAAATCTCAAAAGGGAAATTTGCATATTAGTCTCTCTTTCTGTAGTGACCCTTACTTATCTCATATTTAAATATTGATATATCTCTGTATACATACATATCTCTCATCTCTTTGCTTGTACATATACCTGTCATACCATGTAGTAACTTGGAGTGAATCTCATTATTTTCAAATCTGATTAAGTTACTGATCAATTGGATTATGACACATATATTCAATATTTTAATTATTTTGTTAATCAATTGATAATTAAGTATTAATAGGAATTTTGCAATCTTGCCCTAATAGATTCTAAATTACCAATAAACCAAAGCTTCATAAATTCCTATCCACATCAAATACCCATCAACTTAAGCAGATGAAAGGCAGCATTCGAAGGATGGGAAGTACAGGTCCACAGTGCCACAAATGTCAATTAAGCTGGAAAGGGTTTAGCTAAATGAAAAGTGATGAGAAGAGGGAACATTCAAAGGAAAATGGTAGGGAGGCAGGTTGAGGGAGAAGATAGAATAAGGCCACATTTGAACTCGAGGTGAGATAAATAAGGGGCAGGGAAACTTGGAGCAAACAGCACACCAGCCCTAGGAAGAAACAGTACTGAAGAAATAGTTCCACCTCAGCAAGATCCTGGCTTTGACTCCACCTGCAGTGCCTCCCAGTCCCTGTGGAAAGGGGACAATGGTTTCCCTCTGTTACGTGTTTTCCATGCTTCTTTGTTTTGTGGAGGCTTGGGAAGAAAAAGCAGTAGGGGAAGGAGAGGGAAAGGTATATAAGAAATACACAGCAATAGACAGTGTAGCAATTACTTCAACCAAATGAGAAAGTATGGAGCACTATTTATTATTCAGAATAAGTAATTAGGAATGTAACTGCAAGAGAAGCATAATAAGGTTCTCATTTACTTGGCTATACTTTTTTTGCATGTGTACTTTTTTAATGTACCCTCAGCTGCAAAATGTCACATCCCATTGTCAATTTACAGAAACTACACAGTGGCTCTGTAACAGAGGTTAACTTGGGTTTAAAATAAATGAACTGTTTCATCATCACATACTGCTGATTAAGCTGATTAAAAGCAGTGCCTGGGACACAAAGCCTATTTTTTTTCTGACAAATTTTTCATGACTGGAGATTGCCTTTTATGAACTGGGATTATGTCTGCTCTCAGATCCGTTATGCAGCTCCCTGGTGTCTGTAGGCTCTGGTGAGATGAGTAAGGCACAAGGACAACCTCTTGGTTAATTCTAACTCTGTATTGCAGCCACCTGCCTTGGAGATGCCTCAGCCCCAAGAGACTCACTACCTAGCCTTTCAAGTGGAGGCTGCAAACTCAAATTCCACTGGAATTGCTGTTTTCTTAATTGAGTAACCTATTTCCTTTTCTCTTTCCCCTGGCTTTTCACAGTACTTTGCTTGTTACTCTGCTAAATGAGAAAACGTGTGAATTGAAGCATTTTTCACATATATTGGCTGATTAAGAGTAATTAAACCTAAAAGTCACAGAAACAAAACTAAATAGGAAAGAATAAAGAGATACAGTCACACTTTATACATCTATTGTTGCAAAATGTGAAAAGCAATGTAATACCCATTTCACCTGTTTCCTGTCAGTTAAGGTAAATTACTATTCTGCTAAAATCAAACAAGTCAAGCCTAACCAAACACTCTGAGACAGTGAGGTAAAGCTAAGTTCTTGAAGTAGAAACTTCTTGTTTGCCCTCACATTTACCATTTTGTCCTGAATTGAACGTTCAGTCATATGGTCAATTCTGTGCCAGTTTTTTTCTATGATGATTCCGTCCTTTTTCTGAGCACTAAATGGGCTTCCAGTGGGTGCATGTGAACCTTATTTACTGTTAAAAAAGCTATGTCTCCAACTCAATAATTCTGCCAAACCGCTAGACCAAGCACTGAACTGTAAAAAGTACTGTCATATTTTGGTTTTCAATGTGAGAAAAACACACAATTTCCTATCCTTATTCAAGGAATGGAGCATGGAGCTGTTCTGTTCAAAATTACACCCATAGAAGTTTAGCACAAACTTTGTTTCACAGAAAAAAAAAGCTGAATAACTACAGTAAGGCAGAGAAGCCTGAATTATTCAGTACCTTTTTTACATTACTGGTACATGCTGACACTTCTCCAGTGTGGTACATAACAGACACTGAAACAGGCTCCTGGACAGATTCACAGTTCTCAAATTGCTGCTGTATTCAGTGAGAGATGTTGGGGAATCAGTGGGGAAGGCAGAAGATTTTGCAAGGCAAGACTGTGCTGCTCACATTGTGAGTAAAAGTATTTTATTAGTAGTATCATTATAGTAGACTAAGCTGTAAACCACAAAACGGCAGTCACTGTTAACCCAGAAGATGAAGCAAGAACAATTACCCTTATCCCTTGTAAAATGTATTTGGATTATTAAATCCCTTTTGCTAATTCGGCTAATTACTTAACACATGAGAAACTTCCTTCTATTCCTGTAGTACAGCTGTCTTTCCTGTTCTAACCACTATGATCCCTAATACCAAAAATAATGCAATTTCAGTTTTATTGGAAAAAAAAACACCTGACATTGGAAAAAAAACGACAAATGCACAACAGAGAGCTTACTTGTAAGGATAAAGAGATACTAAACAGTAGAGCTCACAAATTAGCTAATCTCTCTTCTTCTTGGACTCATTCCTCTTTTAAGGGAGGTCATACTGCAAAAACCATCATGTTGACCACAACTCAAAGATTCATGTAGAGAGTTGTGAAACATGGCTGTGGAGCACTAAAAGCGCTATTAAAAAAATCTAACTTCACAAAAAGCAGAGCTCTCTTTTAATAAAGACATTCAATAACTACCATAGCAGATATTTCTTTAAAATGATAATCCCACTCAAAGATGATGGTGCTTCAACGAGTGAAATTTCTGTGGACCAAGGCATGTAAATTCATTGAGATTTTATCTTTGCTCAATTCCATCTGAAGGAAAGAGAAAGCTATACCTGAATACAGAAGTGCTCAGAACCACTACCATAAAAATTAGTGAAGATAAATTCCCTGTGTACCTTTTACATTCTATGTATTCCAGTTGTACTCCCTCTAAGAGTCATAAGGGTAGGTCTAATTAGATGTGTACATGTGACTCACCCCCAACCCCTCATCATTTTTGCTGCTCTTCTGTGTATTTGCTTTCCTTACATCCTTTTTCAAGGACTGACCAGAACTACACATTGTATTCAATATACGAGCTAAGCCTAGATTTATAGGTGGCATAAAAATGTTTTCTATTTTGTTCTGCTTTTTCCCCTTAATAATTTTTATAAGTCTATTTGCCTTTGTAATGTGGCTGAGCACACAGATGATATTTGCAGTGAACTGTTCTCAGTGACCTTAAAGATCTCCCTTCTGAATGGGAATAGCTAATGTAAAACTTACTGTGGTATATGATAGAAGTTATTTCCTGGGATTCTTACTCTGCATTTAACAATGCTGGATTTCACCTGCTATTTTATCACCTAGTTATTTAGTATTGAAGAGTTCACTTTTTGTGAGCAGATTTACATTGGACTATATTGACTTTTTTTTTTTTCAATTGTAAATATTTTTTTGCTTTAGTCTTCAACCTCATTTTTAGCTCAGTTACCATGTTTTCTTCGGGAATTCATCACAGACTAGCCCATTCTGAAGTGCCTTAGGGTGAGCTGCTTAGTCCTGTCCCTGTAGACTTAAATTTCACCATTCTTTCCTATTCCATACATTGACCTGTGCTTCTGTCTCCTCATTAACTCCATTTTCATTAAACATGTAACAGAAATTTGTTGTGATGACTTACATGAGAACAGCATTGACTGTTTCTATGTCACTGGTTATTTTTTTAGTAAATACTTGGGCTTGTATTTGTCTTTGTTTTCCTTCTTACTTTAAGTATATTATTAGAACCCCCTTAGGATTGCTTTTAGCTGGTTTTTTTGGTTTTTTGTTTTTTTTTTTTTTTTTTTATAAATTCGCTTTAGTCTTGACCTTCGTGACTTTCTCCTAGACACTTTTTGCTAACCCTGAGTACTCAGATATGCACTTTTGTTTTCACTGTTGCATGACTCCAATCCAGCCTTCATGTTTAAGGCACATCTCCATGGCCACATGTACATGCAGCTCTACTCTCCCTGCATCCCAGGCAGACTGAAGACAAGCCAACATTAGTATTGATTTGCCACAGGCATTTAATACAAGAAAACAGAATAGATTGATGTCCAGGTCGAAGCTGACTTTTTTTCTAGTTCAGGGCATGAACAGAAAACTGATGTACCAAGAGAATCCAGCTACATCAACATTTCCTCTGAAAAGATTTTGGTACGGTCATATACTTGAAACATCAGAAAATAATATATTATCAGCCTGAAAGATGCAAAGGGTTATGCTTTGGGTTTCAAATAGAAGTGTGGAAATACAACAGGGACACAAAGAAGCTGGGGACCCTTCTCTGCACTATTTTTCTGACACTTCATTATATGTCACTTTATATTGTGCTCATCCTTACTAAGTGTTGACTGCAAATCTTATTGTGGGGACCTTCCATTTTAAACAGAACAAAGTGGTAAACCTGCTTTTGAAATTGTGTAGAGATACTAAGAAAGCATCTCCTCAACAGCTATGAGGCTGATGGGAGATGTGTGACCTGCTTTGGTATTAACAATGATCCCCACAACAAAAAAGCTTTGCTGAGATATCATATGCTAGTTCGTTAGTTATGTATCTAAGAAAAGAAAAAAAGACATACTTTACTATTTTCAGTGGTAAACCCCCCACCTTTTTTTCCCAAGGAAAGCAGATTGCTAACTCAGTCTCAATTAATTCTGTTCTGTCAGACATTTGCTCATTTTTAGTATTTCATTCCAGGTCACGCTGATGCAAAATTCAGACACGCCAACTGTCCTGCATGAGAGCTGTCAGACAGATTAGCACTCCCGCATTGACAGAGCCACTACTTTGTCAGGACTGGGAACCAGTGTGCTGAAAATGAAGCCTCAGCTGATGTGCCTGTGGGAAGAAAGCAACTGGCAGTATGTGGGTTTTGACTCTATTGAGTCAAAGACTCTAAGACTGTGCCGACCAAGTCACAGTCCCACTCTTCCTTAAACTGAGAATGACTAAGATCCACTGGCAGTAAAACTCTCCTGATATCTCTTCCAAGACCATAATTTATCCCTTTCTCCTACCAAAAAACAGACCTACACATCCCTTCATTATCTTCTTTCTTCTAATATTTGAAGTATATTTGTGCTTGTTCTGGTTAAATCCATTTTGATCCTTTCCTTTTCCAAATTCTCTCCTCCCTGAATTTGACTGTGCATTATAACAGTCTTAGTTATGCACTGTTGTTTCAGCTGTTTTTGAGTTGCCTCTGTATTCACGTGCTGACACAGCCAAGGTTTTCTCTTATCTGAGCAGAAATTTTCTCACTTTTTGTTTGCCTCACAGGTTGCTCTCCAAGAATTCCTGTAAAATGTCCTGTTTTATCCAGAGCAATTCATAGTTTGTAGCTCTACCATCAAGGGTAAGGTCTCCTCAAAGCTGTTTAAATCTTTCGGGAGAATACTATTCTTTTTGTGACTGCTGATCTATAACTAAGATAAGTAAGAAGTCACAGCTCAATGGAGCATACTTTTGAGCTCTCATGGCTGGGTTACATTCCAATGAAGACTCACTAATTCAGACTGCTGACAAAGTGTGAGCCCTGTTTATTTTACTCTGAATCTGACAAAAAAATGAAACCCCAGAGAATATGCTTACAATGGAACAGGTATTTTTGATTGTTTATCAAACAGACTATGCAGACACTATGACACAATACAAAAATCAAGGCCCATTGCTTTGAGAAACTCACTAATCGAGTGAAATTGTCGCAGCACACAACTGCTCTCTCCCGTGGAATTCAGAGAGCAAAATAAACCCTGTTTCCTAATCTTACTTGTTTTCCAGTCCAAAATCTATTTTTAAGCCCTTAGTATTTTAGTGTTTTGGAGCACAGAAGCAGACTATCTAAGAAGAAATGGAAACTATAACTAATAAACTATCAAATTATGCTGTGAACTGTATCAGTTTGCAAGTCTTACTTGCCTTTAACATCACTGAGAAAATATTCCACAGAAAACATCAAGAATGTCATTTTACTGCAGGAGGTATGCAGCATTCCTATATTAATCATGCCTTACAGAACAGAAACCAGGATCTACTACTTTTTCTGTTCAGACCATTGTTTCCATTTTGCTTAATAGAGATGCCACTTCTAGAAGTTATGAATAGACTTTTAAGATGGCTAGTACTGCTGCTATTGTGAAGTTTAAAGGGTTCCAGTATCAGATGAAGTTTCCCAGGATAATCTTGTATGCTGTATGAATTGCTTTACATGAATTGCATTTTAAATCTCATTTGATAATCTATGTTTCAGAGAGGGTGGGGGGAAGTGCTATCTGGCTTAATCCCAAACCACAAGAAGTTAAGTGTGCGTAATAAGATTTGTCCCCTTATCCAACATGAATAGCTAGAAAGAATTGCTCAGTTATAAGCTGTCAGCTTTAGAATTGGCAGAGAAATGGAAAGGAAAAAATTACAGAAAATCATCCACACTCTTAATGCTCACCAGTTACTGCAAAAATAAGATCTGCTTGAGATTTCACCCAGCACCCAGGCATTCTGTAACACTTTACTATCCTGTTTAAGAAGACCCAGTTTCCACTTGCCCACATGTGTAACTCTTGCTCCAGGTAAAGAGCTTCTTGATTTGATGCTGCAATAAAAACACATCACTAAGGGTTCTGCATATACAGACTGAATTTTTCAGGAAATAGGTTGTTTTACATGGAGATTTGTCTCTGGCAGCCTGTGAACTGGGTTCAAGAAGGTGTTACTCTGAAAGCTCAACCAGTCACATATATCTCCCCACTGGGCTCTCCAGTGTGCTTTTAGCAATCATATGTAAGGATAGGAAGCAATAAAAATGATATAGTTTGTGTAGAAAATAAGAATTGGACATCTGACAGTGTTAACTGCAATATTGAGGGAAATACATTTACCTAAATGAAGGTAGAGCACATGTGCAGATGAGGACAGCTCCTTGGAGTTCTCCCTACAATGGTGTTCCCAGACTCCG
This sequence comes from Clamator glandarius, assembly GCA_033459285.1. Taxonomy (NCBI): domain Eukaryota; kingdom Metazoa; phylum Chordata; class Aves; order Cuculiformes; family Cuculidae; genus Clamator; species Clamator glandarius. The sequence goes on along the minus strand of JAUNZM010000128.1, from coordinate 771,151 downwards.
TACCAAGCCAATCCTGCCAGGTCACACTCAGATAAACAAAAAATAATATTGCCTGGTGTTAAGCAAAAAGGGTCCCTCCCCTGTTCTGCAGTAGGAGTGCTGTGGCATCCTGCAATACTTTTAGCATGACTGATCAGAAACAAAGTAAGGAAAGACTTTAAGTGCTAAGCAACCTTTCTTTAACCTCAGTCTGAGTATTATTTCAAAATGAAAGTGAATATAATTTCAGGAAAATTTTCATTAAAGACTATCTGTCACAGCAACCATAAAATGTTAGATGTGACTAAGGATGCTGAATCCTCATGTACCAGAGGCAGCCCACAGAATGAGAAGGCATCAGTTCCCTTTTTGCCATGAGGCGTTATACAGATACTCTGGTCAGATGCTGTTTTGACTAATACCTGGAAAAATGCTATGGCAGTCTGACAAAATGCCTCTGCCAGAAGTATTTCCCTTTTACACAACTAATGAAGCCCATATTTCTGTTCAGAAATTAATCAAGAGCAAATAATCTCGTTAACAAATTTGGTACCCAGAATTATCCTATGCAGACAAAGAATTTGCAGAACCAATCTTCTGCAATCAACCTGGCAAAAAAGTACTATTCAGGCAATTTGTAACCCATTTTTCAGACTGATGCCTGAACTGTGGTGTTACTTCTGCTTCCTAACTGGCTGGTTGTAGTTCCCTAAAGAGAAAGAAAGTAGGAATGGCATGCTGCAGACATTTCATTCCTCCCCCAGGCACTCACAGGCACCTCTTACAGTTTTTAAAAAACATCTAGATGTTATAAGCATTCTTCCACACTTAGTAATTATGTATTTCTATGACTAGTCAAGGGTACTGAGTAGAAAAACAATCAGGCAAAACAAAGCAAAACTGGATTTGCTGATATCATGCCAATGAATACTTGCCAATAATTGATTTAAGAAGTCACTTGGTCAGTACTATGTGCTGTGTAGACTTCCCTGTCCCAGGTCATTCATAAAACTGAACAATTTAAAGAAAACTCTTAACTCTACCTCAGATGAAACTATGAGGAGTCTTGAAGGAAAACTTTGCCTCATCCCTGTTGAGCAGAAAGTACAACACACTGAACAGTTAAAGCACCTCTGAAACTGTGTGAAGACCTACATGTGCCCATATAAACAGGACCTGCATCCCTCTAAAGCACTGAACGCAGAAAAGCAATATTCCCTGCCCTCCCACCAAGCTTTTTGTCCCATCCACAGACAGGTTCCTAGTGGTGCAGCAGACTTGTTTATTTAATAGAAAGGGTTTATTCCCATCATACCATCAGGTGCAGGTGTTCGCCTGCACATCACCCACCAAGGCAGGTCCTCGCTCACCACAACAGTCACTGTAATAAGAGCTGGATCTCATATGTGTAATATTTGTGTCAAATACCATCAAGTAGCCTGATTCTTCTCTTCACTTCAGCACCAAGAGACTAAAATAACCTAAATGTATTGCACCACAGTTTGTTGAGCAGTCTGAGAGAGGCCATCTCAGTGTATAAAGTGGGTAGCACATTCCAGAGACAAGGATTCCACAGCAGGTTTTAATCCAGTGTAGCACAGTACACAGTACCAGATGATTTCCAAATGTATTCACAGTTTTCTATCTTGTTTGTCCTAAGCACAGTCCAGCATGATAACTTACCCTTTTCTCAAGTCACAAAGACAGTGGGAGAAGTGCCTCTGTAGGTCAGACTGTCCTAAAATCCACTGACTAAATAAAGCATTGTTGCTGGCACTTTTGTTATCAACATCAACAGTAAAATGGAAATATTAAAACATATGCCTGATGTAATAATTTTAGTTCCTCTGGGTCAGGAATGGGAGAGAGAAAGCACACACTTTACTCACCTAAAATTAACACAGGGGACTTCACTCCTTTGAAATCTATAAAGCTATTTGAGAACTAAATTCCCTGATGCGGACAAAGTCAGTTGTTTAATTTGAATACTTTGGACCTAATTGAAATTTTGAGCCTTCAGAGCTGCATATGTTTATATTGACCAAAAATCTATTCTGAATATTCAGATCAAGGTTATTTGAACAGAGCTGATATCACCAGTTGGTATCAATGAGTTGTGAACTTGAGTGCAGGACAGTTATTTCCATTCAAAAGACCTCCCAGAACAGTGAACATCATTACTTATACGCCTCTATTAGACTTCTATACTGCAGAGGAACTAAAATGAGAAAAAAACACCTGGTAAGAACCAGATACCAACATATCACCAAAGATGACTAAAAATATAAATCTACTCCTATTCTCCGTAGTTTCATTATAAACAGTTTGAACTCCCTGCAGTACAGTTCTGACACTGAGCAGTCAGTATGAAATTACATAGAAGTGAATACCTGTGCTTCACCTCATTCTTCAATCTTTACTCTGACATAGTACTTGTGACCTGTCTGTTGTGCTTGTGTGCTTTTAGGTGTGACAAAGGATGAGTAATAAGAAGTAATACTCAATATAGTAAAATTTGTGTCCAGTTACACCAGGAAAGTGTGCAGAATAACAACAGTTATAAATGATTTCCTGTTTAGGAAATGCAGCGGTGCATATAATATACCACTAGCATCTTATAGTAAAACATCATATTCTGTATTAAGATAAAGGCAAGGTACTGATGACTATGACTAAATCTTGACAGTCAAATGATCTCTTCTCGTAACAGGCTGGTGTAATGAGCAATCAGAACAGCAGAGCAGTAATTATCTGCATTCACTTACACTAAAAGCATTTCTGATGGACTGAAGTGTATTGAAGTAGAAACAAATATGTGATATAATTATTTTCCTTGCATTTACATAGGACATGCATTTCCCATGGTTCTTTTCTGGTTTATAAAATTAAACCAAGAAACAGAATTCTTAAAAGCTTTTATTTTCCATTAACTTAAGGTGTTCATTCCTGCTTTTAATTAACATTTACTCTGCATGAGAGAATCCAGGCATTACATAATGCATCCCTTGTGTATCTTTTTCAGGGCAAGCCACATAAGTGTGGAGAACAGTGCAGGCTTTCATAGAGCAAAGATCTAATGTGAAGGAGCAATGAAGTGCCAGTACACAATTTCTACCTAGCAGTGTGCAAAGGCTTTTGATTAAGCTAAACCAGACAAAATATGAGAAACCTTCACGTCGTTTTACCATCATCTTTAAAAACTTGTGGGAGAAGGGAAAGAAAAAAAAAATTCAAAGGTGGAACAGGAATTTGGACAAAACCAAGCTGATAATGTTCCAAAGCTCCAATGAAGGAAGTACTAGGCAGAAAAAGATTCTTGAAGCTCAGATAAACGTTCAGCCTCCACACTGATTGATCTTTCCAGGTCAATAGGTACTTCTATTACTATTGATGTGGTGCTACGTTTATGAACACAAGTCCACTTTTAAAGTTTTAAATTAACACAAAAGATAATGCTTCAGTGGAAAGTAAGATGGTATTTTACCAAAATCAAAAATAACACAAAAGAAAGTTGTTTATAAATTCTATCTGGATGCTATTTATATACATATATATATATATATAACCCATGTGATGAATTTCAAATGCCCATCTGAGCATTCCAATTTGCATTTGTTGTCAGAACCTATTGATCTTGTTTTAAAAATATATATCATATTCATACAGGAAACTTAGAGCACAGTGTTCATAAACCTCAAATCCCAGTCCACTAATTTTCATCATGAGTGCACAGACTGTGAGCAGAAACAGAGAAGGATTATTAGAGAGGTACATCCCACTGTCTGTAATGTTTTAATACAAAGATACTTCATATATTTCTGTATATATACCAAAATCCTGTAACTGCTCATTGTTCAGTTATTGCCTTCCTTTCTTCCTTACAGAATTACTTCTATGTGTTTGTTTTACAGAAATGATAAAGTTACATTTTACAAGAAGATGCAGCTACATGTCTACCAACTCTGTGACAATTTGAACGTGGCTCATTTTATGATGCCAGATTTTTTTCTTTACACAAAAATCACAAATCTGTTATGGAGGTTAAAAATAATGGTGGAAAGTGTAAATATGGGAGCTCGATCTCTAGCTGTCCTTGGAAGAGCAGCTGTAAGAGGGTTATCCATCAAACAGTAAAATGCAAGTATGCTGTGAATTTCCAATAGGAAAGCTCATACTGTCAAATAAAGGATGCCTCTTTCTATGCATATTCTTCAAAATCAAAGTCTTGTCAATTCCACCAAAATTCTGCTGCTATAATCTAGAGAAAAAAAAGTTCAGATTCAGGTTCTTTGGGTTTGTTTTCAAAAAGGTGGAATCTATTCAGAAATAACTTTTTTCTAGCACCAAGGTCAATTGCTACCATATTGAACAATGTAACAGTTGTATAGACTGAAAAACAGGGGCATGGATGAATTGAGTTCTCCAAGTTTTGTTGTTCTACCAAATTCAGATTGCGTTACTCTGAACTCTTCCACTACCGTGCCATATTTTTCTGTAGGACGTTTTGTTTAAAAAAATAATGCAAAAAAAACCAACAAAAAATTAGATGTTCAAGCACATTTTTGGATCTTTCTGTAAAACCTAAAATGCTAATTAAGATATAACTGAAGCACTGCTTTGCTGCTCTGATTAAATGAACCATCAATAGAATTAATTAGAACCGGTATACTGATCTATCCTCCATCAGATAAAATTATTGACCGTAACAGGTTTTACCTGCAAATTAAAGCAATTTCCTATATTTAGATTTCATTGCTAAAGTGAAAAGGACTCTCAGTATTTTTCCTTCAATATGATTAAGCCATTTTTAATCTTCTCAGAGGAATGCAATCATTTGCAAACTTTAGAAGGGGAAAAGGTAATTGAGCCACAACAGCAAGAGGCAAAGGGAAGAAGAACCACAATCTATATGGCTCAAAGGGCTAAAGTAGATTTGAAATTAATTAATAATGCTGTATCAATAATCTATTTAACTCCCCATCCTGGCAAGATACCCAACTAATTAGTTTTATTCTCTGTTTCCATACTAAGATGTTTACTATTTCTTCTGTGCTTCAAAAGTAATAATCTATATTGTGAAAGAGATGGTTTTGGAAGCAAAAAAGAGGCTTTTACACAACTGCAAACAGTGAAGGGCCCAGGATGACTTCCCAGCTTTGAGGTCCTAATAGCCTGTCAAAAGGTAGTTGCCTGTCGCCCAGGACATCTAGTTTCCACAGGAAAACATACATGTGAAAAGACAGTAGTACCATGCTTCAGAAGGCCTCAAGCCAGGATGATCAGGGCAGCAGGGCAAAGATCTCTCCATGAACCACATCTGAACATAGTACAAGAGCAGCCTTCCTTCACCAAAGCCCTGAAAGTCAGGGTCTTTCCAAGGCTCTTAGAAAGGCAAAACAGTCTGAGGTAGAAGATAAAAGAAAGTCTTTAGAGTCATTGGAGTCTGCCTAGTTTTTATTCCATGAACAGAGCCAAGAAGGTAGAAAAGGAAGAATTTGCAGCCATTGTTCTCTCTACTGCTTGTTTGCAGCAGAATTTTTGCAGCGCTTCCAGTAAAGCTGAGGCAGATCAATTCAAAAAAATAAAACCAATCCAAACAACAGCCCCACAGAAAATCAACTGATCAATCTCACTAGCTACTCCATTCACCATGCCCCCTCTTAATTCTGCAGGAGAGCACTCATTCATTCTCCCATTGAAGATGACTGATGGTTATAAAAGCACAAACTTTTCCTAATGCCCTTCATCCTTATACTTCCTTATTTTGATTAATCGTATCCTGCATTAACTGATTAATTGCATTAATTAGAAAGTGTTTTGAAAACCAATGCCAAGGTTGATCAATGAGCATTTTCCACTCAATATTTCTTAACCACATTTACACTCCTCATAGCTATTTTCTAGTATGTTGATTGTTGGTTTTATCATTTAAATGAGACCTTGATTGTAATCAAAATGAACACAAAAAACAGTTAGTAAGTTGTAGAATATCATGGATGGAAATTTTAAAAATAACCTCTCTTCTATATGACTGGTAAGGAGGATCAATCCTCCTTTATTTTGTCTTTATTTCTCTGAAGATTATGCTGTACTTCACAGGTGAAAGCCAGCACCAGCAGAACAATTTTTCTTTGAGACCGTAGTCTTAAAAAAAATAAAGAAAGAAAGAAAAAAATCCTCATTCCTGATAGCTTTCTTTTTTAAAAAAAACAAACCACTTCATTTTTCCAGAACATTTGCTGACATTTCTACAGTTAAAAAAATATTTCTCCCTCTACTAATTTCCTTAATTTACAGATCCATAACATATGAATCACATCAGTCAGTCTGTGCTAACCATTCAGTTCACTGTAACAGCAATATTTCTCATCTCTTTTGACATTTTTTTCTACCCTCATGGGAAAAGAATACCCCTAGAGGAGACTGAAGTTAGCAGAGGAACTTCTTTGACCTGCCACCTGAGTTCAGACTAGCTCCAGATCAGCAGTGATAGGAAAAGCTCTTCCATTTAGGGAGCTTCTGTGACATGGAAAGGGATCCCCTTACAAACACCATAACCAGCTGATAGTTCCACCAGAGGGTAAATTAATTGTCTTGTCACCCAGACAAGACTCCTCCAGCTCCATGTGGAAGCAAGCTTGTCTTGCTGCTGCAAGGTATAGACCTATTCTAAACAGAAGAGAGAAAGTAGTCTTAACTTTGTCAAGTCCCTGCAGCATCACTAAACTCATCGTTATTCAGAAATTCATCCTGTATGCATATTCAGAGGAGATCCTACTGCCTCTTGACTCCCCAGCCCGTTTCCCTGCCCAGTTAGCACACAAAGGCTAAAAAAAAAGCTGTCAGCACCAGAGTCAGGCAAGCATGTCCCTGAGTGCTTTAAAACCCACAAGCCTGACATTCCTTTGCAGGTAAGGATGACATCCTGGCTCAGCGCAGGTGCCTGCTCAGTTAGCGGCAATACAGTTCCTGCAGTGACTGCTGTAGACAGTTGTTCTCAAGCTCATGCCTTCCTTTATGAGCCATTGCTGGTGGCTAAGCCAGTCATTGAAGGATCCGTCCTTCGGGTCTGTCTAGTATTAGAATCCTCAAAGACTAGTTATTACCTCCCTCTCTCATTTTTTTTTGTTTGTTTACCCTCATTTATTTGGAAAATGAGAGAGCAGGGTGCTCTCCAAACACGTGGTGCATTTCTGCAGTACTGTCAAAAAGAGACAGGCAGCTAAGGCACCTTAAAACAGCAGGCAAGGGAAACCACGACTAACACAAACGTGAGAATTTAAGGAACTCTTGGAGCGTAATGGTGTTTCTGCAGGGTGATAGACAACAGGCTCCTGTAGAGCACCATAATTTGCACTTTTGATGGGAAGCATGAATTAAAGAACGTGAAGCACGATTCTCCTGACATACGCCCAATGAACAATCAAAACATTCAATAGAAAATGGGAGCCTGATAGTCTAAAGCTCTGCTTGTGTGCATACCATGATAAATAATCTATACGCTTAGTACACGCTCTCTTCCTACTCCCACAAAATCCTTACAGCTATTGCAGTCTTTCAATCAAAGTCCTCTGCACTAAATAACCACAATTAATTTCCCTAAGAGACATAAGAAGCTCAGAAGCATTAAAGCATCTTTTGCTGGAATTTTGCTATTGGTACCACATAAGAATGGCACAATACATTACTTACAAATGCCAAATTTTTTTTGTTTTGTGTATTAATTTTTGCACTTAGTGCAATACCTGCAAAGACCACATGATTAATTCTTGTTTATAGTGAAGAACTGTTTAAAATATAGAAGAAATTTTGTAGCAGCAAAGCCAGCACCAAAAGGTAAGCGTATGCAGAAAATGGTATTTTTATAATGCATTTTCCTACCTGTTATCTCATAAGTTCCAAACAGGTTGCAGCAGGTATATCTTTTTTTTTCCCCCCTTCTGACCAATGATGCTCACTAACATAAGTAACTGTCCTCAAAGATTTCAGTGAAGCAGGAGCAAGAATCTCTCCTCTCCCACTGCATTTGCTTTCTGTAATGTTCACGTACCATTCAGTTAACCAACCCGTTACTGCAAACTTTTGCTGACAATTAAAATACACCAAGGTTTGCAACAGTGTTTGGTGCTAATCATCCAAACCGCAAGAGCTAAAGCACTAAGATGATCACCGCAGCAAGAGAAAGCAGCCTTGATGCTTCAAGGCTGAAGTTCAATACTTCCTATTGAGACTTGGAAGAACATCTTGTCTTGGGCTTGATTCTTTCATGGTTGCCTGGTATAGAAGGATTTGAATCTTTCTCAGCAGTACCTAACACTAGATGCTCTCATTTGTTAAATCACCAGACTATGTATTTGACACGTCATCCAAAATCAACATCCCCAACTTTTCATTCGTTTGGTTTTTTTTATTCCACCCCTGTAGCCAATATATACCTCTAATTTTATTTACTATTGCACACAAAGGATCCGTTCTGTATGTGATTCTCCCATTTAGTGTAAAGATAATAGATTTATATTACATTATGTCTAGGCTGTCCAGCTCTACAGAGGATAATTTTGCTAAATACTATTACATCTGTATTTTAATAGGGTTTTTTTATTAAAAGAAACAAAAAACAAGCTAAGCAGGTAGTCTTATTTAAATTTTAAGAAAGCAAGAGCTAGAACCAAGTTTCCTCTTCTGGCACCAGCTTAATACAACTAAAACACCTCCTTCCTGGCATTTTCAACACCAATTCAAGCTTCTTTCCTCCTCACAACTCATAGTACAGCAAAAAGAATATTATCATATGGTTACAAAAGAAAATGTCACTTTTGTTTCAGAACAGATAAAATTGCATTGCCTACTCTCCTGTTCTGGAAGGGAGAAATCAGACTCCTTCCACTACTTCAGGAGAAATGAATATCCCCTTTTCCCATAACTAAATTCACCAGAGACACAGACCAATACTAATACAATTTAATTAGTAGAAACTGTGCTAATTGTTCTGAAGGTATTTATGCAACAGGCATTGTCAATATTCATGTGTTTCATTAAGAGAGGGTCTTGTAAAACTGACTTGCAAAGCCACATTTTAAATATCTCAACTTTGGATCCATTTTCATTTTGTATGACTTAATATAATTTATTACTGTCACTAGAAGTAAGAATGGGTTTTTTGCACAACACTGCTGACACAGTAGAGATCACTCAGTTATGTACTGCACACAGATGCATTGCCTAAGTCCTGTTCTAAAAAAACACCTCTTCTAATAATTACTGAGTAACTAAGGGCTTCCTCCCTATGCCTAAACTTCTAGGAAAATTTAGGTTGCACTTCATCTTCATGGAAAGAAACCAAAACCTTAGAAACAGAATGGTGACAAAAGTCAACCAAAATACCATCTGATACTAGAAAACTGATCCAATTTAAGGTCATACAACTATTTCAAAAAGTTCAAATATCCACAAAGTGTGCATCTGTGTCAAGTTAATTCCTAGACATCACTGTTAGTCACAGCCTGGACTGTGCACATCTCCATCCATAAAAGTCGCCCAGCCCACAACTCAGCGTCAACACCATTTGGCTGAAAAGAAACATGAAAAGCATTTACCTCCTTTTGGGCACAGCAAAATCACCAAACTTCCACCTAGCTAGTGAACTAACAAGCCAATAAGATGACATAGATAGTAATTCTGTTTGCCTTGTACTAAGTTAAAATCAACATCTATGATTATACAGCTTCTAAGAAACACAATAACCTGGAAATTCATACTGAAAATAGACTTTTTGTATAAATTTCTTAAACAATACCATGAAAGACACTGAGAAATTTTCGATTTGTTTTTTTCATAACATCCAAAGCATGAAGCCTAATCATGCTCTATTTCTTTTCTTTTAAATTATTTATACAACAAAGCACATTTTATTTTTATGAAATAATTTAGAAAGAATATATTTATAGCAGCAAGCTACTCACTTCAATGTTTTCCCGTTATTAAGAGCCAGGTGTGTCTGGACCTCGTGGCAAGGAGAAAACAATTTGCTGTGTTTTCTCAGTATATGCCAGTGCTCAAGAAATTGCATCACACCAACTCCACTTCCATTGCATAACTAGAATGAAGATGTCAACTAACATTTCCACATAGATGTGGATATTTACCTTTGAAACAATAACCAACTACGCAAAATGTCTTATACTGAGCTTTCAAAAGTATCTAAAAAGTCTATGACAAAAAGATTTGAAGTTGCAACATTTTATTTTTTTTAAAAAAAGGAAAAAATTCCAAACCTTTATCCAGATGAGTAAAAGGTGTGCAAATGTCACTTACTGTGCCCACATTTCAGAGGGAGAGGGTTATTTTTACAAGTCTCCAAATGCCCAACCCAAGCTCTCATAGTCTTTACTGAGAATAAAAAGCTGCCTCTATCTGTCACTTGGAGTATCCCCACTCACAGCAGAAAGATGACTACTTTGACAAGATATCCATGCATTCTACAGAAATTAAAAGTTTCATCATTAAACATGTGCCAGACATAACATCCCAGAACAGGTAACTTATTGGAGATAAGACACAGCATTTTGAAGCATTCTTGTGATAGTTAGTGAGCTGCATTGTGTTGTATAAGTGCTGCATTGATTGATGCCAGCTGGTTAAGGGTCTTGCTTAGGAAAACACTTGCAGTAACTTTTTTGAAATATCAAATCTGAAAGATGACCATAACAACAAGTATGGATAGCCTCAGGCTTGTCTTATTTGAAGTCTCCTCTCAGCAGCTGCCCTTGATGTTCTGCCATATTCATTGCATGGTCATAACATTATCTGCAGCCATATGGAATTATTCATAAGCAGTTCTACTGCTCACTGACATGGTCACCTCAGCTGGTGTGCAGGCTGCACTGCACAATTCAGAGACTATGTATACTCGCATCGTCCTCCACGGATTGATCATGCTTTAAAAACAAATTCAGTTCCTTCATCTGTCATAACCAGGTGCCACTTTTCAGAACAGTCTTCTGAAAAAATGACTTGTGACTTAAAGAACAAGAAAGTGCATTATCTCATTCTGAAGAAGTGGACCTGTAGAAATGCTTCTGGGTTGTTTTTTTTCAGCCACCTGGAAATATTGGAATGATATTCTGCCTGCAAACAGACTAGAATATCACTTCAAGTAAACTCTGCCTTCAAGGGGTTGTTTGCAGCTTGTTGAATAAAGTGGCAGGATGAAACCTGGCAGAGCATGTAGTACTTTCATTAGAGTCTTCAGGTCTCCTTCCTTCTTTTCAAAAGCATGAAAACTTAACATATCACCAATATTCCTCAATCATTTTGAAGTACTCCTACTGCTTTGCTGAGAGATTAAATACCCCGATTAACTCATTCTTGTCTCCACTTATGGACTGTAAGAGCTTTACTGAAGCTGTTAGTTGAAAGTCTACTACACCAGGAGAATAACAAAGAAATCACATGCAAACAGAATAAGAAAAACTGTTATCTTTTATGAAAGGCAATAGCAGAGACAGCTCAAGCCTACAACCATGCTTTTTTTCCTAAGCACAACTCTTAGTGGCAATATCAGTGATTTCAGCTCATAATTTTCTGTCCTTCCCTTCATCACTCAGGGAGAATGATGTGGGCTTGCAGAATTAATCCCACGGTTTCAAACCTAAGCATTTACGTGCCGCTTATTTTATACAATATCCTTCTTTGCAGGAGAAGGAAATGGTAGGATGAAAGAAAATCACAGCTCACATTCGGTCTGATAGTTTTATAGGAACACAATTATAAGTGGACATCTTACAGGACATTCAAAAGGTTCCACCTCACACCCTGGAGGGAAGAAAATTATATCAATTACTAAATGACAGCTAGCAGTCCACGGATCATACGATTGAATAGACTGAGCTCAAAGGTACATGAATGTGCTGTGGATTTGAGGGAGTCCAGCAGCCCCTCTCACTACCAAAAAGTACCAGTGGACTTTGAACAGCAGGGAGAGTGGAGGTAGGAGAGAGCAGGCAGCCAGGAGGCTCTGGGAGATGGCGTAAACTTTGAAAGCCATGCCTCTGAAGTGAAAATACATGTCCAATAACAGCAAGGCATCAATTTTTTACAGATGACAGGCAAGATCAAGAGTTCAAGACCTGTGTAATGGTTTGATGATGATCCAGAGGTGTCTCTGGAGCTGCAGACCAGGCGTGGAAGAGATCATCTGTTTTGCAGAGTAACGGGACATGTTTTTATTAAGCGGCATGGTACACCTGCCTGTAACATTACTTTTGTTCCAGGGAAAAAAATGTATGATAGAAAGACATTTATTCTCATTACAACTTTGGAAGACAATATCACCCTTTTCTGCAGAAACTGAAAACAATAAGGATTTATTTTTATTCAAGAGATCTGTGCTTGCAGCTAGCCAAGATATCTGGAGAAACAGATGAATAAACCATTATCGAAAAGAAAACCTGCTTATGGAAATTAAATAATTTCATAGGCATTTTTATGACAGCAGATTTGCACTTCCACAGAAGCATCCTGACTTTGACTTATTTGGGCAATCTGTATTTATTACAGTTTTGTGTGTTTGCGATTTAAATGAAACAACAGTTCTAGCCACTTACACTTTCTTTATAATGGAGAGCCTCCAGAAGTCCTTGCCATAGGCCTACTTTCCCTCTGCTATGGCCAATACAAGCTTTACTCTAGCTTGTGAGAGCAGCTGAATATAGCCAGAAATCAGGATTATATCAAAGAATATGCAGCCAGCAATAAATTAATTAAAATTCATCCCATTATAACAGTCAAAGTAGAAGTTTAATTGTTGAATTACAATTGCCAAGAAACTGAGTTTAATGTGCAAATGCGGAAGAGATTGCCTTATAAACACCTATTGCTTTAAGATTTTGACAATAGCTTGATAAACGCCACCCATAAAGTTGTTACCATGAAGACCATGGGTGACAAAAACATGGAGAGATAAATGATAAAACATCACATCAAGAGGAATTGGAGCAGAAGTTAAGGCAATACATGGTGAAAGAGCTGAGGTAACAAATGAAACATTATGGGACAAACGGAGCAGACAACTTTATGAAAGGGCAACTCTTTGGCTCCAGGTGGGAGTCAGAAAAAGAACTCTCAGAGCAACCACATGGTCTGCCATGCAGAGCCCCTGTGTCACATGGCTCAACATGCTAAAGTACCACTCCTCTGTTATATAACGTGGTTCTTAAAGGCAGCAAGGCCTAAAACTGAGAATTTGAACTAGCCGTGTCTACTAGCAATTGACTTCAGTCAAGGACTACAGTCAATTAGACACTGGACAGTGAATAACAGAAGAGAGTTGAAAGTCAATACAGAAACACCAGAGTGGCAGAGATGATGTTTCATGTGTGAACAAACCATGGAGAAAGTAAGATTTTTCATCCCTTATCCCTGATTTGTGATCCTTAATCTGACACTGAAGATGGAGAACAGGATTGAAAGGAGCCAAATGCACCATCAAAGCTGCTAAACTGCCATCTAGCACTGTCCCAACGTTCACCAGGATATCAAGCTTTCACTGATTGTAAGAGGATATAATCAGATGGAGAGAAAGAGGGCAGATGGTATCTTTATCTCCATCACACTTTGCCAGACTTTAATCACTGTATGAAACTTCTGGCCCCTTTACCAAGTTTTTTCACGTCTTCCTTTTACTTTACCCTTCCCTCTTTTCCTTCTTTCAGAAGAGTTTGGCAGGATTACTTTTCATAACGCTTATATAACTGTGACCAAAAGCATAGGAACAGTAAATCTTTAAACACCTCCGATGTTGGTACAGGTTTCCAGTGCCTTGAAGACATTGATCAAGGCACTGAATTGTGTGTCTGTCTTCAGTAGTGAAGCTGCAGCTAAGAGCAGAATTTTCATACTCCTTTGTACATATCAGACGTTCATAAATGGGAGACTGAGTGCAGACTCACTGTGACAGCTTGAAAGAACTACACCCTCCAAAGTAGAAAAATACCAAGACAAAGAGCTGTTTCAATTTTATACTTGCCTTCAGAGAAAGTCTTGTAAGAATGCTACACAAAATTCTGATGCCTGGATTTTAATAAAAATATAGAAAAATTTAGAAAGGAATAAAAAAAGTAGTACTTTATATTTTTAATTAAAAAATTTTTAAAAGTTGCTTATCCTAGAGGAGTGTCTAAAGGGCAACTTTGTCATGGTGCATAGGGACCTGCAGGGAGAGTAGAATGATAGCAGAGAAAGCTCTTCAGTGTGGTAATTAAAGCAAAACAAGGCTGAAATAATTGAACCTGAAGTTAGGATAATCAGATAAGTAAAAAGAGATATATTAGTTATAGTAAGAGGCATTAATACTTAACCTGCTATTCTCCATCCCTGCACAACTTAAAATCATGATGGAATTAGTTTAAACACAATACCTAGTCTACTTCAAGCAAAGTGGTTTATGGACTTAATATATACAAATCTATGACTTATTTCTCACCTTATTCTAAGACAAGGTCAGAAAAGTTACAGACTAAATGAACTCTTTATATTCAGTCACATGGCCATATGTTCTTAGGCTTTCCATGCCAAGAAAACCACAGTAATTTGCTTAAAAATCTGCTTTCAGGCTGTATATGCAACTTAAATTACACTGCTTGCTGTACGTGTTCATTCTAATTAACACCACAGAACACAGTCCATGCATGACCTTCATGATCTGAAAATAGGTGTAAGATACGCAGAAAATAAGTCTCAGAGAACCACAGCATAAATCTCCCCTGGAGAATGAAATAGTTTCACACATCATTATCTGTCCAGTTGTCATTCCCAAATTATAAATGGAAGGATGAAGTATTAATAAGAAGAAATTTAGGAAAGACCGTGGTAAATTTGCATATGCTGTAGAGAATTACTTCTACCACTTTCAAGTGTGTATACACTCTAATAGACATATCATAAACCTTTACGCATTTTAAATTATAACATGTATTTTAGACAGCCAGGTCAAAACTCATGGAAGAAAAATCCACTGAATCCCAAATCAATATTTGGAATTTGTTGGAGTCTTGGTGACCAAGCTTGGACGCCACTACAGTGGATTTTCTCTGTTCTTACACTCACGTGATAGTGGTTTCCCTCCAAGGAAAAGGATGTTAAGCTATCTGGACCCTTGCCTTTACATTATGTGTTCTTCTATTCTCATACTCAGATATCTTAATGAGCTAATCCACATGGGCATAGGTCCATCTCACAGCATTATTGCTCTGTCCTTACTAGCTTTTGCAAGCATTTCCTGCAGCTATTTACATAAACATTTTCTTTGCATGTTTCTTATAAGCTATTTTTCCATTTATTTGGGTAATATCACTGGGGCTATATCAAGACCTGGTAAAATATACGCACACATACCCATGAGGAAGAAGCATATACCAAGACCAATGTAAAAAAGCTTAAATTAAAAAATGGACATAATGTTTGTAAAGGTCACTTTTCATTAATCTGTTAAAAAGAAAAAATCCAAAATAACAGTGAGACACAGCTTTCTAAAATATTTTGAGACACGTAAAGGAGCTCATCTTAACATCCTATTTTGTAATGAAGACTTAGGAGGCTTTAGCTATCAAAAAAATAGATTCTGAAACAGATGAAAAATGGAATACAGTAATATATCCACTGATTGCTACTATAGACTGTGTCTACAGATTTGTGTCACAACTTTGGAAAAGACTGTAAGGGGAATATCAACCATGATTTTTTATATTTTCTTTATCCACCAAATGCCAGCACCATACTTGTTCTGAACCCAGAGAGAATGAAATTAAGCTTGGTTCAATATATGCTCACACGAACCGCAGTCTTTCCCATGTCTTTCTGCAAAGCCATAACCCTCAAGGTCACTAGAAACTAACACCTGTTCTGAGTCAGTACTGTCCAAATCCATGTTAACAAACCCAAACTAACAAAAGGTCAAAATCTATTTAATTGGCCAGTTTACACTTTAGAACTATTGAAACGTAAGTTAATTTTAAAGGCTGGGAAAGTTGAATTAAGTCAGTGGGAGTATATGGAGCACAAAATCTAAACCATGTTTAAAATCTATACAGCTAACTAAACTTTGAGGTTGAATGCAAACGATTCTGCTAATAGAGAGTCTATGCACAGACAGCCCATCTCAAAGGCTGTCGTGTCTTTCTACCAAGCCATCAGCACCATGTTTCATGTCACCGTCACCATCAGGGCATTCTGCCTCTTATTGGTGCCTTTCAATGTCATCATATGAAGTAGGACTTGTAAAACACATTATAGCACTTTGTCCTGGTGGTATTAACATTTATATAAGTAAGTGTTCTAAGTACAAATAAAGCTAAACTAATTAAACACAAAATCTATATAATTCTCCCTGAGAGAGGCACACACTGCTTATGACTCAAATTCCTCTAGGCTATGGTGATCCTGGAGCACTTTTATACAACCATTGGAACATGACAAAACAATATTTCCTCTATTATCTCACACATGGTAGAACATCAGTACCTGCAGGAACAGTTTGAAACTTGTGCATTTCAGAAATGCTTTGAGTCTGAATTTTGTGCTCATTAGTAGAATGCCTGTCTTTAAGACAGACATCTTTGTAATACAATTCTTTAAAAATAAACAGAAGTAACGCTGAATTCACTAGGAACGGTGAAAGAAAACACAAGGTAAACAAACTTTTTTCAAGCACACAAGACTCAGTAGCACATCAAAAAGTACAAAAGTGTTTTGACTTCAAAAATTGAGTTCTATGGTTTTAACTCAACTAAGTCACAAAGTAGTACCTTGTTTGAGCTGAAGTCAGTAGGTTACTGGTCAACTTTTCCAATACATTGCTTTATTCCCACAGAACCTGAAAAAAAAAAAAAGAATTCTTTAGAACCATTTTCCTCAACAGTTCTAAGAAAAATGCTGGGCTACATTTAGGAACCATTCTTTTTCTTCCCCCTCACCCCATAGGTTTTGCATTTTCAAGAACATCAATATCTATAGCTTAAAAGCTGCAAATATTCTAACGATAAAAGAAACCTGGAAAAAGATACATGGTGAGTAATTTCATGGAAGGGAAAGTTTAAAGACCTTGCACATTGTTTCTAAAATTATACAGTTATGCATTGCCATTCCCTTCCTGTTCTGAAGAATTTAAGAACAGGGATGTGCTACATTCCCAGAGATATACTAGAGAACCGAATTTCCTTATTTGTGTATAGCATTTTAATTGTGCTAACAAAAGCAGGAGCAAGGCTTGAAACACAGTTGTGGACTGCAGGGTATTAGAAACTCTTTAAAAATTAATCTTTTCTCTTCTGAAATTACTGTTAGATGAAGAGGTCAATAACTAACTGCATATTATTATCACTACTAGCTTTAATGAAACCAGATTTTCTCTCTCTAATTAGCACCAATAAGCTCGGTTCTGGCAAACACATCTCAACCCCCATAAGCAGGAATAAATTTTTCACTATGACCTTTTCATAAGAGTTTCTAAGCATTTCACATTGTTCTTGTCAATTTGCAACTCTTGCTGATATTAACCTGCTGCTCAAAATACTCTCAGAGATCAGGCTTCTCTTGTTTCACTAAAGGTAAAGACAGTCAGATTCCTGTATTCCTTGCGGAGACCTCTGTCCTCTCTGCATAACTCTCCCAACAACCCCAGAGAACTACCAACGTGCCTTTTTTGCACTGGTACAGCTAAGTATCATAGTGCACCACCAGAATACATAAGATAATTCTGAGATCAGAATAAAAAGGTATAACTTCACTTTTTTAATTTGAGCAGGCTGTCACAAACAGCTACAAATGGCTATGAACCAGCAGAATACACAACACTTAAATTCTAGAGAAAACGAGAACGAGCTTGTAACAGGCAGATTCTTTGAGATCAAGTTGATTGGATTACTATTTTTATTCACAAAACAAGATCAGGCCCTTAGCAGAATTAAAATACTTGGCATTCAGATATTTGAAACTGTTTTGCTTAAATTTATTCTCAATCAATTCTTACCAGGCTGGAGATGAGGTCTACCCTATAGAGTAAAATATGGCTTAAAAAGGGCAAACAAAAGATAATATTAAAAGACAAATGTATAAGATTTGGAGGCATTGTTGCTATTCCTATGAAATATTTCTAATAATGATTAGAAAGTCAGTCAAAAGCCTGGTAATGAAATCTCCAGATTAGAGGGACTAGAAACATGAACAGAAATTATCAGCAAAATGCAAACTGGAAAGTCACAGGCTAAGACATCTGGAATACCAGAACTTTATAATGTAATAAAGCAGTACATGTACATAAATGTATGTATTCTTAGCAAGAAATATATGTGCATACGATACAGGCAGGTGTTCTGACTACAGCTGATGTGTCCCAAGTGAAGCTGTAACATTTTCAAACATGAGTCAGCCAACCCAGAGTAAATATATAAGACAAGATGCCTGTCACTAGCACTCAGACTGACTGATTTCATAGATCTATTAAATTAATTATTGCAGAGATATTAATTTGCCTACAGTGTAGTATCTCTTTAATAAAAGGAATCATATCTGCCTGGCTGGTGAAACAGCACTTTAGTCCCATTAATATACACGTCAGTCCCCTTAACTCTCTTCAGTAACATAAAACTTAATTTATTTCTACACGTAAAGACAGAAAGAGAGACATACAAGGGTTTTCCTTGAGTTATAAATAACATAAGAATCCAAGAAAAACACAGGGCAGTATTTCAAACGTCGCACACATGCAGATATACCAACACCAAACTTGCATTGCCTCAGGAGTTTGAATTATGAGTGGCTTTTTCTCCAGGCACACATACACCTGCTGTAATCTTTAAAGAAGCTTGATTTTAACTATTTCATACTTGTTACTTTTTGTTCATCTATTATAAACATGACAGCTGAAAGGTGAACAGAGAGGACTCATTAACTACCAGAAACAGTGATACCACAAGTCAATGCAGACTCCTTATCAGTGACACAGTGGCATGGCAGTAAATACAGAGGAAAAGTACTTTAATTCCATCCCAATAGCTCAGTAAAAATCTCACAAAATTTAATCAAATAGAAAAGCAAATCTGAAGCTAGAACTGCTACATGTCTGTTTTGCAGGTAAAGCAACATAGAGTTCACTTGGGTTTTCAGAGAAGAGTCTATCAAAAAAGAAAAGAAAAGAAAAAGCTAAATCACATTAACTCATCTTTATAAGTCTAAACAAAGAACTACTTATACCAAGTTAATTGGCATAACTGCTGGTCCAGAAAAGTTTCATCATCACCCAATGTGCTTACATCCAGCAGACCCTCTGAAGGATTCTGACTCCGCAATTTAGCTAAACCACACAGCAATTGGGTTAGTAAACTATGTCCCAATATTGTAATAACACAACCATAACAAACAGTTATTTGTTACAAATTTACTAATTTGACTTTAAAATTTTATGGTTTCTTACAACAACAACAGAAACATTATTAAAAGATCACTTAAAGTGTAATGAACCTCCTTTATAAAAAAACTAATTATAGTAGGTTTTCAGCAAGCTGTAACTATTCCTTTCCTCTCTTGATATTGAAAAGCAATTAAAAGAAAAAAGATCAGTTAAAAGAAAAGATACATGGTGCAACCAGGAGGTACGAAAAAAGAGTTTTACAGGATCACAGGGGTTAGAATCCCATGAAGATTAAGGCCAGTTCCAAATCTAGAACCCCCATCCCAGACTGGTGTGGCTGCTATCCCAGTAAGTGAGCCCTGCTACTCAGGTAAATGTATCACAGGGTTTTACCAATAAAACCGTGATAAACCTTTGGAGTCCAAGCTGATTCACACTCTACCACATATGAACAAGGGAACAGCTTATCCATCTTTCTGAATCATGACTCTGCACCTGGCTACACAGACATACTCTAATTCACCCCCAGGGAACGTGCACACCAAATACTGCTGGGTAGCTGGGGAGTCAAACCACTCAGTGTAGTCACTGCAGTGGTGAGCATATGTGATCCCTCACTCTTAATTCCCCTTCATTGGTTTAGTTTTTTGAATTGACTGCCAGGAGTTCACAATTAATCTAGGTAGAGTAATCAAAAATTTCATGGGGAAAGACTGCCAAATGTTCTAAAGTCACTGAGGGCAAATTCTGCACTATGTGGGGTGAAAAAAGGTTAATAACATTTTAAGGGGTAGAGTCAACACATTACAGATCAGAATTCTGTTTTAAACAGCTTTTTTAAGCTACTAAAGGGAATAACAGGTGATTTCTGTAGTTGTAAATGACCTCACTAACTCAAGAAACAAAACCAGTTCTAAGGAGCATTCGGGTAATGAGAATCCTGCTCAGGTGATCACTTGATTTATTGTGGAATGAGAACACAATCCCTGTAAGAGACTGGGAAAAACAAAACTAAAATTTAAAAAAAAAATAATAATAATCTTGGAAGCCTGATCTTTCTAGTGTTTTACAGATCTTCTGAGTGCAGGGCTCTGTTTGAAAGAGAAACCTGAATCTGAGTTGTATTTTCTGGAAAAATGTGACAAATGTGGAGAAGTAATGAAAGACTGGCCAAGAGAGCACTGCCAGACTCAAATAACTTGGAGGAAATGGATACCCTTGCTATGTTGTAAAAGTACTTTCATTAGTGGAAAAAAAAAATCCTGCCCAAGACTATAGAGATAACTGGAATTATAAAGAAACGCTACATTTGTTAGGAACAAAGGCAACAGCAGTAATAATCAAATGCTTTATTTTTCCCCCTTTCCTTTTTCTGTACATTAGCTCATCAGTGACTACAGTGCCAAAGTCTTTTAGATGCTTTTGGTTTTCTCATCTAGTGCTCACCAGCTACTGGACCTGAGATTCCCAAATAGTTTCAATCCAAGTCCTTGAAGATTTAGGCCAGGAATTAAGTGGTAAAATCACAGTGGGAAATGAACTTCTAGACCTTCAGAGTTACACTTGCACAAAAATTTCCAAAGAAACTTAAATGAAGTTCCATCTACTGTGACTTACTGGACTTTGTCTACCAGGCAAAAAGTTTTAGGTAAAGAAGTGCACTCTTCATGGATGTTCTCTGGGAGGTGAATTGTGAAGGGACCCTAGTCAAGGGCTCACAATCAGAGAGTAACATGTAATAAAGTACAACTTGCCCTGTGTACTTTCCAGTCTAAAAAACATTAGCTTTAGCTCTGTAGTTTGCACACTTGGTAAGTGCATCTTTTCTTTTACCCTACTTTAAATCACTTCCACATTCAATAGCAAATCAAGGACACTACATTGTCTCAGCTCTTTGTAAGCGCAGTACTTTTCTCTTTAAGGAAAAAAGAGGAGTGAGAATGTGTCAAAGCCAGAAGTCGTCTCACCTGCATTCAAGTGATTTATTTCCTCAAGAAAAACAGAGCAGGTAAGAAAGAATGATCTATTGCAGTGTGCTCCAGCAAGCTGTTACAGCAGTGCCTCAAATAGCACTGACCTAGACTTGGTCACACCAGGTTTCTTATCACTGCCCTCAGAGATGAGCTACATCTCCACAAAGAGCACGCCTCGCACACAGGAGGCTCTGACACATCGTGCAGGAAGCACACCTCCCATCTCTGCCCGTCTGCTGCGCAGAGAGCAGGACCAACCAAGAACTCCTGGTGAAATAAATCTGGTGTTGCAACCCAGTGAGAAAGCCTTTGCTTGCTTTCCAGCAGCTGAGGAGAGTTTGGTGAAGATTAAAGGTTAATAACTTGAAAGTAATCTCTGAATTAAATGGAAACAGCTCTACAAAAAAAGTTAAGAGGACCAGAGGAGATGCGGAGAGCTGCATGCTTTTGAACACAAGATATTTGCTTATTTCTAAGAGTGAACTTAATTCACATGCGAGCTATCCCTCTAAATCTGCTCCTTCTGCCATAAAAGACAAAATTCCACAGGAAAAAAAAGCATTCACACATTGGATCTTAAGCCCTTGATACACCTTGCTGCCAGAATTCTTCAAAGAAACCATGCAAAAGACTATTCAATGATTGCTGTGGATTTTCCCTTCTGTTTTACTCTATGAAAACTAACAGAAAGACAAATTGAATGGAACTAATGGGAGGAGAAGTTGTGGCAATGTGATCAGCAGGTGCACATTTCTTACCCCCAGAAAACTCAAATCAAACAGCTGTATAAAGGCTGTTCACCACAGCATTGATATTCTGTCAAAATAAATAATCTCTACCACAATAAAAAAATCAAAATCTTTTATGAATGAGAGCTATCCAGAAGCCCTTGCCCTAAGTCCCCTACATAGGTCTTGTCCACACAGAGATTTATGAGCACAGGTTTGTGACTATTGATTTTTCTGTAGCCTTTTGATGCCAGGCTGTGATCCCATTAACTCCCACAGATGGAGAGACCTGTTGCTGACTGTATGTGGGGCTTTAAGAAGTCTCCCTCTACTGCAGATTAGAGTATTTGGACACAATAGATGGACATGTCTTGGGTCTTAAACTGACTAAATAAGTGGAAGGTTTGCCATGGAGAAGATGCCATGTTTGCAAAGCGAGACGGAAGGCATTAATACCTATAATCTCTAAGCATTTTGCAGAAAGAACTACCTGTCCTACTCAAATTTTAGAATACAAGTTCTGCCTCAAAAAATGTCCCCTTCAATGCAAGAATGTTTCTCATTTGTTGCTCTGTCGTGATGCGTTGCAGGACTAAACTGAACAGCTATCATGAATCAGGTTTGCAACCCTCAGTCCATATTTGGGTAGAATTACCAGGCAGGAGCATTATACTCAGTTAAGGCACAGAAAGGGGAAAATGTCTAACAAATGCTTCTTTTGTGACACTCCATTTAGTTACTTGCAAACTAAGTAGACATCAAGCTGCATTGAGAACTGATGAATGGTTGTCTGATGAGAAACAGGGTTGTAAGTCTTTCCATGCTAGCAAAATAAGTGCTGTATAAATAAGTAAAGTGACTGCAAGACCTTCAGAGACATCCTGCCTGAATCAATCAGCAGCAGTGGATAACAAATTCCAGCCAGAACTCACTGGTCCTCTCACTATTTCTTCAAAAAGTTCAGACCTCTACCTGCAAAATGACAGAATTTTGCAGAATGAAAATGGTAGTAGGAAGTGAGGTTATTTTAAATAGTTCTACAATTGCAACCACTTACAAGATGCTTAGCAGCTTTCTGGGACAAGAATGACTTGACCTTAAGCAGCACACATTTGTGACACTTGAACAATAACGTTCCTGTTTTGCCACGAGAAAGAAGAAGCAGGTCCAATAGACATTCAATGTTACATGCATCAGATTTTGAACTAAAAACAGTAAAGGCTGGTGAATTCCAGCTCCTTAAATTTTATCTACACCATTACAAATATTCAGATAATAATGGCTATCATGATTTGTTCCGCTGTCATTCTTCCATTCATCATGTATTAGCTACAGGTCAGCTGTAAGATAATATATAGCTGGTACTTTACACACAGGAGCACATTCTCACCAAGTGTAAATAAGCACAGCACTTATTTGAAAGACTTATACAAATGCACACAAGCTGTAAACTTGGCCTGTAGCCTCCAAAGCAATTGAAACACATGAGGGTGCTTTGAGATGAAAGGTGGTTTCTCTGGAAAATACAGCATTTTGTTACATACCGGAGCAGGGCAAGCTCTAAACAAATGATGTGCATTACTTCTTGGGATTTAACAGCTCCTTAACCCAGCTTCTTTCTGATGTTTATAGGTATCGTCTTGTCCAGACTGGGCACTTCTGAGCACTACCAATGAAGTAGTGGTAATGAACTACATAGCAGCAAAAAGTCAGTGAGGTTGTATTTTAATCTCTAGCAGTTCTCTCTACTGCAACACTAAATCAAAAGAAATGGATTCTCTCTCTGTTCAGTGGTATTTGCCCATCATTTATCCTTTGGCAGCAAGCCATTAGTAAAATACCAGCTGACTATATTCCTTCTTATCTCTTTTAGAGTAGCTTTTTTTTTTTTAAGAATATTTTCTGTATTTTTTTCTTCATTTCTCAGTCTAGTGTCTCCTGGCCTTGCATGAAAAGGAGTCTCTATCCATAAGAAAATAAAACAGAAGGGAAAAAAATAGATGGCATTACGAGATTGATTAGGCCAATGAGTTCCAGACTTCTCATTGCCTGGGCAGAGCAAGATTGTAGAATTTCAGGTCCTCAACAACTTTGGGTCACCAAGATAGGTACAGAAGCCTGGAGTAGTCGAAGGTTAAAAAAACATAGGACATTTATTGGAGACACCATCACATGGTGACATATGGATTTCTCCAAGTACCATTCTTAGAAAAACATGCCACAGGCATCAGCTACATATTTCCAGTCCAAGATTAGAAGACCAGACAGTGAACTCCTCCTGTGCAAGTTGCTCTTCCCATCTTCCTGCCAACCTCTGTTAATTAGCAGCTGAGAGCAGAAGACAAAGCCAGTGTGGGATGTATTTCAATTATTAGAGGCTGAGCTTCTCCAATGTTCCTGTTACCAAGGACTCTACCTATCTTGCTTTATTTCTTCCTACCTAACTACCCTGGTCTAATTTATAGTTTTGCAGTAGCAACCCCATAGTTAAAACTGAAATGGCACTTCCACTCTAAGCTTCTATTTAATTTGTTTTCATTTCATAGAATCGCCAGGTTGGAAAAGACCTCTTGGATAATCGAGTCCAACTGTTCCTACCTGTCCCAATCCAATATAGGGGAGGGTCCTTAAATGATCCCAAGAGGCCAAGATTAAGATTCAAATGGGGTCAGACGCCGTACAATCTTGTGAGCTTTATTTTCGTTAACAACTGATAACAGCGATAGGACAGAGAGGAAAAGAAAGGAAAGGTTAGAATCCCTAAGCAAGAAGAAGGTAGAGATGCAGCTAATTACCATCACCACAAATTCAGTGATGTCCCATTGGATCGGTCTCGCTGCAGGTGATGATGAAGACACGGTCACTGAGTGACGATGATGCTCCAAGCTCCAGGAAGACCGGGGGTGGGGGGGCCCACGCAGCAACACATACAAGGTCAGAAGCAACCGAGCACCCTTAGTTCACCGAGCACCGAAGAAGCAAAAGGCTCCTCCAGTCCCCACGATTTCCCCGAATAGTCCACCCATTTCCAGGAAGGCATTGTCATGCCCAGGTGTTCAGCTTGATAGGCACTGATTCGGGTGGATGTCAAGCAGTCCACCCATTTCCAGGAAGACATTGCCCTCCACGCGTGCACGCCCAGGTGTTTGGCTTGATAGACACTGCTTCAGGTGGATGTCATGGTTTTTCCATTGGGGACAGTTCGTCTCCATGGTTGGCAGCTCATACGAGATATCGTTGTTAGACAGCTATGTTGAGCCAAAGCAGTTTGATAACGGTCTCTTACACTACCTGCCACTAAGCCACGTCCCTGAGCACCTTGTCTACCCATCTTTTAAATACCTCCAGGGATGAGGACTCAACTACCCCTCACTGGGCAGCCTGTTCCAGGCTGTAATCAACTAAAGGATGACTAAAAAATTGCTGCTTCTCAGCAACAGTTGTCCTGGAACAAGAAGAAAAGCTGCTTCTAACTAGTTATCTCCATTACAGAGATTTTGAATCATCCTCTGATGCATCTGTATAATGGACATTCAGCGCAACAGGATAAAAGATTAGATGGGCTATTGGGAAACTGGAGCAATTGTAAAGAAATGGAAATATTACAGGGGATTTTTAGTATAGCTAGGCTCTCAGTTTTTCAGAGTGCAGGGGGAAATTAACAACATGTTCTACTAATTCCTTTTCCCCCTCTTCCTCTTTCTTTTATAATTATTTAAAATCTCATTGTTATTACACAATTGGCTTCTGCTGATGAAAATAGGTCAGATAAGAGGATTTTCGAATTTGCTGACTAGTGCATCAGTTCAGCGAGTCGTGTTCATAACAGTCATGCTATATAAAAGTCAATAATTACGCCATAATGGAAATGCCAACTAATGACTTAAATTACAGATGATGTTTTGTGACTTTTAACTGGTATCTTAAGGGCATGTTTTTTCTTGTTCTTTCTGGGATTTTGAAGGGCGAAAAGCACATGAATGCAATGATGCAAATTGCAGATTTTGCAGTCAGAGCTTCCAAGACCATCCTTTGCCCATCATAGACAATGTAGCCTCTGGCATCTCCAATTAAAACAGGATACTGCTTTTCTTCAGTTTTTTGCAGGATATATAAGGGTACTTTAATCGACTCAGTTTCTTTGGGCTGTAAGAATGGAAATGGGACACTGATTTTCCCATCTTCTTGAATACAGGAAATATTCTGTCTACAGGGACTTGATTAAAACGCATCTCCATCACAGGAAGGCTTGTGAAGTAGAAATATTGTAGATCATATTTTTAGAGTGTTTGGTAAAAAGAAATTCCTCAAATGAATTGAGGGAGAATAATTTCTTCCCATTATACTCTAAGCAAAGTTTTAGACATGTCTAAGTTGGGAAACACATGGGAAAGGGGGCAGCTAGTCTTACCAGTGCCTGTCCTGCTATTTCCTGTGACATTGCAGTGATACTTGGGAACAAGTCTGCAGCTTGGAATCCTCTGAACTTCAAAGGTGCCTAATTTTCATCCTGAAACCAGTTGTAAGAACTGGAAGCAAGAGGCAGCTTCAAAAACTCCTAAAAATCTGCGAACACCCATCAAGGAAAAAGTCAAATTTACATCCCTTAGTAAAACTTCCACAAAATGTCCCTAATTCCACTGAAGATCTGTTACTTCAATGGCTCAGTCACAGATTTAGTTTATTCCTGTAATAGAACGGAAGCTAAACACAACACCAACAGCACAATAGAGAAAATAAAACACCTCTGATTTGATTCTCAGCTAGGGGATTTTTTGCCAAGTAAAGAACAGTGTAAAACAGTCTAATTTACTGAATACAATTGACCTGGAATTTTCTGAGCCATGACCTCTTTTCTGTGGAAGCCTTCAGTTCCAGAATAATCTCAAGGCTGTCACTCCCTTAAGTGTCTGAACTAACCAGATCTACACTAAAGAGCAAAATACTAATTTACCTGTGCTGCATAACAGTAATGAGGGATGTGAAGTAAAAAAATAATGTGGAATATGAAAAGGAAAAAAAAAATAATTCAGTCTATTCTGTACTGCAGAAGAACTAATAAATATCTATGAGAGGAACCCAGAGCAAATCTGATACCCGTGACACCTGGAGATTTAAAGATCCATGTCTTCAGCTCGACATAAAAAGGAAACCCACCATGGGCAAGTAATAGGCACCGTGTAGCCATTCAGCAACACCAAGTGCCTGACGTGTTTAACAAGCTCTGCAGTAGAGGTGGCATTGGAGCTACAGGGAGGAAATCTCTCATGTATTATGTCAGTCCCAGATTTGTGCTGCTGAGAATTTTCATTAACCATTTTCTTAACAGAAACTACAAGGCTCCCCTGGGTTACGATTCATTTACACACAAGTTTCCCTCACTTCAGATTTGATTAGACCTGTTCACATTTATAAGCTACATTTTTTCTCACTCCTGCACTTCAGTTCACTGTTGCTAAATTACCAAGGTAACAAGATTCTTAAATATTCACAATGTTTCCATCAGTTATTATAGTTTGATTTTCCATTCCTGCTGTCAGTCTCCTGAACTCCCCACTAACACTCCTGTTTAAAGTCTTCTCCCAAGTATCAAAAAAAAAAAAAAAAGAACTTGAAGAAAAGTTACACCATAGACCTAGCAGAAGTCTGCAGTGGTTTACGGTGTTAATACAGGAACCCTGGCCCTCTACCCCAGAGCGTTTTCTTCATAAGTCAGTCTCCATCCAGCTCCAAAAGCAGAGGTAGCAACATCCACCCTGCCTCATCGCTGATGTAACCAGCCCCCAGCAAATATGTTGCAGTAACACGTTGCTGCCTTTCAGTCTCCAAAAGAACAAGTCCCTTAGATGAATGCAGCCAAACAATACACATGCCTTCCCCAAGACAAGCAGACGTCTGCTGGAAAACCACTAGGTGAGCAGCATTAGCTGAAGACTGAGCTATCATCAAGGCCTCCATGCAGCTTCTGGGTCAGCTGGCTCACTTTAGAGATCTGCTGACTGGGACGCCTGCCACCTGGTTGGATTTTACATTAGAAGTTTGCAAGGGTCTTTCCAGCTGGGAAAGAAGAAAGAAAACAAAGCCAAACCCTCTAGACAAAGTAGGGAAAATTCATGCTAAGACTACAGTTACCAATCATGTTTCAAATGAAAAGTTCACTGTTAGGTATGTGGGACAAAAGGCTTTTCCTGCTACCCTCTGGCTTAGGGTATCCCTGCCTTGATTTTGAGTCACAGTAAAGAAGGGAAGGAGATTTTGTTCAGAGAAGTAAACTCAGACACTCCTAAGGCAACAATTCTGCAGGTTTGAAGGAAACTCTCAGCTGAGTACTAGTTTTGTTAATGTAATTGCAACAGAAAGTCAACAGAAAGACTAGGTGATTCCCTGACAAGCCCTGCTGTCAAAACTCACAAAGGAGCTTTCCACATAGAAAAAAAAAACTTTTCCTTCTCTAAAACTAGGCATCCTTTTCTGATCCATTGATCAAAGGCTTTGCACTTTTCATTTGAAGCAGCCAGTAAAACAAGGCTAAATATTGAGGGGAAAAAAAAAATATGTATCTACAGTTTTTCATTAAATGAAAAGTTAAAAATAAATCACTCTGGTCCTTTTCCTTCTTTGTCAATACCGTTTCTAATGCTAATTTCTCCCTACTTCCTGACTGACTTCTTTAAGGGGAAAAAACAAGGAATGTACACATTCAAGTAATAGGATGTCTTTGTCACTTATTTCAAAGTGTGTGTTTCTATTAAACAGCCAGGCCTTTTCCTTCACGCTACCGGAATGCCTGATTTTACTCAAACTGCTGCTGCTAATACACACAGAAGCAAATAAGTGATTTTAAGAACTGCACTACTGGTTCACAACAGACTCAGTTCCACGGCAAAAGCAGCAGGGCAATGATATTATAATGTATGCCAGGTTATCATTCACAAGGTTCCACATAATTTCCCCAATATTTCCATGTCCCTACGGCAGCACGTTACAATCTTTTTCCTCCTACATAAGGCTATAAACCAAGAAAAGATTACTGTAATCCTGTTCTTCCTGTGTCACACAAACATAGTAATCACCTTGCTATGTCAGAAGCAAATTTCTATCTGTAAATGTCAAGTCTAACTTAAGAATAAGTTGCAGCAGCCTTCATTGTATTGGTAAATAGTTATGTAAGCTACTTATATATTTTTAAGCACAAACACACTGATAGAAGATTGATGTTCTAGGCTGTAATTCAGTCTTTGGCTTCTTGCATTTATAAGTAACACTCCCTTTTCATGAAATTTCAGAGTTAATTATAGCCTGGTACAGCACTGCCTGATGGGCTGCAGTGTCCATACTAGTCCTGACTTGAGAAGCGTCTGAGCGTTTGGATGCTTACAGAGCTTCTTGTGAAGATATTTAAATGACCTGAACATCTAAAAGCAAACAAAGCAACAAAAGCTAAGCAAGGGAGGGAACAACACCCAGCAGCATCACTGATCCTAAGTGGGGGGAAACATTCTGACTGGAGTCAGAAACAAGACAGCGGCCTGGGACAGAGCTCGGGGCAGGGCCCTTAGCTGAACTACAGCCTCAGCTGTAATCCTCACAAGCTTTTTATGAATTACATTCAAGCCTGTGGGGGTGGTGCAAACATCAGGCTGCCACCAGAAGCGGTGATTACATGGCACAGTGAGCAGCAAGCCCTTTCTTATGATCTCAGAACTGAAAGTGGAGTAAATAGGTTTCTTGCACAAAGAAACCAGAAGATAGATAGATGCTTTCAGGGCAAGGGTAAGATTGTAGTTCAAAACACAGAAGGCTTTGCGAGAAATTACCTTATGTTTTGCAAAACCACAGGGTAATCTCCATAAACTGACTGCAGAAACATTAGGCATTCTCCCCAAGCACCTTCAGCCTGCAGCACAGTGCAGGGAAACATTAACCTCAGTGAACCAAAGCACTAACACTAGACTAGACAAATGAAAGCAATAGTTTCCCATCTCCTATATTAACATCGTTCCATTATTTGTCTTGTATTATTAAAAATACCCGCTTGTACAAGTAGCTGTCACAGTCACAGGGAAGGTAGGAATCAGGATGGTGAAGCTGCTGGAACACAAGCTTAACAGTTGTGTTAGGTCTGAGGAGACACCTGTAACCTGACTCAGAAACATTTATGTGGGAAAGCTGCATTGGCAAAGTGCTCGGTTTGCACCGAGGGTTATTAGAAGATGTTCATCTGCAGAAAGCCTTCATCTTTCTCTAGACTTCCACCTCATCATGACTAATCTTAAAGCAATATTAATAATACATGTCTTTGGACTTTTCCTAGTAAAAAAGATCACATTTCAACAGAAATTTTGCAGTCCTGGTGCACTTTTTACATCAGACTGAATTGGAGACAGTCAGTCAAAGGAAGAGACAGTATCAGGTCAATGTAGAACAGCTTCAAAACCACATTAGAGGAAGAAATGCTGTCTCAAATTAAGAGCCCGGGCTTAGAAATAGGTATAGGCTTAATAAAATTACATATAAGCTGCATTCCCTGCAAATCATGATGGATAACAACAGCCTTGTAAGAGCTGCTGGAAGAACAGAGGACACAGCAGAAGATGTGGCAGGTTAAACATTTTCATAACATATAGAATGACTAAGAGGACTGAAGCAGAGAAAACACCTGGATCCCAGTGAGTAGTGCTAAATCCAGTGAATAACCATCTAGCATGTAGAATTTCAATTTCTATTAGCAAAAAAAGGCGCAGAAGTGGACCACATCTTTCCTTAAAACAAGGCTACTAGAGAGAAGAATCACTAGACATTAGATAGGCTTCCAGAGATTATGAAAGCCTTAAATGCCATCTAGTGTCAGCAAAATGCAGAATAAGCTGCTGATGAATCATGACCAAATAAGTGTAATAAGTGTTTCACCAGTTGCCTCAACGCTGTTAAGATTTTATCCTTGGAATAATGTCTAATAAGACTACACTGAAAGATGGATATATTTTCATAACAGAAGTGAACACGTCAGCATTCAAGCAACAAAAGTTAACTCCAGACACTGCACACTTAAGTTCAGATTCAACATTTAAGGCAGCTTTACCTCAAGGGTAAAGCCAAAACCTAGATGTGAATTCTCCTTCTCCATCAAAATCCACACCCTAGTCCCCAAAAAGAGATCCAGCAATGGGGCGAGACAGAAGGCACAAGGTGTTTTAACTGGGTCCCCATGCTGCAACATGCATTGTCAAATCAAATAAATGCAACAAGTAGATCACTACTTGTTCACCAGAAAAAGTAAGACCTCAGAAATCTGGCCCAGTGGTACCACTCTGAAGAGGTAGGTACTGGGGATTTGAGTTTTGTGGATGTTTCTGGAGGGCAATTTCTGCGGGTGTTTTTTTCTTAGCTGAGGTGTTAGTACCTTTAAGCAATCCTTGCCTGTACTTATAAATAAGTCCCAGTGAATGCTTCACTTTGCAGGGAAAAGGTGAGGGAGCACAAACAGGAGATCAAGGTGTTTATGGTTCAGAGTTTCTCAAATGTTACATTGAACAGAGAAATAAAAGCAAGCATGGACAAGAACAACAAGATGATTCTCTGTCATAGAGCTTTGTTTGTTAGTATGTAAAACTGTTTACTTTTTGGTAGTTTGTTTTCAGGAATTTTTTTTTTTTCACAAGTTTATCTTCAAATATTTAAAACTGAAGACACCCTTTATGCAATTCATCACCTTTACTCTTAGCTCAAGGGCAAACTTATTTAGAAAGGCTGCTGCTTACTGGGCTTGAAAGAACTAATTGTTATTTTTAAAT
Organism: Clamator glandarius; assembly: GCA_033459285.1. Classification (NCBI taxonomy): domain Eukaryota; kingdom Metazoa; phylum Chordata; class Aves; order Cuculiformes; family Cuculidae; genus Clamator; species Clamator glandarius. The sequence continues at coordinate 739,272 of JAUNZM010000128.1, read as the reverse complement.
ATCATGGATCACTCATTATTCAGCTACATTTTTCAGATGGCAAGCCTTTCACTTTTCCTCTGGTTTTGAGCAGTCATTTATTCCTGTACTGGAGTACATGCTGTATAGGATGCAGGACAAGGAAATGTTAAACCTGGCTTATTTTGCTCTTGAAAAAGAGAACATAATTAGATTGTATTGAAGAGATGCTTCTTACATACTTATTGGAATATAACTCTGCATTAAATAGATCTTAACTAGATAATTCCACTCAACTTCAGTAAAATTAAGGCAGCAAGAGGTGTGACAGTTCTAGAAATATGGCTTTGTTCACTCTGTTGTAAGATGAAACAGAGCCATCCCAATCTGCAAAGCAGTTTCTCCAAACTTTGTTCTTGTAGCTTAGAGGAGGAAAAAAAAAAAGAAAATAAAAGAAAATAAAAATCTTTGTCAGGTAAAAGAATCTTGTCCAGCTCTTACCAAAGTGGTTTTTATCTTCTTTTCTGGCAGATCTGCCTGAATTTTATAGTGTTACTCCATACCATTCAAACAAATCCTCAGAAACCTAAATAGTAGTATAATCTTTATTTTTACCATCTAAAGATGATTAATGGGCCTAGGCAACTTCTTGTTCCCCCAGTCTCTGTCTTCTCTCAGTTTAAATAACACTTGTGCAAAAGGAAAAGTTTTTCCTGGTAAGCCAATTTCATCACCTCAACATAATGCTACATTTAATTGGAAATTTCTAACAAAAGCTCTTTGTTGTGACAGATCATTAAAATACTCAATCTGTCTTGATATGGCATCACCACATCTTTTGCTACTTACTTCTCCCCTATCTGTTTAAGATATTGCTGCTACTACTAAACTGAAAGAACATGAACAGAGTTGCATTTGTGATAAATTAATAAAGTTAAGTTAATTAATAAGTTAATAATAAAGCCCATAGTCGGATAAACACTTTGGAGGGTGCAGCCTGGCCCTTCTCACTGGCCTCAGCAATTTGCTTCCCCCTTGCAGTGCACCACCAGCCCCTTCCCAGGAACAAGTCAGGGAAAGGGTATAGTCGAAACCTCTGCCAGGAAGAAGGGGCAGCTAGTTTGTGAACGAGCTGTCTGCTGTGGGGAGGCTGGGGTCCACCCTGCTGAGAGCAGGAACACAAGCTTAACACATTCCTCTAAGTAAAAGCTGAGAAACTATGGGTTCTTAATGTTATCACAGCACCACCACCCCTTGTTTTCCATTAGTAGATGGGACACTGGGATTCTTTTTAAAGCAGCACACCTCATGCAGCCAGTTCACAGCGCAGCTAAAGCACATATACATCCAGGTAAGGCATCTGGCAGGGTATGACCTTGAAAAGTGACTTCTGGTAAAGCAAAACAATCAGCAGTTGGGTTACTTAAGACATATTGCTCTTTCCCCACCCTAAAAGAGCTCAGTTTTACCTATTCTGAGAACAGTCTTGCTATTACTTTGACATACTATAAGGAAAAGAGGTAACTGAAAACAAAAATAAATGCACCGGCACGTTTCATTTCCATACAAGTTCCAGTGGAAAGAGTGCTGCCGAAAAATTGAAACAGCAGGTAAGCCAAGATCCCAGCATCATCCAGCACCATTTATATCTGTAACATAATGGAAAAGGGGACTCCTTTCCTAAGGTGGATCAGGATGTGACAGGTTAGAAAGACTCGCAACATGCAAGGCTCTAAAAATCCCTCATCTTCATCTAAATTGGAAAGGAAAAGTTTATTAACAAAGTGCTGCACTGCATGGCTGTCTCATCTTGTGGGCAGCAAGGCTATTTGAAATGGCACTTGCTTCTGTCACCCCACCCTGTTTCCACAGGGCTACGGTCATGGCAGTTGCAGACCTGTACCACATAGTTCAAATGGGCCCAGGATATCCAACACCATCTCCACTCTTCAGCTTTAGGATTACTACCCTCCAGCAGTTTACAAAGTGGCTTCTACGCTCCCCAGCAATTCCTATAGAGCCACTAGCACTCTGATGAACACAGAGCTTACACCAACAATGCAAACATGAGATTGGATGCTCAAAGGTACAGTAATGTCAAGTAACATAAGGTAATTAACTGAAGAAATATGTTTGCTACAAGCAGAAGTGCTTCTCCAAAGTTTTCAGAGGGGAAGATTTTTCCCCTAGGATAGTCTGAGATCTTAACTTCATTTTGGATGATTCTTTGCTCAAAAGAACTCACAATAACATCTTTCGAGTACTCTGAAAACTCACCGTGAGAGACAGGGTGTGCAAGTCTGGTCTGCAAGATGTCTGGGGACAGAAATGAAGGACCACACAGCTGCTTCTAGTCTGCAGGGTAGTAAGCTGACAGAAGAGTCTTCTGTGATTCTCTTACAGTGTATGCCAGATTTAGCTGTAATAGTAACAGCAATTATGTGTTTTAAATATGTTCATGTAACAGTGCAAAGTCATATAGTCGAAGAGCATAGAAACAACGCAGAAAGCAACAGTTAAGACAACAGACGCTTTCTTTATCTCAGATACCTTGCTTTGTGTCATATAGAAAAAAAACAAAAGCTTAAACATTTTTAAGACAAATTGTAGGTGGGAAGGCAAGGAGGGATTATATTTATTCTTTTTTTACTAATCAAAATATTTTTGCAGGAGAACTGGAAAGCCTTATTTTGATTTTTACTTCTCCAGCCTGTATCAGTATATCTAAAGACAAAACATTCAGATCACAGCCAAAAGAAAAGAAAACATCATTTAAGAAACATTTAAATAGAATGTTGCAACATCAGATTGCTTTTATTTCTTCTTTAAAGCAATATACCAGTGAATCAACACAATTTCACAGAAAGTTCCCCTGTAAACAGAACTGCACTGGCTGAGTCTCAACTCCATGCAAGCTTCTCTGACAAAAAAAAACATGTCAAATGATTCCTGTCTGGCTCCATTCTGTAGAGGTTGGAATGGTCTATACTAAGTGATCAGTGACTTTTAGTGACAAAATTTTAAAAGAAACTTTTAAACTTACTCAAAGCTACAGTTCTAATCATCCCCCCAGCCGTGGGGCTATCCCTCTGGCAGGATTGTTTTAAAAAAATGGTAATACCCCAGTGGTGCAAACAATAGCTGAGAGCTACCAGGTATGTACAGGTTGCAGCACAATCATCTATCTTCCCTTTGGTGAAAACACAGCAATGATTATGTTGCACTCATTTGAAGTATTTCAATTACAGAGAGATGTTACACATCAAAGTAATTAAAGGCAGTTTAGGTAATAAAGTTGACACAGAAGGGAACATTTCCCAAAGAAACATTTAATTTGCATGTAATAGCGCTATTTTAAGTTGATTCTGACATTACATCATGATAACAACACTTGTTGACATTTACAGCATTTCAGTGACAAGCCTTCTTGCACTGTGATGAATTCATCTTTTTTTTTTTTTCTCTTCACAATAAATATAATTCCATTTCATAAAGGAAAAAAGAAAAAAGTAAACATACAGCTATTCTCACTGCTATATGCAAGATGAACTGACTATCTGAGCAAATATGCCATAGAGCACAACCTTCAGGAGAATAAGAAGTTAATAAGAGGAGGCATTTTGAAAGATAGCTCTGCATAACTGTACATACAGGGAAGCTGTGAAGTCAGACAAATACCACCATCATCTGTCATTTGACAGAAATGCCTCCTTTGTTCCTTGCGAGTTATCTCAAAAATATTATTCTAAGTCATGTACATCCTTCACTGCAGATGCAGAGGCCAAAATGCCAGAGCCATTGTGAGCTAGCAAACACAAAGGGGGGAAAGGCACTCCAAGCAAGCAATCTGTTCTCTTGAGAAACTCCAGGCAGTCAGGAAGAGCTCTGGACAGAAGAGGAAAGGGAAGCCAAACCCAGTGCATCACTGGCACTTCGCTTTTGTTCTGGCCACTGTCAATCACAGGACTGAGAGCTTCTTCCTTTGTATTCAGGGAGCATAATGGTATAGAGGATCCAAGAGAAATCTGTACTGGAACTTGGGCAGAGAGGAGTATTCCCAGTCTGCCCTTTGGAATGTCATTCAGAACACAAAAAGTCTAAGTTATGCATATGTAAACATAACCACTGGAAGGTATGGAGGTGACAGAAGAGATAACATCTTCCTAAGTTTTCTAGGAAGGCACATCCATGCTGTAGCCTGAAAGAGTAATGGGTCCAATTAAGCCTTGGCCTGAAGTGTAACTCCTGAAACATTTCCATTTATACCAGTTGATGAGTAGTCTTATCAAAGTACATTCACATAGATCTCTCTCCTTGCCTCAGAAGTTTCCTTACCTAATGCTCATTAATTTACTATTTATATTCAACTCTCATCACATTTACAATACCTACAAAGCCATTTTCAAGGTTGAAACTAAATCCTTTTTCTACGGAGCATGTGGGAAAACAATATACTGCTTGTACTGCAAAAGTAAATTAAATTCGGTTTCTTATCTGAGTCTTTAAGTTGTACTCTGTCTTAAGGCACTGGTCCATTTGGCAAAGTTAGAAATCTTAATTTTCATGGAGAAGCGTAAATCAACATCTTGTCAGATATGTATCTGGAAGTACATATATTAAACCACAACCAGTAACAGCTTTCAGATACGATGTTTGCTGGCAAAATTGGGTAAGGATCTTGTGAATGATCTGGCTTTACTGTATCTAACTCAAATCAGTAAATATTTATGCTTCCATTTCCTCAACAATTTACTAGTGAGAAAATCATGACTCTTGTGAAGTTGAGTATTTGGTTATCCAAAGCTTCCATGCTGAAGATAGACTCAATTTGTGAGAAAAAGCCCAAGTTCCCCCAACACAGTCAGAAGCCCTCACATTACAGCTCACTTAAGCTGCCCAATGTATTAGTGATTTTCTGGTCATTTATAATCCCTCCTAGGAGATATTTAGCCATTTAATTACCATAACAAAAGCAAGCTACAGGTTACCATGCTTATCAAATGCCAGTTGTTACTTTGCTGTAATTGATATCAATACACAATCACATGTTGTTTGATACTAATTAAACACTTCAACAATTCTTTCAACACTACTACCCTAATAAGATGGTCATTGTGTGCTCAACATTTCACTAAAATTTGTGATAACCTGCAGACAATATCAGCTCCTTTATACTTGCAGAAGCTCAATTTGCCATTTAACATCAGTATTTTGTTACTAATAACTGCCTTAACACCCTTAATACATTTAAGCAAACCTCTTATGAAATAACTGCTATAAATAACAAAACAAGATAAGTTTGTTTTAAAAACTTGTAACTTAGACTAAAGAAAAGGGAACTTGCATGAAATACACAATGATTGGCTTCGACTGACAATTCCCTTCTAAAACAAGAGAAGGTTCAATAGTTCCTACACCGGGAAGTAGCTGCAAAAACATCCTTGTATATTAAAAAAAGACAGAAGTTTTGCAAGTCTACAGCACATGCTTTCAGTGTAAGAAAAAAAAAAAAAGAATAAAGGAAAGAAATTTTGTTGTGAGGGGAGGAAAAGAGACAAGATATAGGGAGGAAAGAGAAAGATATCTGATTACAGAATCACAGAATAACCAGGTTGGAAGAGACCCACCGGATCGTCGAGTCCAACCATTCCCACCAATCCCTAAACCATGCCCCTAAGTACCTCATCCACCCTCACCTTAAACACCTCCAGGGATGGTGACTCTACCACCTCCCTTGGCAGACTGTTCCAATGCCTAACCACCCTCTCCGTGAAGAATTTTTTCCTTATCTCAAGCCTAAATCTCCCCTGGTGGAGCTTGAGGCCATTCCCTCTCGTCCTGTCCCCTGTAACTTCGGAGAAGAGCCCAGCACCCTCCTCTCCACAACCTCCCTTCAGGTAGTTGTAGAGAGTAATAAGGTCTCCCCTCAGCCTCCTCTTCTCCAGGCTGAAAAACCCCAGCTCTCTCAGCCGCTCCTCATAAGGCCTGTTCTCCAGCCCCTTCACCAGCTTCGTTGCTCTTCTCTGGACTCGCTCCAGAGCCTCAACATCCCTCTTGTGGTGAGGGGCCCAGAACTGAACACAGGATTCGAGGTGCGGTCTCACCAGTGCCGAGTACAGGGGGAGAAGAACCTCCCTGGACCTGCTGGTCACACCATTTCTGATCCAAGCCAGGATGCCATTGGCCTTCTTGGCCACCTGGGCCCCTGCTGGCTCATGTTCAGTCGGCTGTCAACCAACACCCCCAGGTCCTTCTCCTCCTGGCAGCTTTCCAGCCAGGCTTCTCCTAGTCTGTACCTCTGCTTAGGGTTGTTGTGCCCCAAGTGCAGGACCCGGCATTTGGCCTTGTTAAACCTCATGCCGTTGGTCTCAGCCCAGCAGTCCAGCCTGTTCAGGTCCCTTTGCAGAGCCTCCCAACCCTCCAGCAGATCAACACTTCCACCCAGCTTGGTGTCTTCTGCAAACATGCTAAGGGAGCACTCGATGCCTTCATCCAGGTCGTTGATAAAGACATTAAACAGGACTGGACCCAGCACTGAGCCCTGGGGAACCCCACTTGTACCTGGCCTCCAGATGGATTTAACTCCATTTACCACCACCCTCTGGGCCCGGCCATTCAACCAGTTTTTCACCCAGGAGAGTGTGCGCCCGTCCAAGCCAGAGGCCGACAGTTTCCGAAGCAGAATGCTGTGAGAAACTGTATCAAAGGCTTTACTGAAGTCCAGGAAGATACATCCACAGCCTTTCCCTCATCCAAGAGTTTAGTCACTTGGTCCTAGAAGGTGATCAGATTACTCTGGCAAGACCTGCCTTTCATGAACCCGTGTTGACTGGGCCTGATCACTCGGTTCTCCTGCAAGTGCTTCATGATCGCACTCAACATCACCCGCTCCATGACTTTCCCTGGTACCGAGGTCAGACTGACAGGCCTGTAGTTTCCCAGATCCTCCCTGCGCCCCTTCTTATAGATGGGCACGACATCAGCCTCCAGTCCAGCGGAACCTCCCCAGTCATCCAGGACTGTTGGAAGATGATGGAAAGGGGGTTGGCCAGCACATCCGCCAGTTCCCTCAAAACTCTTGGGTGGACTCCATCCGGCCCCATAGACTTGTGGGCGTCTAGCTGGGCAAGCAAGTCTCTAACCACCTCCTCTTGGACCTTGGGAATCTCATACTTCTCATCCAACCCTTGGGGTTGTGCACAGAGGGAACAATTTTCCTTACTGTTAAAGACTGAGGCAAAGTAGGCATTGAGCACTTCAGCCTTGTCTTCGTCCCCTGCTACTCTTGTTCCCTCTGCATCTACTAGGGACTGGAGATTCTCCCTAGCCCTCCTTTTACTGTTGATGTATTTGTCGAAAGACTTTTTGTTGTCTTTCACAGTCTTGGCCAATCGCATTTCTAGTTGGGCCTTAGCCCTCCTGATTTTTTCCCTGCACGTTCTCACTTCCTCCCTATAGTCCACCCAGGATGCCTGCCCCTTCCTCCAGAGGTCATAGACCTTCCTCTTCCTATTGATGTCTCTTAGGACCTCCCTACTCAACCACGCTGGTTTCTTACCCCGCCGGCTACTTTTCCGGAACTTGGGGACAGCTTTCTCCTGAGCTGCTAGGAGTTCCTTCTTGAAGAGCGCCCAGCCCTCATGGACACCTTTGCCTTCAAGGAGCGCCTCCCACGGGACTTTTCCAACCAGCCTTCTGAACAGCCCAAAGTCTGCTCTCTGAAAGTTGAGGGCAACTGTTCTGCTAACCTCCTTCTTCATCTCACCCTGCACCGAGAACTCTATCATCTCATGATCGCTTTGCCCCAAGCGTCCTCCAACCTTCACATCCCCCACCAGTCCTTCTCTGTTCACAAACAGCAGGTCCAGGAGGGCACCGTCCCTTGTTGGTTCGCTCACCAGCTGTGTGAGGAAATTGTCTTCCACACACTCCAGGAACCTCCAGGACTGCTTCCTTTCTGCTGTATTATACTCCCAGCCTATATCTGGGAAATTGAAGTCTCCCACAGAGACTAGAGGTAGCGATTTTGAGACTATACTCAGTTGTTTGTAGAAGAGCTCATCAGCTGCTTCTTCTTGGTTGGGTGGTCTATAGCAGACTCCCATCACAATCCCTTCCTGCCCATGGACTCCTCTGATTTTCACCCACAGGCACTCAGTCCCATCCTGACCGTAGTCCAGCTTGAGGGTATCAATGCCCTCTCTAACACAGAGGGCTACCCCGCCTCCTGTTCTGCCCTTCCTGTCCTCCCTAAAGAGTTTATACCCCACCATGGGTACGCTCCAGTCGTACGAGTCATCCCACCACGTCTCCGCAATGGCAACAACATTGTAGTCTCCTTGCCCTACCACAGCTTCCAGCTCCTCCTTCTTATTTCCCATGCTGCATGCATTAGTGTAAATGCACTTCAGCTGGGCAGGTGTAGCTACAGCCTTTGTAATAGGGCTCCTCCCCAACTGAGCAGTCCTTGGCTTAACTAAGGCCACAGTGCCAGTTTGCTGCCTACCATCCCCAGCTGCACTCACCCCCTCTTGCTTAGTGGTGATATACCGGCAGGCATCGCCAGCACACCCCCCCTTTGCCTCTGAAGTCTCCCCTCCAGGCTCACTCCCATCCTGCCTGGCCTCCATCCCCTCCCCCTCACATCTAGTTTAAAGCTCGATTTATGAGCTTAACTAGGTTTTTGGTGAGGGCTTTTGTCCCCCTAGGAGACAGGCGTGTCCCATCCCTGGTAAGAAAGCCTGGGGGTGCGGGGGCCTCCCCATGATCAAAGAACCCAAAGCCCCTCTTCTCACACCAGTCCCTAAGCCATTCATTAATCAGTTTCTTATTCCTCATTTCCTGCTCCTGATTCCTTAGTATTGGGATGGAGTTAAATATTACCTGTGCCCCAGAGCCCTCGATCATTCTCCCAAGTGCCTTGAAGTCCCTTTTAATGGCTTTAGGCCTTCTACATTCTATTTCTTCATTACCAGTTTGAAAAACTAAGAGCGGGTAGTAGTCTGTATCTTTGACCAGGGAAGGGAGCTTTCTAGCTCACTGATGCTCCCGGCAAGCAGCAGACCTCCCTATGGAGCGGGTCTGGCCTACAGATGGGACCCTCCATTCCTTTGAGAAGGGAATCCCCCAAGACAATCACCCTCCTCTTCTTTTTAACCGAGGATGTTTTTAAGGCTGTGGGAGGATGATGGAGTTTTGGAAACATTTCTAGGCTGTGGGTGCAGCCCTCTTCATCTTTAGGGCTTGGATGCACCCTCAGCACCTCATATTTGTTCCCCAGAGAGATCTGGGGGTTAATTGCCTGGGTGGGGGGAGCAGGTTTCCTTCTCCGGACGGGAACCTGCTGCCATTCCCCCTCTCTGTCTCTCCCGGCCTTGCAGCTTACCGGTGGGTGGTGCTCAGTTTCACTGGCTCCGGCAGCCTGTGAGAGGGTCCTGCTCTACTCCTCTATCTCCCTCTCACACTCCCTGATGGCCCTCAGCCTAGCCACTTCTTTCCTCAGCTCTTCCACCATATGAAGCAGTTCCCCTAGCCGAGCACAGCTTCCACAGGAGGAGCCTGAGCCAGAGGCGTGAGCCACTATGGGAGGGGGGCACTGCCTGCAGCCCAGGGTCTGGGTAGCTGCATGTGCCCACCGGGGCTCCGTCTGGGTGGCAGCCTCCACCACGCTTGGTGTGGCCTTAGTCTTTCATTGGGTACCCACCATTTTCCTCAATCTCTTCCGACCGTGCTCCAGCCCCTCCCTGCTCGAACTGCCGCTCAAACTGCCCTGTTTTAACGCGCCCCGCTCCTCTCCCCCTGTCCTCCCTCAGGGCCGTTTAAACCCCCCGCGGTAGCGTCCGGGCCCGCCCCTCCCGTCAGGCCCCGCGCGGGAGCGGCCCCTGAGCCCGGAGCCCCGCGCCGACCCCCGATCGAGTGTTTGAGGCTGCTCCCCGCTCAGGGAAGCGCCCCAGCGCCTTTAGGGGCCACCCCACCAAGGAACTCCCTGTCCCGTCGCTGGATGCAGCTGAATAAGCGACAGCAGCCCCGATTCCACCATTGTATCAAGGAGAACAAATCTGCACAAGCACTGTAACCGAGCTCTGCTCACCCCTACCCTGAATGAACCTGCGGAACTATTTACTGTTCTATTAAAACATCCCTCCCCTCCACCCCTCTCATTTTTCAGCGTGTACCATTTTGCATCCACCACAAAATGAAATTAAAATAAAGCTACTGAATGATTCACGATTTTTTTTTTTTTTTTAACAAACGCCAATAATTTCTTCCCCATCACAGAGCTCTACAGTGTTGAATATGAGATACAAGAAATGGCATAAGAACTTGGGACAAACTCTTCAGGTCTACATTGCCCCCAACTCGCTCTACTCAGCTCCCCACTTTATCTGTTACCTGGCTGATCAGCAGTGATAACTATCGGAATAACTGCAAGGCTAATTATGCATCGCAGAAAAGATCTTTCCAGAGAGTGATAGTACATGAGGAAAGAAGCCAAGTATTGATCTCTTTTAATGACAAGTCCAATCCCACAGTGTAAGAACAGGTCTGTGAATAAGGGCATTGAAAACACCTCAGGTGAAATTGTTGATCCATGCCCCGCGTGCAAGTCTAAAATGTGGCCCTTCTGTAAGACCCTCTTTCTCCAGACAGGAAAGCCTCCTCTGTAGTGCATGCTGCACCTTCTGAAAAGGCTTGTGCAGATGAACGGGAGACAACACCTACACGGGAAAAGACTAGCAACTCTCAGCCTTGGAGGAGGCCTCCTGCAGCTTTAAGATGTGCTGTCCAAATAGCAACACAGAGTAACCTCTCCTGCTTCACAAATGAAATTATTTGGAAAATACACAATGAAAAAGCCCTTAGACTGAAAGGGAAAAGGGAACAAAATCAATCAGAATAGCTTCAGATTAAAAACAAACTCACTATTTTGCTTACAAAAAGCAGTGGAACAGAGGCATATTTACAGAATGCATTTTTACACCTTCCTGCAGGACAGAGTATTCCTGTATTAAAGGCTTTCTATGGAAAATAAAACATGGCAAAGCTGCTTTCTAAAGGATGCATTCCCTCTCTGCTTTGTAAAACAAAAATAAAATCTGTTTGTTCATTAAAAGCACCTGAGTAGCTGCAGGATGAATTGCCATTTTAATGTGGGTTGCAACTCATTTCCTTCTCTGAGTCCAACAAGACTATGAGTTGATGCTCAATGGAGCATTTACTTGAAAGACAGGAGAATGAATGGTTGAATTATCCTCTCCCCAGCTGGACACCAGGAATAACAAAGAAAAGCGTATGCAGGAAACACACAGATGACAAAGCAACTGTCTTTTTTACTTTCCAGCGATGACATAAAACTCAATATCACCCCTTAAAAGGGGCTGAAGCCTGATATTTGTGGAGAGGTTTTGCCTGGAAAGTCATGCAAAAACATTTTCAACTGAGTGCAGTTTGGCATATAGGTGATACAAACGCAATTCATTAATGCATCCTCACTTCCAAAAACACACACGCTGCAGTTTTAGCATGAAATCTGGTGGAAAACAAGTCTCAACCTAAGATTCGAGGAATATTCCAATTTCAAAGCTACTTCCCAGAAGCAGTTGGAAATTCAAACCATAACACTGTGACTGCCCCTTAGTTGTTTAACATTGCTATAGAAGTTCTTGATCAATTCTAAAAATCTAGATAAAGCATGAATATTTTATTGTAACAGACCAGGTGGAAAGGAGGCATGAACTATTCCCTCTACCTATACACCAGTCTTCACCATTGCTAGAGCACTTATTTTAGAAAAAGGAGTTTGGTACAGTTTTCTAGCCCAGCTGAGGGATTGCAAACCCACATCTTACTGCAGGCTTGTGTTAATCCCAGGATGTGTCATTCATGCAAAACAGTGAAGATGGGAGATACGCATCCATTCTAAGCAAGAATTTGGTAGTCTATGGGACAGAAGACATTGGATATGCAGAAAACTGCTTAGAGCAGTCAGCTAGGAAAAGAGGTGACCGATGCCCTTTATTATCAACAAATGTTTGACACCCACAGCCTGGCAGAAGACCCATGAAATGGGACAAAATTTCAGTAGTCCTCTTTCCACAATACACCTGCTTGCTAGCAGTAAGGTTTTGTTTCTCAGTGAGCTTGCGCATGCTTGTCTCTCTACATTGGCCCACAAAACCATGTCTCAAGCCACCCAGTTCTCTCTATGCCCTGTTCTGGGAGCCACAGATAGCACAGGAACTCACCTCTCCTCTCTAAAGGCCAAGTGCTTAAAGCCTAGACCTGAAAGTCTCTAGTTTCTAGAGACCCCAATCATATGCTGGGTCAGGTACTTAGAATCATATTTCAGATCATTGAGTATACATTAGAAAATATAGCTTTCACTTACTACTGACCTGAATCATGTTTGAACAAGTGACATTAGGTGAACAGCTCATGTGTTTCACTGTCAGACTATGAGTCATCAAGACCTTAACTTCTCAAATTAAAAGACTGAAATATTTTGCTGAAGGCCAAAACCTAAGTTTTTTTAAACTGTCTATGAAGATTTCCTTGTTAATCAAATTAATTAATTTCTGACTTTCCTACTTAAACTTGCTGCATGATTTGTCTGAAACAATAAAAGCAATTCAAAATTAACTTTTAATATGCTAGACAGAGATAAAAGATAATTAGTTCATAAGTGATTTTGGTTTCATCAGGCTTAGCAGGGTCAATAGAAAACATTTAGGTTATGAAACTCCACTTTATTTTTAAAAGTGAGTAGTCATCATAGATTCATGTCTTATCTACTGCCTCTATAATCAGGATAACTAAGCTGTTGTAGTTGCCTTTGTTTACCAAATGTACTGGTGAACTCTTTCAAGTGGCCCTGGAGGTGGCTTAAACACAGTTATGAATCCACATGGATCTGCCATTAAATGTTTCATAAACACAGTTATGAAACCACATGGATCTGCCATTAAATGTTTCATAAACACAGAAGAACCTTACTCTACCATTAAAAATATACAGGGCTTGTTTCATTCCTTCTTTTCCAAGTTGTACAGACAACTCTTGAACCTGATCAGATGGCAGGAAGAACCTCAACAGCAAGTTAGGCATTGAGTATGTCATTTTTACAGTTTTCTGGTTCAAACACCTCAGCATATCTTTAACCAGCAAAGAAACCCAAGAGAGATTAACATTAAACATATTTGTTTACCAAACTGGGACCTAAGTTTCAAGTTGTACAGCTCTCTCAAATCTCCCTTGGCTTTGTAAAGACTACCTTTCAGACCCTCACCTTTCATTGCCACACACATGGTTTTTATTTAGATAGTATTGAAGGGGCTTTGCGTAGAATCACATTTTCTCCTCATCGCACTTATTCACAACAGAAAGTCACCATCTGGAGTCATAAAACAGACAATCCCATGAGGGACCCTGTACACAAATGGCAGGAGACTTCAGACTCCGGACTGGACAAATTGCTGTGGCTCAACATGAGTCTTCTGCAGTGTGAATGCAGGTTTGCATTCACAGTCAGCCAAGCGCCATTCATGGATTTTGTTCAGCTAATTAATTCTATCCAATGTCTACTCACTTCTCACAGTGTTGTGTTGTATGGAACTGCCAGAACAAAATGGTCCTGGAAATAGCTGAAGGTTATGAGATCGTTATTGGGTTTTGGGGGAGTTGCTGTTTCTTGGTATTTATATTAAAAAAAAAAAGACACAACAAAAACAAGAAACCAAGAGCCCAGTTTTCTTTCGTACGCTGCCACCTTGACACATCATCAGCAGTCACCTCTGTAGGACAGACTACGTGTACCTCACCAGAAGAGAAACAGGTTGCACTTTGAAAAATCCTGGCTGCTTTTACAATAGAAATTTCTGCTTTTATGGAAGAAGCCAGTTGTAGAATGGAACAGTCTTTCTAGACAGGAACAGACACAATGCAGCTTGCTGCTCTGTCCTCACTGCAGCACTCCAGCCAATGTTTCATTTATTACACTGAAGTATGACAAGTGACATTGTACAGCTGCCATTCCCCAGGATCTTCACAAAACCAGGAAGTACCTCAACAAGCTCTTCCAGCAGACAAAATTGGAAATGGCCAGACTGCACCAGAAAGATGCAATTTGTAGGGATTGTGTTTGGAACATTATCTTGCATCCTATTACACATTCCCCTCCACATGTAGAATTTGGTAGAGGTCATAAGTGCTGATAATTCTGGTTACAGAGCCTGTTATTTTTGGCACCTTAAGTGATCGGCTGTAGGACGTTGCTATGAATACTACAGCTATTTGCCCTGTCCTTAAACAAAGTAAAAACAGAGAAGTGCTTTCCACCTCTCCAGAGCGAGACCAAAGGGTGGGACGTGCTGCCCTGAGAGAGCAGGCAGCTCCCAGCAGGTACCAGATCAGAACTGTGGGAGTCTCACCCTCAAACCTGACTGGGAACCACCCAGCCCCCCCAGTTTGAAGCTCTGCAGTTCAGAAATGCTTTGGAGCCTTGTTTCCTATGGAAACAATGCAAATGAATTCACATGCTGTGTGAGATTGCTTCTGTCAGCCAGTGCTTTTTAGTCATTTTGAATCCAATGGCCAATTTCTGTTAAATCTGACAACATGAAGTCACAGAGGTTAAATACCTACACATTCCATGGAAGGGTGGCCAGCAAAGGAGAATAATCCCTATCAATTACCTCCTGAGAGCCTGTACCTGAGCCCAACTAGTAACAGGCAGATCTGGAGTCTGCACAGAGTAAATCCATTACTGATACTTCCAACAATAAAAGCTTTAGCTGTCAGTAGAAATCCAAACCCCAATACCTATTCCACATGAAAACCTGACTTAATTAGTTCTGTCAGTAATAGAGCTGCTGTACCAACTGTGTCTGCAGCACACCAATTAACTCTTTCATATCTATTTCCTGTAATTCATATATCATTCCAGATAATTTTTCCTTGAAACAAAATCTTTCTGCATTAACTTTTTCTGCTCCCTGCTTCAACAAAAGCATCATGTTGGTGAGATAAGACTTTTAATTCTAACAGGATTTTTTTTTGTAGTGAACCTTTGCATTCGTGTGGTCATTAACAATTGTGGGATCAAATAGGGAACAGAAGGAAGTCCCTCTGCCTTCTTTCCCAAACACCTGTGTATTCATCTTTGGTGGAATAGACAAGCTTGGAGCTGCCCAGCTTGTAACCTACTGCTGAGTGAAAAACTACTCCAATTTCTATCAGTCTTGAGGGAGGTTGGCCCTGTCTGATTCAACTTGCTGTGGTCAGTTAGAATGCTGGAATGGTGGTATAAAGAGCTCATATAGCCTCTGTCAGCTGTGAGAGTGAGCATCTGAATCACCTTGGGCTTCACTTTATTTGTTTGGCTTTTTTGTTTTAGCAATAACTAACAAAAGCTGTGTTGAAACCATCAGTCATCTGCATTATTGTATTGTGCTTGTAAACATGCAATTTACAGCTGGGAAAATAGCTTCCTTTATTGCTGTGTACATGAGTACATATAATCGTCATAAAGTGAGTCTACATACTATGCCAGCATACTGGCACATAATAGCATCTCCAAGTTTACAACAAAACACATTATTAGTTATAATATCCTTGTCAGAAATCATGATCATGACACACTGAGTCTTGGTTTTATTATTAAATTTATTTTTTAATTTCTACAGCTGTTACAACCTTTATAGGGCAAAAGGTCAAGGACCAAAGTGAATTCTGTACTTCCCTGACAAAGGTATTGCCTAGTCTTTGGACCACTGCTTTTTCAAAAGGAAAATTTTCATATTAAAAAGCAAATAAAAATAAAAGTGTAAGGGTCCAGGTACTAAGAGACGAGATGGAGTTGATAGTAATGTAAATGTTTATTAAACGTGCATAGGAAATCAGGTAACTAGCCGGCCAGGGTTGCCCCAGACAATGGAGGACGACCCCGAGTCAGTGGTCCAAGGGATATATTTATACTCACACAGACACATGCAATTTCCATACAGACTTTTGCAAGTCAGATAATAATCAGCTAAGTTTACATAGTTATCTCAGTTCAGCAATTTTCAAGGTTGCAGTTTACAACGTCCTGTTCTTTCTCAAGTAGTTTCTAAGCCCTTCTTCCTCCCTTCTTCCTTATCTCTGAGCAACTTGTTCCTTACTTGCACAATGCCACATTCTTTGAGCTGGCTAATTATTAACTTTTGCTGGGGCCCAAGTCCTCAAGTAAGGTGATTTGTGATCCTAACAAAAGGAGCAACAAGAAGGAAGAGACAACTTGAGGTATGAAAAATAACCTATCAAAATTAAATCAGGAAGCTTTGGCTCTATCTCATGTTCAAAACAGTATTCCAAGCACAATGCATCTTCCTCCTTCTCAATAAATTCCTCTGGCAGCTGGCTGCACAGCTTTTTCATATTTTTGATCTTTTACTTTTAGCTGAGTATACCAGCTGGCTCTCTGTCTCAACACTCCCCAAAAAGTCATCCTCAGTGTTAAGATCTTTTAGCATTCAGTTCATTATTCTTTCTCTCATTTTTACACAGAACTGAACTCAAGAGAACAAAAAGATCCAGATCAACACTTCCAACTCCAGCTTGCTCACAAAAGAAATTTGCCAAATTTGCTCCTGAAGCAATTCAACACTCTACAGTTTGGAAGCACTACATTGCTGATTAAATGTTCTTGCATTTGCAGATTGTTAATCATTGGTGGTTTCTCCAAATATCTGGTAATTTCACTTCCCTATTAGTGTTTCAGCCTTTTTTTCATTAAACATTTCTTCCTATGTACAAAATACCTCTTAGCATAAACATATTTCTTCTTGCATTGATCTTTCCACACTAAGCGTTCACTTTCTTGATCTGTTTTTCCATCTTGTATGTTAAGCAGACTTAAGTACTCATGCTGTAAGTGTTTACACATATGCTAGACTACACTTGCCAACTATCCTACTGCCTTTGAAGAGACACTTGAGTACAAAAATAAGGGTCTGAAGACAGTGGCCTTATTTCACACAATGACGAAACATCTCCTCACAGGATAACACAGCATAAATAACACCACTATATTATCCCTGACCATCTCAATGTTAAGATGTAGGCTTTGGAAAGGGGTGAAAAAGAGAGGCAGGTAGAAAACCTGCAAAGGACTGCTGTAGATTTCTGTATGATTTTCAACACATTCAGGTTCTCAAAGGGCTTATACTATACTCCTTTGAAAAAACTGTGGCTTGAAAATCATTCAGTAAAACAGACTTAGTGTTGTCCTTGCCTCTTCTGCCCTCAGTGAATTTTAAAGTATTAGAATCATAGGATAGTTTGGGTTGGAAGGGACCTTAAAGATCATCTAAGTCCAATCTCCTGCCATGGGCAGGGACACCTCCCACTGCATCAAGCTGCCCGATGCCCCATCTAACCTGGCCATGAACACCTCCAGGGATGACAAAGTACAGCATTGTGCACCTATTGCAAACACACTTTTACAGCTCAAGCTGTGCAACTGAAGATGAAATGACAGTTTTGGTTCTACCTTCTACCAGTGCCTGTATGTTAGCTTATATGGAAGAAGTTTTAACACCGTAGTAGCCATTTGCCTTTGGGTTACAAAATAATCACTGAAGTGAAGAAGTATCTCTTGCTAGAAACTGGGACAATATCCAAACTAGTGTGTTTTGATGAATGCTAACAGAGAACCATGACTTAAACAGTATAAGCCTCACTTTAAAATAAACACTTTTTCCAAAATGTAATTTTATCTTTTCACCTTAGATTCTCAGAGCCCACAGTACTAGTGATTATCTTCCCATGGTTTGGCAAGATGCAACACTGTCATTTGTTACAGATGCAAGTTAAAGCATCTGTCCTGTTTCTCCAACTGTTTCTCTCTTAATCCTTAACTAGAACATCTTAACTTAAGGTAAAACTCTACAGTCATGAGGGAGAAAATGAACATCAAAAGCATTCTATGACTAATTTCTTAAACAGCTCCAAAGTATTCTTGATATGCATGTAATTGTGGCTGCCTTATGCATGACAGACATCAAAATCACGATAGAAGTGTGACACTAGTCTCAGCAGCACTGAGAATAACTCTTTACGATCCTAAACAGCTTGAATCACAGAAGAGAAGTTTCAGGCTGTAAAGCTCAGAGGGGTACTCATGCTGACACTTGATGCCATTTTAAGAACTCAAACATCTTCTTTGTACCTGAACTGAAGCCACTCTTCCCTTTTATATTTTCAGAGCTTTATGATCCCCTACTGTCACAGAAATTGTTATTTCCTGATATTTAGTACTGTTTCTATGCCTTGTAGCAGCTAATCATAGCAGACTTCCTTGGCAACATCTGAAGAAGCCTATAAATACACATTAACTAAGGTAAATAGTAAAAGGAACTGCTTGAATCAGTTCATACTTAAAAGCTGCTGCACTTAGTGGCTGTTCCACGGCTCTGGTCTCCTGACAGCACGCTGCTAGCCCACACTGCTGCTGGGGAGCAATACGCCAGCCCACCCCAGGGCTTCGTGCCTGCCACCACTGCTCCCAGTCAGCGCTCCTGGGCACTGCAGGTGGGGACAGCCCTGACCCTGGCTCTGGGCCCTTGCTCATCCCCCGCTCCCCATTTCCACGCTGCTCAGAGTGACCTGGCAGAGGGCCAGCACACCGCTTTCTCAAACATCATAAACCCCAAAGGCAGACACCCCCTGCACCTTCTGTCCTTCACTGCCGCAGACAGATCATCAACTAATTATACAAATCAAATAGATATAGGCAGTGATAGAAAGAGACAAATGTCCAAACACAGTGCTATAGAGCTCTACATCTGTGTGATCTGATTAAAACAACTTTCAATCCCCTTGGCTTCAGATCTTCTTGACAAAAAGAGGAATAGAGACCAATATTCAGTTTAATTTCAGGGCCTTAGCGCAGCTTTCTTGGTCCTTTCTCTCTCCCTTAGCAATGTAAATAGTCTGTACATAACCAAGTAAATCATCCAAATCAGCATTCCTGCAGGTATCTCCATCACAAAATAGTATGATTTAAGCTATGATTAACTCAAACAGATATCAAGATTTTTGCAGAGGAAAATGGATATAAGCTGCCATGCACCACAAGTCAATTTAAATGCAGATTTCAGGTATTTGTTATTCTTAAGTATCCTTATAGTTTTAAAGTGGACTCTGGTAAGTAAATGCTTTGTCTTGACTGCACCCAATCTTATTTTTTCTTTCTTGTTAAGGAGAATGATGTTCTAAACCCGAGTTTTTTCTTTTGAGAATAATACAGGAATAAAGTTTAGTAAGTGCCAACTGTCTAAATTCTACAGAAAAGCGTACACAAAGCACCTGAGAAAAGGAAGCACAGAAAAATAAGCAATAAATGCTATGCATTGTTTTCTAAGAAAAAGGAGAGCTTGACATATTTTAGGGTAAGATCCTCATGAAAACTAGGCTTCGACATCTTGGGCTTTTACCCAGAAATATTGTAGCTTAAATGTTTAAATTTAACCAAGAACACTTTCCCTTCCACATGCAGGAGTCCAAAGACACGGAAAGAAGCAGTTGCACTCAGTTATGCAAGAATCTGTCAAGATAGTAACAGAGATACTAAAGTATGATGGTCCAGAAGGCAGCATAAGCCACAAGGATTCACTTTAGCCCAAATATTAACACCAAAGGACTGAAAACAGTCTTAAGACATTTGTGTGACTTCCAGAGTGCTTTCTGTATACAAGAATTTCACCCTTCACTGCATTTCTCTGCATTCTTCCTCAAAACTTTTCCCATATTATTACTAACAAGGAGACTTTAATGATGGCCACAGCATGCTGGCTGATAGGATGTACTAAATCTCATCATTATTCTTGTCAAAGAATTTATTATCAGTGAAATATTATCAATGAGACATAAGAATTGAATTCCAACAAAATTAACTTTTACTGCTAACATTTGTCTCTGTTACTCGGTCCATATCTTCCAGTATTAAGGTAATGTCCATTTATAAAAATATATGGGCACACAGCAACACCTAAGCTCTGAACAAGCTGTCTTGAGCCCTCGTAGCTGCCTCAAAACCTCTAAATGGGCCATATGAGCCTACAAAGAACCACCTGACTTCCAGTCATATCCATGTATAATACATGACCTGAGATAAAATTATCCTGTAAATTCTGTTTACCCGAGTTTTGTCAAATAGATGCTTAAAGTCACCCCTGCAGCAACACAGAATTTGATGGAAAAGATGGGCCTGATCCACAAAGTCTTTGCATAGTTTTTTGGAGATGCTTTACAAAGTATGTGCTAGGGCTGAAGCCGCATCCCAAATCACTCATACTCCCTCTGCAGCAGAGAATCTTAACGAAGTACTCAAAGCCTCCTATTCTTCAGTGAAGAGTCAACTGCAACCAAATTCTCTAAACAGAAAGCCCAGAGGACTATTTTTACTATTAAAATACTTAATACTGTGACATAACAATTGCCATTTGAACCATAAATGAAAAAATCTTGCTTTGTTTTATACCTTCCTAAACATACAACTATATATCTTTAGTTGTTCCTCAACCAATAGATTCAAGGTCCTAGACAAATTACAGCAAAATCTCTCTCTAGCAAACTCTTATCTGACCAACAGTACCCAACCCATTCCATTCTCCACCAGAATGAACAGTGACAAAAATTGGTAACCAACAAGCAATATTTAAACTTTCAAACAAGATCATTCTTGCTGTGTCATTCTATCTCAAATATCAGAGAGAAGGCAAAAAGAGAATCTTCAAATACAAGTTAAATACCTCAGGATTGTTTTCATGCCCTCTACAGCAAAAGAAATGCTAGAAATTAATGAAATGCTCTTCCTTAAATCTGTGAAGCATCAGCATCTTCCATTAATTACAGAGGAATAAAAAAGGTATCTCACACCTTTAGCAGTACAAGACGCTTCTCAAAAAAGAGAAAACAAAGCTTTACCACATGTTGAAGATGAAATCCTTTTTAATATCTGTTAAAGCAGCTTTCTGAACACCCTCAAAGTGCTATTGGATCACACAGCAAAACCATGAGTCCCATTTTTATACTTCCTATTTATTTCCTTGATGGCTGACAACCCCTTGTGTTTGTCCTGAGAGTTGCCACTTCCCATTATATGATTTCAGGTAACATTTCTGTGGGAAATTTAAAAGCACAGGGCCTTAGTCATCTACATACACCTCTTGAGCTAATCAAACACCTTCATTGACAGCAGCAGACATATGGACACTTCACATGAACTAGCTACAGTGAGACAAAGGACTTGTATCTTGGAAGGCAAGTTACATTTCTAAAGGCTTTCACACACATTACACACATCAGGAGCTGTAGTAGCAGAAAACACAGAAAACCACTGAAATTTAACAATGGTAGTGTTTTGTTTTACAGGTAAACAAAATAGACAACTAGTAACCAATTAATTTAGGTAGCTGCAGAAACCTGTATGCAGAGAAAAGGAACCACAGGCCTGTGGTTTAAGCTCTGCCTAAGCTGACCGTGATTCTGTCTATGGTCCTGCTTAATGCTGCTGTTTGCATAGAATTCAGGAAACAGTGAGGAAGGCTGTTTTCACTTTTCATTCACCAAGATCTTGGAAGAAGCAAACAAAAAGAAATTTCCATACATATTAGTAGTTCTGTGCAGTAAGACCCCTTCATTGTCCATGGAATAAGAGACATTGACTTGTGAGCATCTCAATCTTACATTTAGTAAATTTCCTCTATTCAGTTTAGCTGCATAGAAGATGCCTTGATCAGGGACATGGTTTAGTGGTTGATAGGAATGGGTGGACTCAGTGATCCTGGAGGTCTTTTCCAACCTAGTGATTCTGTGATGCTTCCAGTAAAAATATAACAGCCTCTCGGCCCTGGCACAGAACCACAACTAATATAGAAGTCATCAACTTCATTACTATCCAGGCCTGAAGTGACAGTTTTACTTCTTTTAAACATTGTAATGATTTGTGCTACTACTTAACAACCAGCATTCAAAGTGTTTCCTTGCATTGTTTCGGTTGCATTATGTAGCATCATTACAAAAAGACAGATAAGACTTCATCTTCTGTTGCATTAGTAGCACCCTAATACAAACATTTAAGAGAGCCTTTCCTTAGGGAAAGGGTGTGGGCTGGTGTTTCAGTGAGGAGGAAAACAGCAGTTAGCAAAGGTACTCCCACTGCCAAGAACACAACCTGCATCCCCTACTATTTTTCAGAATGTTTTCACCTTCCCAAATGTTTGCCCCTAAGCATCTGTCCACAAGCTTTTGAAATCTCAACTTAGCAGAAATAATACAGATGTTGTTCCCCCTGGAGAGTCTATTGTGGGATAAAAGGTAACATATTGCACCTCTGTTTACAGTGACCTCTTCCTTCTTAAATTTGCATCTATTTCTCCTGAAAGAAACTGCTAAACCAGGACCAAGATGGTGCATCGAGTTGATGATTCATCATCCCTTTTCTCTCAATAAACCCAGGATCAATGTTGACCTGGCAATGACTCTGGGTGTTCAGGGAGCAGGGAAGTAGCTGTGCCTCCCCTGTAACTCTGTTCTTGATGGCCTCATGGCAGCCCACAAAGCTCAGAGCCCTCACACCTTGGGACATGGATGGACTCCCTGGTTCACAGGACTCTGTCCCTACACACAGAGCAGTCTTGTTTCAAACTAGGCACCCCTTTGGATTTTCTCCTCTGCTCAGCTCTCATATTGAGAGAATTACTGTGCAGAAAACCTGGCTCTGCATTAGAGACTGAGCACTTTCTGGGGCTGAGCCAGAAACTTCTAATGGTTTTTCCATCCCTACATTCAGGCTCCAAGTTTCCTAATCTAACACCATTAGATTTAGCTATTGCCTGCCTGGGTTTGACTCTCTCACACAGTTGTTGCCTAAGCACCATAGTGTATTGCATCACTATAAATACCACCACTCTGACAGTCACAGAAAGAATTCACATCCAAAAGTCCACTCCCAATCAAGTTTAACATTATTATATTCTTGTTTCTTCCTCTCCTACTGCTGGAATTCTCTGCTCCTATTCAATTTTCATGCACTTATATACAAAAGCCCAATGTCTCTGAAGCCATTAATTATATTTTCTCCACCCGACTCCAGTATGAGACAACAGCTTCACTACCAAGAGAACAAATAAAAAAAAAAAACCCAAACCAAAGTTCATGACATTAAAATAGTCCTACAAATAGTGAGGTGATATAGTGACTTTAGAGACTTGATATTTCAATTTTTGCTACACTACCGGCTCAAATATTTCTATTGTGATGTGTATGTACCAAGGGAACATTTAGTAGACCTGCGCCTGGACAGATGTAGGTTTTCATTTACCTTCAAGGTTATTTTCACAAAAGCATTACATTTTCCTCTTTTATCACAAAGCTGCCAGAGTACTTCAAGTACTTCATCTGTAAATTACAAGTTACAATCTACTGCCAGTGCAGGAAATGGCAGACCATCTTTAGTTACGAACATCACCCTCCCCTCCCTACACTGGGAGGATATTGTAAATTAGTCATTACAGAAAATGCTTAGCCAGACAAGTACTCCACTATACACAATTTGGGAGCTCGTTTTCCTCTCTGAGGATAATAAATTAGTGACAACCTGTAGTTCTCCAGGTAAATCTGAAGAACTGTATTTTTATTATAGGAAATATGGATTTTCTTGTATATTGCTTCTTAACCTCTTCTATTATCTCTATATACCTCCCAGATTTCCTCTCAGAAAAGCTACTCTAATAGGATATAAGCAGTTAGTGTGCAAGTATCTAAGTCTCCAGCTGTCCTCATCCTCATCAGAAGCAGCTGAGCAGGGGAGGCACCTGAGGAACACCAGGCCCAGCCTGCAGGGAGGCTGTGACGCAAAGCTCCAAAGCAGCCCAGAAGCCTGCCCGATCATGTCAAATACAAGCAAAAGCCTAAAACATTCTAAGAAGCAAAACAAAGGTAGGTCCACAGGACCACAGCTGCTACAGTTTCCATTTTCCCTCATCCCAGCAGCCTTGGAAATGGCAGTGGTTTGTTGCTGAGTGGCCTGGCACCACTCCCTGCTCTGTAGTTGCACTGCTGCAATAACTCTGGCAAGAGAATAGTAGCTACCATGTAAGAGAAGATAGGAACCACAGCATCTTCACACATAGAAAGTCACAGACATAAAATTAATCTGCATATTCACAGTAAGAAAGCAAAACAGCGGTTCCTAGACATAAACGCAACTCGAATCCTGTGTTCAGTTCTGGGCCCCTCACTACAAGAGGAATGCTGAGGCTCTGGAGTGTGTCCAGAGAAGAGCAACAAAGTTAGAGAATAAGTCATGAGGAGCAGCTAAGGGAATTGGGGTTGTTTAGCCTGGAGAAAAGGAGGCTGAGAGAAGGCCTTATTGCTCTCTACAACTACCTGAAAGGAGGCTGTAAAGAGGAGGGAGCTGGGCTCTTCTCCCAAGCGGCAGGGAACAGGACAAGGGGGAATGGCCTCAAGCTCCATCATAGGAGGTTCAGACTAGATATCAGAAACAGTCTAACAACATCCTGAATGATGGTCATGAGATAGCTTTTCTGGCAACAGTAGCTCAGCTAAGAGTTGATGCTGCCACTCTTGGTAATTATCCACAAGAACTTGAAAAGGAAACATTTATTGTTCTATTAAACCACTCGATGGCTCCCAGATTTTAAATTTCACAGCAGTTACATTATTTTGACATATGTCAAGCAACACATCAGAAGAAAAAAGCACATGTAAAATTGAAAAGTACCTTTGCATTCTTTCTAGCTGTTTTCAGTATCCCTAAAGAAAATTAAAGCTTCACCCTCTAGCTGTGTATTTTAGTAATGACATTAAAACAACCAGTGGAATTTAGTTTCCTTTTCACTTTCTCAGCTGCAGCTACCCATAGCCCTGAGTCAGAAATAAACTAGGTCATAAGGACAAAAATATTCATTGTAAGATATTATGTTACTAATCAGCTTTATAATAATATGATGCTTATTCTTGCACAGATTTTTTGCAAAGAAAATAGCAAATAGATAACTTGAAATTAATATATGGGTGTATGATAGTGACCAATCAAAAACTGGGAAGAAGGAATGGTAAGTCAACAAATAACAACTAATATCTGCTTCTTGTAAGGCTGCTTTGGTTGGTTGGTTGTGGGGTGTTTTTTTCCTTCTTGACTTGCCTTCTGGAATAGGACAGCATCATTATTTCACATTTTGCCTGCATAAACTGGGTTCTAGAAAGATACCTGTGTCTCACCACCACTCATCCATCAGACAGAATTGGAAGTATGTACGGTCTGCTTCTAGAGTAAAATGTCTTCATCACCATGCATAGTGTTGGAACAGCTGTTTTCATTCACAACCAGCTATACCTCAGGTTTAGTTGAATGGGTATGTGTAATCCTGAATTTAGTACGGTTTGTCTGCTTTCCTCCACTGATGCATCCTTAATGTACCCATCTGACTTGGATAAATCATAACTGAGGCCTTGACTAAGGCTGAAAATAACTGAATTGTAATGGCAAGCCCCCAGATCACCTTCCAGAGGGACACTAGGGTATATAACTCAGAAGAGTTTTTGGCAGTTTTTTTTGCAATCATTCACAAATCAAAACAAGTGAAGCAAATTTCAACACGCCATATATCTAGGCTCACTGTAAATGCGATATTTACCACCTACATTGTTTAGGAAACAAGTACCTAAGAAGAGGGATGGCTTTCAACAATAGTGAAAGGTAAACAACTGGAAAACTGCTCTGACAGTCAAAATCATCTTTTTGGGAATAAGGTACCAAAGCTGATAAAACTTTTCCCCTCACCAATGACAATCAGCAACTAGGCAAACAATCCATTTGCATCAAGAACATGCCCAAATAACTCCAATGAAATAAAGAGTATATTTACTGATTTCAGAGCAAATAAACTCCTCTAATGGAGCATGAACCAATCTGAATCCTAGAAATTATTTAAAATAAAAAGATTCAAGTAGGCAATTTTCAAGGAAAAGTCACTAAAATAGAACAAAACATCACAGCTTCTCTCCAGTACATAAGGAATCTATCATAACAGCATTTCTCTATAAAGTTTGAAACCTTTCCAAAATAGGCTTATTTGTATCTTAGGTCTTAAATTTAAAAACTACTCTTTAAGAAACCTGTATCCATTCTGCCTGGAGTAAAACAGGAAGAAGGCAAAGGATAATCATTTAGAACTGAGACTGTTAAGGATCTTACATCCCTATAGCCAACTAAAAGTCAATACTTGTTAGGCGTGTAAGTGTCCTTGCAGAAATCTCAGCCTGGTTTTTGACACTTTGTATTGCTACCTAATCTCAGAGTTAACTTCACACAGGTAAGACAAAAGCACAACACTATCTGTATAGTAACACATGGGCTCAGCACAGTCTGTTAGGAGCTAAACATCCCCCAGACAAGGCTCATGTTCTGCTCCATTAGACTACTTGACAGGCTATATATGGTTCTTTTACTTGCACCAAGACAGTCATTTGAAGGTGAATGCACCAGAGGAAACTGTGAGCATGCACAAAGTATTCAGACAGAGAAGTCAAACCCAGAATGAATTCCAGCACAGAGATCTGAATGATTTCTTTAACAACTTCTGGAGTTTCTCGCTTTCTCCTGCTCATCAAGGGTCTTTCTGGTGCTCAATGAAGCCTTGAAAGTAGCAGTGTCAATGAAGTGAAAAGAGGAGCCCCAGCAGTTGTTTCATTGAAATACAGAACCCGACTGTATCCGACAGACACTTAGGGAATAGAGCGTCAGGTCAGTTGGGAGCTGGTTACGAGCTGTTTCATCACAGCCACATCAATATTCCCTCAGCAGAATGAAACTGTTGTGTATATTTGCCAGCCTGCATGCCCATACACCCCTTTCAATGCTGCTCATGCAGCAGATTTTTGTAGATTACTACAGTCAAAAAATTAAGCATCAGATTCAGACTTTGATAGCGAGACAGATCAGAAAAAAAACAGATCCACTGAACATGGAGCCAGGTGTTTGCTAAAAAATCTCTTGATTTCAGTATTTTCAGTTGTGGAAAGTCAGCCTAAAATGAAGCATACAAAACACAGGTGGAAACAGTCAGGAAAAGACTGTAAGGGAAAGGTATATCTCTGGTTTTCCCCTTTCATATTCTTTTTTCCCCCTTTTACCTTCACAGGGCTTTCTGGATCTGCACATAAGAAATTTCTGGCTCTCTTGAGATATTAGTTACTCATTCAATCAACAAACATGTATCTGGAGCTTCATTTTGAAATTCATATATTTTCGTTGTGCTGAAATCCTCTGTGGTTTTTCTCTCATTTCTCTTTTGTGTCAGTCTTTCTATTTACTTTTCCTTATTACCTACAGAAAACAGAAAAACAGAAACCAAATGTATTGATTTTCACCTGAAACAAGGTGGGCTATTAAAGCCTCTGGCACCCTGAAGCAGAGAGTGTTTGCATGAAGAATCTGTCCCCCGGAACGCTGCCTCTATAAAGGCATCAACAAGTAATCAAATTCTGGCAACTCCTGAAACTGACTCTTCTTTGACTTTCAGTTTGAATAATTAATTTTCTGTTTGAACTTCTGTCTGGAACGAAGCCCTTATAATGGGGTGAGGATGCTACACTGAACACATGGAAGCCACGGTTTGATGATTTGTTCTTCAAAATACTAAATCCCGGGATAAATTTTCTCTTGCAAGGCATACTTATAGAACAGCAAAACAACGCCATGGAGTTGAAGTCCAGATAAACAGTACATTTGCACAAAGTAAACCTGAGTCACACATGAAAGAAAAATAGTTCCTTGAGTGAAGAAACTAAAGGAAGGGGATTTACTCTGTTCTGATTAAGCAGTTCTTGGATAATTCTTCACCTGTCTTGTAAAATCCACACTTTGAGCGGGGGAATAGTGTGATTGACTCATTTCTGCTGTTGCTTGAAATGTAAATAGAGAGAGAGTAATAAATATTATGTCTTTCAAGATTCTCTTCAAATGAAAAAGTGGACAAACAAAAAAGAGCATTTTCAAAATCCAGAGTAGTAGGATCTGCCCAACAATTCTGGAGGGTGATTGCTTGTCTCTGAGCACAGTAGAAATTACTGTACTTTTAGATATTGGCCCTGGAAGAGGGGACAGGCCTCTTGGGTGGACTACAGGAGGGAAGTGAGATTGTGTAGAGAAAAAATCAGAAGGGCTAAGGCTCAACTAGAAATCAGATTGGCAAAGTTGGTGAAAGATAACAAAAAATCTTTCTAAAAATATATAAATAATAAAAGGAGGACTAGGGTGACCATACAGTCCCTATTGGACGCAGAAGGAACAACAGTGACAGGGGATGAGGAAAAGGCTGAAGTACTTAATGTCTTCTTTGCCTCAGTCTTTCATTGTAAAGAAGGTTGTTCCATCTCTGTACAAAGCTAGAGGAGCAAAATGAGGCTCCCATGATCCAAAAGGAGGTGGTCAGAGCCCTGCTAGCCCGACTAGACACCCACAAGTCTATGGGGCCTGAGGGGATTCACCCAAGAGTATTGAAGGAGCTGGTGGATGTGCTGGACAAACCCCTTTCCATCATCTTCCAACAGTCCTGGAAGACTGGGGAAGTTCCACTGGACTGGAGGCTGATGTTGTGCCCATCTCCAGGAAGGGTCGCAGGGAGGATCCAGGGAACTACAGGCCTGTCAGTCTGACCTCAGTGCCAGGGAAAGTCATGGAACAGGTGATCTTGAGTGCGATCATGAAGCACATGCAAGGGAACCGGGTGATCAGACCCAGTCAACACGGGTTCACAAAAGGCAGATCTTGCCAAACTAACCTGATCGCCTTCTATGACAAAGTGACTCGGCTGCTGGACGAGGGAAAGGCTGTGGATGTGTCTTCCTGGACCTCAGTAAAGCCTTTGACACAGTTTCTCATGGCATTCTGCTACAGAAACTGTCACCTCTGGCATGGACGGGCACACACTCTCCTGGGTGGAAAACTGGTTGGATGGCCGGGCCCAGACAGTGGAGGGAAATGGTGTTAAATGCAGCTGGAGGCCAATGACAAGTGGGGTTCCCCAGGGCTCTGTCCTGGGTCCAGCCCTGTTCAATGTCTTTATCAACGACCTGGATGAAGGCATCGAGTGCTCCCTTAGCAAGTTTGCAGATGACAACAAGCTGGGTGGAAGTGTGGATCTGCTGGAGGGTCGGGAGGCTCTGCAAAGGGACCTGAACAGGCTGGACTGCTGGGCTGAGACCAACGGCATGAGGTTTAACACGGCCAAATGCCGGGTCCTGCACTTGGGGCACAACAACCCTGTGCAGCTACAGACTAGGAGGAGTCTGTCTAGAAAGCTGCCAGGAGGAGAAGGACCTGAGGGTGTTGGTTGACAACCAACTGAACATGAGCCAGCAGTGGCCCAGGTGGCCAAGAAGGCCAATGGCATCTTGTCTTGGATCAGAAATGGTGTGACCAGCAGGTCCAGGGAGGTTATTCTCCCCCTGTACTCGGCACTGGTGAGACTGCACCTCGAATCCTGTGTTCAGTTCTGGGCCCCTCACCACAAGAAGGATGTTGAGGCTCTGGAGCGAGTCCAGAGAAGAGCAACGAAGCTGGTGAAGGGGCTGGAGAACAGGCCTTATGAGGAGCGGCTGAGAGAGCTGGGGTTGTTCAGCCTGGAGAAGAGGAGGCTAAGAGGAGACCTCATTGCTCTCTACAACTACCTGAGGGGAGGTTGTAGAGAGGAGGGAGCTGGGCTCTTCTCCCAAGTGACAGGGGACAGGACGAGAGGAAATGGCCTCAAGCTCCGCTAGGGGAGGTTTAGGCTGGACATTAGGAAAAAAAAATTATGGAAAGGGTCATTGGACACTGGCAGAGGCTGCTCAGGGAGGTGGTTGAGTCACCTTCCCTGGAGGTGTTTAAGGGATGGGTGGATGAGGTGCTAAGGGGCATGGGTTAGTGTTTGATAGGAATGGTTGGACTCAATGATCCAGTGAGTCTCTTCCAACCTGGTTATTCTATGATTCTATGATCTCTGCTTGCCTTGTACACAACTAAGGTTTCCAGTCCTTCACTCAAGACATTTCTTTCCTTATTTGGCAAGACGGGTAAAAACAAGGTGACAGAGCAGCATTTACTGAATTCTGTCAGTCCCTAGTGCTGTCTTGCTAAAGGTCTCTCAGCCCCAGCCAAGATGTTCAACAATTTTAGAGCTTGTCAAAGGCCCTTTCTGCCTTCAAGTTGTATTTTAACAATTCATCTCCTCTGCTCTACATCTTGGTAGTCCAGAGGTAACACCAACTCTCTGCCAGGCATAGATTCCAATGGGCATTTTTCCTACAAGGGTGAGAAAGAGAGAGAAAAAGAAATAGTGGATCTCTGCCAGCTGCCTGCCCACAGGGCTCTACAAGAGTTGGGACGCGACCTCACTCATAGGCATTTGCTGCTAGGCTCTGCCTCCGGTGCAAGGTAATGGGAAATCACGCAGAAGAGAACACACAGAAATACAAGACTGTGGAAAGCAAAAAGGATTAATCCCTTTATCTCTTTGATGATTCTCAGAATAGGAAACCTGATTGAGCCTCCCAGTTCAGGGAATGAATAACATCTGACAGAACAGCTCCAGTACAGAGTAGGTTTTCTCTGTAAGACCTGTTTCTAATCATGCCTAGAAGATGCCAAATAACAGGGAGAACTCTAAGGAGGTCTAAACTCTGCTAGAAGCTAAGTATGTTGAGACGTGAGGAAAGAGATCTAGTAGGAAAACATAATATTCAGAAGACTGATTTTTATGGGTTATGTTTACTATATGAATTAAAGGTAATGCATCAAGCTCTTCTATGATGCAAAAAGCAGGAAGCAGAGATACTAAGAATTACTGCTTGTGGGTAATCCTGCCATTTGAAGCATGCTCGTTGCTCTGAACAGGGATGCTGAGGTGCTGAATTTTTCTCAGCAGACTCGAAACATGCATACACAGGCCTGAGCCAGCAATAGGTGTAGAGGGTTTGACACTGCTAATTTCTTCACCTTGGGAACATGCAATCCCTCAGATAAGATGAGCCTTTTGCTGAGGCACAGCTCCCTCTCAGGTGAAAAATACTGCTTCCCCTTGCTGTTTTGCAGAGTGTTGACAGATAGTTGAATGAGAAATGTTCGCAGACTCTTTATGGAAAGCTTTTCTCTTGTTGTTGCAAACTTCTTATATTAGTCACGATTAATGCAGGAGGAGAACATGAGAGGCCTGCAGCCTCCCAGAGCACCCCACTTTGCTTAAGTTACTTCCTCAAAACTCATCTACACATCCTTCAAGTCTCCTGGATGACAACATGCCTGTGACCTTCTCCCTGCCAGTTTGTGGACTTAAGACTTCTGAACTGGTCAACTAAAATGCTCCCAAGCACACGAAGCATGCATTACACGAGGCAGTCTTGATACCCTAAAGGTCTAAAACACTGGGCAAAAGAATGATGAAGACAAAATTTCCAAGTAAAAACTTACCATGGAAGCCATTGATCTTTTGTAAGAAATTACACTGGGAAAAAAGACATCCTCTGGAAAAAAAAGAGCACAAGGGAAGGGGAAACTGCCTTGAGATTAATTGCTATCAATATTTGCATTATTTCTGTAACTGCATCTGCTAGCCATGGACAAGGACCTCTTGTGCTAACTACTAATCTATTAATTCTGAGGCATATCTGCACAGTGTTTGACAGCCATTGCCATTAGCACATAAGGCACTTTGTGGCCTTACCAAGAGACCATGTTCTCCTTGTTAGCTCTAATTGGCATGCCAGTGATAACTCTTTGCTGTCCGGGATGTCAGAAGAAGCTTTGTATGTTTTGTTATAAATCAATAACTGCAGTGTGGCATCTAAAAAGTTATGAGAACAATAAGGAGATACAAGATATCCCTGTGATATTTCTAATAGGAAAACACGACTATTTCCCAAGGAGTAGCCCACCTCATACCTTTTTGGCTTTTCCAGGTATCACTGCCAGTGACCTTGCTGCCTCTCTTACATTGGCTGTAAATAAGAAAGAATTCCCATGAAGTAAGTGGAATTACATAGCTATAAAACCTGCAAGAGAATAGACTGTATTGTATATAACAAGAACGCAGATAGTGTCTTGTACTTTTGACTAAATCTAAGATTAAATCTACTTTTAGACTATGTTAAAACAAAGAAGAGGAAAGTTCACTTTACCTTGTTGTTGAATGACAACAGATTTCTTTCATCTGCAGTCAGACGTACCTGGTAACTGGCTAATACCATACTGTATGTGTTGGATGTGTATGAACTGCATATTCATAAAAATGAGCAAGATTTTATTTCTTCATGGCTGTACAGAGATGCTTTGCTGAGAAAAATACACAGGACCTGATGCCAGAAACCAAGGTGCTGCACTGGGTTAGAGGACTAGTGAGCCTATTTGCCTTCATCCATCTTTCACTGCTCCTGCACGTTTGCATGTGAATGTGTGTGAGGAGAGGGAGAAGCAAGTTACAATAAGCTATAGCACACTGATATAATCTGTCCCCTTTAACTCTGGAGAGAGGCAGTAATTTAGATATAAAAATGCATTGTGTTGTTGTTTAGAAATGCAAGGAATTATCTAGTGTGACATTTAGTTTCACCTGCTCTTTGTGTATGTGCATATTGCAATACAATAATGTGTCTCTTTAAAAAGTTGCTGTGGAGATACCTCAAAAAGTTGTTCAGTGGGGGAACAAGGGAAAATGTAGGGAGCTATCTAAAACCCGGGGCCCAAACATCCCCATAATGGCACCAAATGGCATCAGAAACCAGGAAGCACAAATTACATACAAAATCAATGCTCTGTGCCAGTTTACAGCATCATCCAAAGATCATTAAGATCATGATTCAAAACATTGTTCAGGCTGTGTCCTTTCTGAGAAGCTGTCATCAGAAAGAACAAAAAAAGCAGTGCATATTTATTGAGTGGAAACTCTTTCAATACATTCTATGAAGCATCAGTAGTAATGGAAAATCTTCTAGAAGGATTTTCCTTTTATCATCCTTAATATTTCCTGATGCCTTATAACATCCTGTCAACCTCAGAATAAGAGAGCCACTTAGACACATATCAACTGCTCATTAAGCTGCCTGTATAATTTCAGCTGCGGGTAAAGGGCAGATTGCTGAGAGCTTCAGATCAACAATATGAGGAGATTCTGCCAAACCTCTAAATTTTTACTTGAGTTCTCTAATAAGAAAAGAACTCTAGTCAGCTTCCACTGGAGCATTTTCCTATTTCATTGACAGACTATGTTAAAGACATCAGCACTGCCAAGACTCCAGAAACTAAGAGTAACAGGGTTTGTCTTACACCCACCACTGAGACAGCAGCCTTGTGGACTTCAAAAACACAGCAGACAGGCATAGCATTATTAAACTAATTACCAAGATCAGTATTGGCTTTCTCTTCTCATACAGTTTGTCTTTCTAATTACGACTACAAATATACAACCTAGATGACCTGTTTCCCATGTATATTAACCAAATACTGAAAGACCTCCCCCATGCAATTCCAGATGCAATCAGCTTGTGGTTAACACAAGTCCTCTTCGGAGAACCACCATTAACTCTAAACACATATTAATTAAGTCCAGAGGTACTTCTTGGAGGTTTTTCATCTCCCTGAGTCAACATAACCTCATCTAATGTCTGGGAGCATTATTCTTCCCACAGTGACATAGCTCTCTGGAGCTCTGCGTTTTGCATATCCCTTTGCACTCACCAAAAATGTACTACTCTTACTTTTGCAACATAACGCACCTGTGATGACCTGTTTGGCACTTCCTTTGGAATTTGTATCCTTTCAAATCGCATCAAAGGGATGAGGATACATTCACCGACCTCTAGCTTCCTCCAGCCACTTCCACAGCAATGGGTAACATTTTCTAGACATTCTCAGGAAAAAAATCATAGAATCATTGAATAGTTTGGGTTGGAAGGGGCCTTAAAGATCATCTAGTTCCAACTATCCCACTAGATCAGGCTGTCCCAAGGCCCCATCCAATCTGGCATGGAGCACCTCCAGAGATGGGGCTTATTTTTATATGTGCTTTTTTAAAGCAGTGTGCTCAGTCTGAATAGTGATTTGGGAGGGGGAAGGGTGTTTGCCTCTGTATTTTGCTTGTTTGTTTGTTTGCCATTCTTAACTGCACATATTTGCATAAAAGAAGAAATGTTGTATCATCTTCTCCCAGAGTTTATTCCCTATCTGAATCCTGTTGATGACAGCTTAATCATTTCCACAGCAACCAAGATCATGACATCAAACAGGGTATAAGCAGCAGGAATAGATTATCTCTCTGGAAACATAGATTCTCTTCCCTGCACATAAATACTCAGAAAAACAAGAGAGAAAAAGAAATACAGAAAATATCTGCCAAAAAAATGTGATTGTTCTAACAGGGAATGGTAATTTTTTTATTTCATTGTCTGTCTGCTGCTTATTAACAGTACAACATTATATTATGTGGTTTAAAACTATATTAGATGACAGACTTAGCACTAGGGATAGAGAACATCCTTGGTCAGAGCTGGTAAGGTGGATTTATATGTAGTTTCTTTGACAGAAACAGCCCGTGGTTTAGGTCGTTGCAAAGGAACTGTTCTTGGTCTGTTTAACTTGAGCAACTTTTGCCAAGTTTGATCTAACTCAGGAAAATAGCTGAACTCATGACCCTAAGGCCTTACTTTTATTAATTTCAGGTGTTTTTACTTTGACGGTATTCCTGTTTGTGATAAAACAGAAATCAAACCTATGTTCTTACTAAGGAGGCACTTTCAATGTAACCTTTCTGAGTAAGCACCTCAAAGTCTGACATTAAAGTTCTTCCCACAAATGAGTAACATGCCAGAATGTAGAATAAAGCCAGCAGACTTGAGCTTCTTGTCTTCAGAGCACCTACTGACAATAAAAGCCTCAGTGTTCAGTGCCCATGTTAAGTATAAATCACTCAGTGACTTGGTTTTGGGAAAAGCAGACCCTTCTCCCGCAGCTCTTTGCCTATACTGTGTATACAATAGAGCACCATGCAGCCTGTAGGCTGTTTGTTCTACTTTCTGCAGCTCCTTAGCTTAATTGGAGCTGTACAGGTAGACAGATATACCTGTATTTCTTGAACCCTTTGGAATGGATCCCAGATGATTGCTTAGTTCAGGAACGGCCAGCTGCATGCAACCCACAATTATTTATCCTCACCTCCCATGCCAAGCTGTGCTGTGGCTCAGGGCTGCATAGGGACTCTGGTGTGTCACACTAGGGTCAGGCACAGGTGTATGGCCATGACAGAAGGAAGAGATAACGGCAAACCTGCAGGTGATGACATTGCAGAAGGAAATGAATGCCTAGAACAGGAATAAACTAAGTAAAACTACCAGCAGAATAGTTTATTGACTGTCCTATATTGTGTTTGAAAATTAATGGCACAGAGGGACAGAGCAATCCTGCTACCTCTTCAAGAGAATAAACCTGAAAAGGGCAGGAGTTACTAAACTTCAGATCCGTGGCCTTCATGTGTGTTGGGAGTAATGTCTATGGGAAACAAAGCTGTGGGCAGGTGGGCTCCCAGGCTGAGGTGGGAGACGCTGAAGAGAAACCAGCGAGCAAGTGTAGGAAGCTGTCAGGCAGGGGCCAGCGTGGAGCAGAGAAAGTCACACCAACATTAACTGTTAAAGGTGCCAGCTCTGGAAACAGCCCCAAAGCAGCATCACACCAGTTAAAGTAAAACCTCTCACTTACCTGCCATGAAAGCAAGGGACAGCCCACAAGATTTCCAGATGGGCTTTTGCCTTTGACCTGGTCTCCCTTATTACTGCATAAAGTGAGCTTATGTAGTGCAAAATGAGACACAACTCAAATTCATCTCACTTCTTCTGTCAGAAAGGATATGGACTTAGATCTTCTGGGAAATTTCAGCTGAAAAGCTGGTGATAAGATTATTACAGAAAGATTTGCACTGGTCTAGGTCAAATGCTACAGTGACATCTCTTGCCACTGGCTGGTAGTCAGATGGGAGCTGAAGATCATACAGCAAGCGTTAGGGACAGGTGAAGAGCAGGAACGTCTCACTGACTAGAATAAGCCATACTGCTGAAACTGGGTGTGAACTCCGGAGTCGTCGTCTTCAAAACAGAAGACAATCTCTTACCCAGATTTTTGGAGAGGACCAAATAGCAATACCTCTTCATGAATTTCACCATGAGCACTCACGTTTTTAAATCTTCTGCTGCTGGAATTGGGTAATAATGTGAGAAATGTGAGCCTCATGACAAACTGCAGGTGGTCAGCTCCTTCAGAAAAAAAAAAAGCAAAAAAAAAAGGAAATGTGGTTATATAGAGTTCAAGGTATTAGAAAGCAAAGGAGCACAACATTTTTCTAATCTTTACACAAGTTCCACAATGATTTTGGGTCTGGCTCATGAATTCTGAAATGTTTTAAGCTTGACATATTCCCTGATGACTTCCTGAGTGCTCAAAGGAATGTAAATCTGCCAGTTTTTATTGTTGGCTACCCACAAATTCAGGTCATTTATTGAAAAGTGCTATACAGGCTTACCCAGGAGTCTGCCTCATCATCTTTCCTACAAAAGGCACTAGGGCAGCCACACATAATCATGTACTCACACAGTAATTCTGTTGCAAGTATTCAAACCTCCATTGTACCATAAGTACATATCTATATATCCATAGATGCATATTTTTTAAAAAGATAATTTGAGACATCTGAAACATGAACGGAACTATACACAAAGCCAGGTACAAATCTTTGATTTGAATGGACAAAACAAATCTTTCTGGCCAACTCTTTCTACAATTCAAACTTTATCATGTTTTTCACTGATTTTATCCTTGTGCTCCAAGTGGCAAATGTTGCTTCCTGGCAGAAGGTATCTTTTCAAATGGCTGGTACAAACTAGCATGAAATCAGTCAGGAGGGTTTTAGCAACAATAAAATATCCAAATTTCCCTTAGAGCAATACTCCAAAGGACTGGGCATTTTTTTGTACACACAGTTCAGTCAAGCACTATAGACAATTTTTGCAAAATCAGTTACTTAGTAACCAAAAGAAAGGTGTGATGTGCAGCACGATTTCCCAATTATTATTACTCTTGTCCCAGTGCACTTTTCATGTTGCCTCTCATTTCCATGTATCTGCTTATTTAGCCATACTGAATAAAGACCCTCTGACCTGTGTAAACAGACATAGCTATGAAGCATCCTCATTTTTTTATCAGTGTTGCTTCTGTGCCATGAAAACATTTAGTTTACTAAGTTATACTCCCAGCTAAGAAGCCCATTATCTAGATTTCAGTGGTGGAGTAAGCCATTTGCTGTAGCTGTTTGCGGAACAGCATGGCATTCCTTTATTTGGAGACAGCGGATGGCCAAAAGGTCTTTGTTCTCTTTATCCACATACTTAAACAGAAGAAAAATGTGATGTTCTCCACTAGAGTATTGAAAGAACTGTAAAACTCAGTGCAAGCCTTTTTTATCTCAAAGCTGCAGGCCACTGTTTCAAATATATTTCATTGTTAGTAGATTGCCCAGTGTTTAGGCATCTAAGATAATCTTTTCACCTCTTTCCTAGTCACAGAAGTTTCTTCCTGAAAGAACTGACACCATATCTATACCTGTGGGCAAAACCTTACGTGCAAAATGCACAGCCTGCAAACCCTACAGCCTTTACCCATAGACAGTGTTGAACACAGGAGGGACTCACTGTGCACTGAGAGTAGCTTCAGCGGGGGCATCGTACCTTAATTCTGATACGCAGCATCTTGGTGGCAGAGCAGGAGGGATGCCTATACAGTTGTGGTCCACACAAACACGTGTGTTTAGCTCTCCGCAAGTCTATTAATAGGAAAGAACTGGAGAAAGAGATCCCAATACACCTCATTTCAAGTACAGAGGGATCCAGACATTTAATAAGGCACAGTTCAGCAGCTAAATCAGTTGGACATTGTCTAGTGATCAAATTAAAGCAGGAAGATGGGCTTACTCTCATCCCTGCCAGAGAGAATAAAAAAAAAAAAAGAAGAGGTAGTCCGTGAAATTTCTCACTGCTTCTACACCCAAAACGTACCACAGAAATGTTTCTTGACCTCAGGGAAAGCTGTGGGGTGTTTGTAACTGGAGTGTGTCAGCAGCTGAGTATGTTCATGTAGAAAGAGGTAGAGCCAAAGAGGATCTGTAAATGCTATTGAAGATAAGAGCTCTCCAAAGAAATGTTCTTCACCCTTGTTTTATCAGAAAGACACTTTCCATCTAGTGCCAATGTGAGCATCAAGGACAACCCCCACAATCCCAATTTCCCTTGCTCTGGAGAAATAATTCAGGTATTGAAGTATTTTTTGGATGAACTGCTAGAGAACAGAAAAAAAGAGCTAGACTTCCCAGAGGAACAATGAATTTGCATAATGTAACTTAAATTTGTGTAATAAATCTACTTCATCAGCTTTTATTGAGGGACTTGGTCTAGAACTACAGATCTGTAAACAGCTCTACAGTGTTCTCAGTTTGTAA
Source organism: Clamator glandarius (assembly GCA_033459285.1). NCBI lineage: Eukaryota > Metazoa > Chordata > Aves > Cuculiformes > Cuculidae > Clamator > Clamator glandarius. Next base: position 700,741 of record JAUNZM010000128.1, on the reverse strand, counting down.
CAACTGGGGTGGCACAACTCTTCCTTCAAAAACAAGTTAATTTGCCCTCTCTGGAAGATACTTTATTCAAGTAAAAAAGTCAGGCTGTAAACAAGGAGCTGAAATGTATTGTCATTATTAAATGACACCAGCTGCCTTTTACTGTCTTCAAAGTTTCCCTGAGGTCACCCATCTCCGAGAGCGCCTGTACAGAAAAACAGTCTCAAAAAGATGTTTCACATCTGCCAGCCTTGCCTTCTGCATGACAGAGAAGGATGTTCTGAAGCACCTGTGTGTTGGCTTCTGTCTCTGCCAGGGGAAGGGACGAGTGCGGCCACACAGGCTTATGCACAAAGAAAAGAGCATTAAGGGGACAGCCACTAACTGGGTCAGCCTCACAAGGTGCTCTCAAAGCCCTTTGGCCGTACGGCTCCTGAAAATGAGACAGGGCACAGTAGCTGCAAAAGGAGGCTGCTTGTCATGCAAACCAAAATACCCTTCATATTATGCAAACCTACAATGCCGCAGATGGTATGCTATAGGCAGAGCTATTTTCAAGCGAGGCTGTTTCTCAAAGCCTCTCTCATGGAGAGCTGTTCCTCTCAAAATACTTGTGCCACATCTTCCAGTGGCTCAGCCGGTTCCAAAACCAGAAATGCTGTATCAAAGTGCCAGAAAAGGAAAAAGGAAAACACAGTGATTATTCCCCTTCTGTTGATCTCACACAGGTGAGGAACTGTCAAACACTTTCAACACTTCAGGAAGATGTCAGCTGAGTTTCAAACCATGTCCTGCAATAATTTGAACTAGTATGTAATACTGACAGTAGGCAACACATGCCTTTGTCTCATATCAGATTGTGCTTACTATGACTTTCAAAAACAAGCTGAAATTTTAATGAAACTTACCTAAAACTTGTCCCTTCTTATTTCTTTCGTAAATATTATCACAAAAGACTTGCATGACAACCTAAAGCAAGAAAGAGAAGAGTAGAGCAGGAAGGGCTGCAGCAGAACTTGAAATAGATGGATGCAATCAGTCAAACTCTGCCTTTTCTGAATCTCATTAACACCTGCAGTTTCTGCAGAACAAGAAAAGACAGGATGGAATAACACGTGTAAAAGCAACATCCTTTCCTGTCACATACAGATCCTTTCTGTGAATTCCACGGGACTCTAGGTTGAAAAGGTCAGTTGTAGTAGTTCTTTTGCTGTTCAGATACAGATGTATGGGGTTATATTAAAGCAGTGGGAACACAGCATATGACATCCACCTTGTAAATGCAGCCATACTCAGCTACAACAGAAGGGACTCTCCCTGGAAGTGAAGTGAAACTTCAGTGCAAGCCAAGGCCTTTTCAAGTAGAGCCTATGGCACTGAAATGCTGAAATGTATTTTCAACAACTAGATCAGATGTTGCAAACCTCCACAGATTCGAGGACAAAGAAATGGACCAGTGAGATGAACCACTAGAAATTTCTTAAACAGCTTTTTTAAGGAGTCTGTCTTTGCTTGTTGGAGTGAGCAATTCAAGTGCTAACATTGCCAGGAGAAATTGCAGCACAGCTGAACTGTGCATTTAACTCTCACCAGTTTGCTTGCCCTTGTGTAAATGCTAAGGAGGAAATCCTCCAGCAGGACAAATACCTGCAATCCCCATCACTCCTGGTGAGTGGTGCTGACACGTCATAGGGCTTCTTTATCTGCTGCCTCTGAGATCAGGCTAACAGCACAACAGAATTTTGGGACAGCTGAGTCTGGAGTTTGGACTGGTGACATCAGGACTGTTATAAGATTATTTCTGACATGATGACAAAAAAAAGCTAAAAATAGCTTGCAATAGCTAAAGCAGAACCATTTTTAAATGCAAGAGCTTCCTGCCCTGCCAAGAAACATCTGCTGTGCTCCGTTATGTGTGTGCTTACACTCACTTCACATAACACCAAGTGTAGTACTTGGATCACTGACATTTACAGGGATACCTCAGCCTATTTGCTACTGGATCTGTCCAATGGAATCAAATCTGAGTTACTATAATAAACAGATAGACAACAGAGGCAGCAATAACAAAGTTTGCAAAAGTAGATAGATTTTTTTTCTTCTTTTTATAGGATGATTTTAGAACATTTTCAGGGGCAGTCAAATGATAGGTAACATATATATAATTTTTTTGCATGAAAAAGCAGCAAAGATTTAATCTCCAAGTAGTGGTGAAATCTTTACTGCTCCATGGACGATATTTATCACTTGATGCTTGGTGTCTTTATTCGCATACCCCACATTAAGTTTAGTGGAGACTTAATTTACAGAACAGATTTTCAAGGATTTGCTGAACTCTCCTTGTCCTAATTTATGTAAGTTAAATGTTAGGGTTGACTACCACCCTGGAATATTTCTCCACTCCTTAGATGATAGCCATATTTACCTGAGATTGCCGCAACCCCCTCTGTGTGTCCCGTGTACACACACACACACACACACAAAACTACAACCACGGACATGGACACAGACATAGCCAGGTTTACTTCTTCAGACTTATTTCTGGAAGGATCAGCTAGCAAAGACAAAGAGTGTCAGTGTCAGGAGATCAGTTTTGCCATAGGTACCAACATAATTCAAGGAAGAAACAGTCTTCTGAAACATCAATACTCAAGCAAAAAGCAGCCACTTTAATACGAGCCAGATTGAATAACAAATTCTCCAACCTTCTTCAACAAGTAGACAGGAAAAAAGAAAACCCTGCTTCCATCTCCATTCTCCTTTTTCTCTTCATACTTTTGATTTCCCCAAAGGCTGTCAAAAGGAATAACATACCAACCTTGTTTGTCTCAGTTTTCAAGCCCAAGATTTATCTAGCTGCTCAGAATTAGACAAAGCACTTGGCCCTAGTGGTTTACTCCAGCTTTTTCCTGACAAAAATATACAGTCACAGAAAGGCAGTAACTTGCTTCTTTCTTTCACCCCAATATGCAGCACGTGTAGATGATGTGCTGATCTCATTACCTTGCAAGGTATGAATTGATCAGGAGAGCACCTTTTGAAAATAAAGACAGCTTTTTTGCTCTTCATCAGTAGTACCCCTCTGTTACTATAAGAGCCTACACTGCCATCATTCACATGTGATCTCATTCCTGATCAAGCCCGTCACAGGTTCCCTGGCTGTTTTGACTACCAGTGCCAAGAAGAACAGAAAGGGCAAGATGGATGAGTTGTCCACACAATGGACAAGTTGCCTACCAGTAGTAGTCACATACCAGAAACACAGATTTTTTTTATCTTTCACTTTCCTAAAAGAAAAAAGATTTTCTGAGTTGAAAAAGTCTTTTCATTCAGAGTGACAGTTATTTGATTCTGTGTGGTGTATCAACAGTCTGGATAAATTAATGCATATTGCTATGGCTATATTTAGGGCAGGAGTATCTTCTTGTGAAAAGCATAGGTTAAATGGACTACACTATTACAAACTATTCCATTTTCTTCATGTTTTTAGCAGTAATGCTTATTTTAGCTATTTTAGCTTAGGGAGGTTGCTTGGTTTTGGTTTTATAGGCATCTAATTGCAAGTCCCCAGGAAAAATTCTTGATAAAGAATCCATACAGGCTCTCCCCAAAGCTGGAAACACCCTGTTACACTCATTAGAAGCTAGTTCAGGCTCCCATATCTGCTGAAATTATTAATAACACACCAAACACTCTGCCAGTTCACAGGCAGCACAAACACTGCAGGTCTAGTGTATGGGTAGAAACAAAAAATTACAAGAGAAAATACAATTTTCCATTAGCTACTGAATTTTATCCAACCTCAAATATCTCCTGGAAGTGGCACTTGATCCATACACATCTCAAAGCATTTAGCAGCTAATATCAGCTCTAGCCCTACATCTTACACTACAGCTGTCCCTAGTACCTCCAGTAACCGCCATCTCAAATGAAAACCATGGCATGTTCCCTCCTCATGCCAGAAGTACAGCTACAATGGAAAATATTGGAATTGTCCATCTCTGCGACTCTTTCTTGGACTCAAACATCTCTTGTCATGTCTGTCACTTAAAAATATCATTGCTTCAAATAAAATACCCTTCAGTTTTCTAAGTGAACTTCATACTAGACTGACAGACCAGCAGACTGGCTCTTTTTCTGTATTTCCAGAAAACAGATACAAATGGAAATAGCATCATATCACCTCCTGCCCTTCAGTCCTTGCTTGCCAAGGCCACTTCTGTCACACTTCCAAGATCACCATCATTACATTTCCTGGCTTCACCATTCAGCTATTTGCTTCCTTGGTGAGAGCAAGAGTAAATGGATGTCACGAAACCTATTCTTTAGACACTTACCTATCAGGAACATGAAGAGAATCCACTTCCACAGAACAACACAAGACAATAATCACTGGTGGAATCAAATTTAGGAAGGAAAGATGTTGCGGACTGTTGACAGTCTCCTGAGCCATCTCTGCAAAGTTTCTTTTTAGGAGGAACAATGGAAGAAACATAGATAGAAAAAAATAAGGGTTGTAGTTGTTAGATTGGCAGGATACAGTTAAGGACCAGGGCTTTCTCCTTTTACAGGGTGAGAGTATGCCAACTGGTGGAGTTTTGAATATATCTCATTGGAAAGGACAAAACTATTGATCCATATGGAAGGGGAGGGGAATGATGGTGGGAAAGGAAAAAGAAGCTAAAAGTAAAATGATAATTCTGTTTTTCAGGCAGGAAGAAAAAAGAGAAAATATCTGTTGCTATTCTACTCAGCAAACCAAAGACTCAGTAATTTATAACCAGAATAATAGGTGTAGTTTCTAATCTGCCCACTTCCTCACTTGCTCTAAGCCTACACCTGATCTGTCAGCAAGAGACATGAAAATGATTGATCTGTGACTTTGGTGGCATAATAAGTGCTGGCGTACACAGATGAGGATTTTTTATCAGCAGCTACCTCAAATCATACCAACTACCAACTATGAGCACAGATAATTTTTTTGTTATTCTCTGTTCTCTACTGGGAACACTTGGCTGCCTGCAAGGGGTTGCAATGCAAATGAGAGCGACGTGTCTTGGTGAGAGGGAGGGAGGCAGACCAGCACAGACACAACCTAAATGTTTGATATAGCTGGTGCTTTTTTAATTCCATTTTTGCAATGGCTTTCAAGGGCTAAGCATTTTCCTTCTGTACCTCTGCCACAAGCTAGTACACGGCCAGCCTTAAAAAGAGAGGAATTCAATTTTCTTTAAGCAACCGAATATTGCCCATTCAAAAGAACAGTCCATACTCTTCTCAGAACCTTCAAAATCCTCCCTTCTTTTCCAATGCTTTCCTCTTCTCCCTTTCAGAACTTTCCCTTTTCTGACCCTGCGTCTGTTCTGTCTCAGTCTGGAACCATTTGAAAAACAGACTGGACTCCCTTTAAAAGCCACGAGCAGAGCATATTCTTAGTCAGAGGAGCAGGCATGTCATTAATCTTTACTGCAGTCCATATTTTCACAAAACCTTCTAAATGAACAGGGCGCAAAAAGTAATAAAAGCAGGATCAAAAGACACACGCTTCCTGTTGCCATTTCAAAGATTCAAGCAGAAAGCAGCTCAAAATTAAGCCCCTGGTTCCCCTTCATGATAAGTGTTTTTAAAAAGCCCCAAAGTATAACAGCAATAACAACAGAAACAATTGTTTCAAGCGTTTATTTCCCTCATTCTTTTTTTTTTAATTCTTTTCCTTTGTGTTTTGGCAGCTGTGACTAATTCTGTACCCTGGAATTGTTCTGCAGTCTATTAATGTCTGTGACCTTGTATAGCAACAACAGCTCTACTTTCCAGTCATTTCTTGAAGTGCTACCTAATACACATTTAAGATGACTGAGGCAGCCTCACACACACACACACTCTCTCTCTCTCTCTCCCTCCACCCCCTTTCTTAGACATGCAGAAGCATGCTTCATCCTACCCACACATCAAAAAATTTCACTTCATTAAGAGAGGCATAGGCTTTGTAAATAACTGTCTTTCAAAGCAATGGGGAACAACCTCCTATATTACAACCTTCCTAAGATCTCCTGGGAAAATAAAAAGACTGATATTACAATGGGATGATTTCATTATATAAGAAAATAAGATCTCATTAAGTCTGAGCCATTATAGGGTTCTCCTTTGAGCTAGCTGCTGCTGCTTTTACTTTTTAAGAGTGTGTAAAGAAGCCATATGTGATCAAACGGATATCAAAGGCATTTTCTAACACCATGATCAAATGCATGCATATATCAAGTGTGTCTCTAATTCCTTTTAGATTCAGTTAATCAAAGAGGTTAATAGACTAGATACTTAGCAGCAGCACAGTGCTGCTGCAACAGTCTCCCATGATGGAAGCAAATGGCAGGTGTCCTATTGCAAAACAGAGGGATAAAGTAGGCAGCAGATATGCAGGATGAAAGGGCTTCGAAACCAGACACTTTTAGGAAACGTTTAAGCTCATGCATAATCGCAAGGTATACCTCCCTTCACTTAGGAACCAGACAACTCAAAAAAGCTTGCCGCTTGTTTAGGATTTTTTTAACAGGTTATATTAATTTCCTTAACAGGTCAAGAACTATCCAGTTTAACTTCTGACTATGATTTTTTTTCAGATGTCAAAGTTAAGTTCTTAAATGTTGCTGCTCCAGTTAAAATTAGAAGTGAGGTGTTAAAAAACGCTGTAGAGACCCACCAGACTACACCACTGCCTAAAACCAGACATGAATATTGTAGAGCAGTACGTGCTTGTGTAAGCTTCCTTTGGAAGAAACATAGATTTAGGGACTCCAAAGTTTTGGGGCTTTTTTTTCTGTATTTTAATTAGCTATGTCCCTTGCCAGTTGCCAGCAGACATTAATTTCGTTGGAAAACTTTTTAGGGTCTCTGTTTCTCTTGGTTCAGGCTTTTCATTTGTTTCCAGTCATACAGATTAATAAGGAGAGCCTTCTGCACAATTTCCTCTGAAATCCATTTGTCAGGGAAAAAAAGAGTTCCTGACAAAACAAAACATTTCATGAAATCTGTCTTTCTAATGGTTTATATAAAAAATTCACAATAATCTGTTTGTTTAAATTCTTTTTAGATGAAGCTCTTCATGTTCTTTGATGAGAAGCTGACAATTTGTAAGGCAAATGAAGATTAAAATTGTTGTGGCCTGGTTTGTGTTACATTTTTCTTGGAAAAACCCCTCATCACACTCATCTGTAGCAACTGACTGCCTGATCAGAGCCCTACAGTAACAGGGAAAGAAGACCTGATGTACTCCTGGGAAAAAAAGAAATTGTTCTTTCCTATTATGAAGTCTTTTAAGCTGGCAATAAGGGAGGGAACGTTACATATGCATGGGAACATTTTAGGACTCCCAAGAACTCCCTAGTTCCTGGAAATGAGTGATCTGCTCAGAAACACATCTTCCAAAGTGGAAGATGACTGTGATTTCTCATACTGTGTATACGGCATATTCAACAATGATAATCCTTCATCTGGAAATTATTACAATATAAATTATGAATAACATAATCCAGAACTTTACTTCCTCCTCCCAATCACCTACTTCAGAGCAAACTTCACATCAAAGCTGGTAAGACTAACACAAGCAAGGAGTTACTGCTAACTAATACCTTCTTGACAATCACTTTTAAACTCCTGGGGAGCAATTATTCAGATCATCACCAAAACCAGTTGCTCTTCCGTCATGTTATACCTGACAGGAAAAGGCCTGCACATCTCTGAAAGCTGGTACATCGCAAATATTAATCCATCCGTATGGATTGGTTTGGCAGAGCAACATGGGGATATTAGCACATCTGCTGCCTGTCTTACGCTTGTTTTAGGGAGAGGAGCACAACTCTGTTGATGTATTTGTCAGAACTAACACACTGTAAAAAGAATCTTAAAAATGTAGATTAGTTTTTCTGTACCTCATGTGTTCTTGTCTGTTGTCTAAAAAGCCCATCTGGTCTAAAAGTATACAGCACCTGTGAAAAATTTTATGTATTGAAGCTTGAAGTGCTAAATATTCCTTGGTGTGAAAATAAGTTATGGATATTAAAGGGAAATCTTACTATTTTCTGGATTCTTTACTGAAAGGGTTTTCACACAAAAACAGACATGCTGGGTAGAAGAGAGAAAGAAAAAAGATCAAACAATGGACAAAGGACTGACCCACACACTTTGCCTCTCTTGTTGATACAACTGTCTAAGCTGAGCTTCTCCAGCACTTTGCTGATGGAAAAAAATATTATTCTCCATGTTTCCTAATGATATCTAAGTCACAGAGCAAAGAAAGAAATTAAATATTGCAGAAGTAGTCTACATGTCAGATATACAACAACAAATCCCATATAGTGAGGATGCTATATATGTATTTTTTGATATCCCAATCAAGGTTTATGTTCCTTGCTCTTTCCACTGCTGTTGTTTCACAAGTCTCAAAACTGCAGCAGAACATTGATATCCAAGATCTTCTGATCTTCAGAATAAAAGAATGGGAGAGAATGAATGGCTGCTTCTAAGGTCACTGGCTGTTAAGGTCAGAAACAAACTCAGTCCATACCCATTTACTACGCCAAAGTACACTACTAGAGCAGGACACTACTGAAAAATATGTCCACTTCCTAGCTGGTTAATATGTAGTTTATGATTCGATTATCTGCTTTCAAAACATAGCATGAAATGCTACTGTGAGCTGTATGATTTGTACTTTAACATCTCAGAGCAAAGAATAAATTCCATTTTGAGTTTTCATGATAACAATGCAGTTGTAATGATGGCATTTAAAAAGAGATATGAAGACTCCGAGGTCTGCCAGGATACGTGAAGACAACGCCCGTGGCTGGGAACCAGCTCAGGCCACTACTTTAAACTCTGCCCAAGGAGAGCCTGGGACTCTGCAAAACTTTGTCATGTGTTATGATCATCCAGACTTCTCCTACAATCAGAAAACACATCTGAATACTCTAAAGAAGGGATAAGAAGACCCTTCTCACATGGATTTACAGGTCTTCTGCTGTTGTTCAGAAGGGGAATCAACAATTTACTGCTCTGGTCTGCAGAAGGAGTTTTCAGTTAACTCACCAGGTAATCCCGTGCAAGTTCAAGTAAACCAACAGCACATTAAAGACCTAGATAAAGGGTGGAAAAACAAGGGTGAAAGTGATCTATAGTGTCCTGCTCAACTGGGTTATTCCAACACTGCAATGGGATTTAAATAAATCAGTTTAATCACTCCACTTATTGTCCCTGCAATTAATCATTGGATTTCTAAGGCACCACCACTTTGTTACTTCGCATTTTCATGACTCTTCACCTTCTTCATTTACCGATCTTTTAAAAACACCTTGGGAGTCTGCTAGTTCCTAAAGGCTCTTTGTATGCGATTCTTCATAATTTCAACTTTTTACATGTTAAAATCCAATTAGAGTGATAAACGAATCATGAGAAAATCTAATGGCATAAAACAAATTTAAGAGATTAAACAATTTCCAATTTGTATTTATATTGTGTAATGTAATGCAGCTCACCTTGCCAAATAGCACTATTAGCATTTAAACTTCAGAACAACACATGCAGTGAAAGAATATTGATTACTACCCACTGCTGGAAGTAAAATTAAAGCTAATAAAGGTGTGGCAGTTCTGGACAAGGTTTGCTAGCAGTCATCGTAACCCAGTCTCAGGGACTAAGAAGGTCATCTCTGTATGGTTGAAGTTGTTCCCTCAATGGTAAAATATGTGCAAAAATAAATAATTCCAGATTCCTCTGGAAAGACCACTGTAAATGCATTTCAGATGAGCAAATAATGTACTTGTCTCTGATTGGACTTTCAAGACTTAACAGGTCTGGCTGAAGAAGTCTTTTTGGGTGCAGGGTTCAGAACTGAAAAGGGAGACACGTTCATTTGCTACAGCAAGAAGTCAAAAGAATTTGAGATATCTGAGAAGAGGAACTAAAGAAGGTGACACAGGAGAGAGTTTAAATGGAAAGATAAGAACAAAGGAATTAAGAAAACTTGTAAAAATTGCATTTATAAAAAAGCCTTTTAAGTGAGTGTTAAACATCAGTTTAGTGCATAAAATAAAAATTTAGTATTTAATCATCTGGGCAAAAGGAAAAAAAGGAAGGAGAAGCAAAGAACTGAATAAACACAGACAGGAGGACTTACACATAAATGGAAGGGGTTGGTGGGGAATGAATGCTAAAAAGTGATTCAAGAGAAGCAACCAAGAACTGTACTGCTGAGGTCAAACTGGTAGAAGTATGGATTTAGCATAGTCCAAGGTTTTATTCTGCTGCTGTCCTGTTGTAATTAGAACCAGCTCTTTTTAGCAATAATGCTACTAAAGCTGTGGCTAAACAGAAATCCCTAAATTTTAAGCAGATGCAACATGATGTGTGCATGAAGCAAAGAACAGTTATGGGAGTTTTAAACTCGCAGGTCACCTGTCAAAACAACTTTACTCAGGGCTCAGAACCAATGATGAATAAACCCAACCAAGTCTAGATACAAGTCCTTAACTGTGATGCAGAGCAGAAAAATAAGACCACATATTTTAATGTTGTAAGTCCTGTGAATGTTCTTACAGCTCCTCTTCACTCACACTTTCTGGCAGAAACTTATAAACATGCATAGATCAAGTTCAGAATTTATTTGTAATCTTTAACTTGTATTTAAGCATAAGTTGAGCAATGTAAGAAAGATGATTTATTTCTTGTTTCCAAAATGTTACATTCCACAATCGGAGCTAATTGAAGCAGAGCTAAATTATCCAATGCTGCCCTTCCAAAATGGAGAGGACAGAAAGGTATCAAGAAATCCAGCAGGAAGAAACCATCTTCAAAACAAAAAAAGCAAAAGAGACAGAGGTACTTATTTACTCATTGCCGTTGCATAGCAATATAGTACAAATATTCTGCAGGACAGTATGCGAGCTTCTGTGGAACATCTTAAACCGTGATTTTCCCAATATTGCTTAAAGGCAATGTCCCTAGCAGTCAATTGAGACTGAACATCTGGAAGGTGAATGCTTGATTAATAAGTGGATCCCGAAGGCATGGCTGCAGGTTGCTGCAGAAATGGCAGAATACATTTTCATGCTCTGCTTCTGTAACAGTCATTGCTGCTCTTTGAGGGGCTGCATTGTTAGCAGACTAGAGAGGTTTTGCCTGAACGCCTTTCATTTGTGAATGAGGACTTGAAGATCAATACTCAGCCATTAGAACAGATTGCACATTGGTCACATGCATTTTCTAGAGCAAACCAGAAGCAAGAGAAATCCCTTGGACATTTTTATATGGAATGTAAAACCATTCAGAAAACCTACAATAAAATTACATGATGCTTTCCCTTTTGAGACTCTTTTTTTCAAAATGTAAACTGGTTTTTATCAAGATCTCACTGTCACAGTGCAACCTGGCATGACTGACAGCCTTTGCATATACAAATGCTTCATCACCTTTGTGCAACTGAGCTGTCTCTAAAGAGCTGTGTGCAGGCTCTGAATTTAAACAGCTAGAGGTGTCAAGAAATGTAATGCATTTCCCAGTTGCATGGACATGAGTACTTGTGCACACTCAAGCATGTGGATCATTAGAAAAGCTGAGGACGTTGCACACCAAAATTACAGTGCTTAAGAAACAGGAAAGCTATACAAGTAAAGATCTTGCCCAAACCATAGTTGCTATGTGAATGATCAAACCCAACTGCCATTCAGTTCCTCAAAGTAACTGTAAGAATAACTTTGAAATCAATGAAGATTTTTTCCCAGCTTTTGCTACTACACTCATCTCTCCACTAGGAGCCTGTAAGCTAAAGACAACCTTCTTGCCATAATTACAATGTAGAATATCTGACTCACTCCACATTTACAAAGCGTGTTTGAGTCCACATCCATTTGTCTGGGTCACTGCTTTTCATTTCTCCCTCATCATTACAAATGAGGAAGCTGAAGCATATGATGAAATGCATAAAAGAAAACAAACTTGATTTTGGAGATGGGTTATTTTTGTGTTTCTCCCACGTTTTCTTGTGATTTTTTTTTTCAGAAATTATTCATAACCAGTGTAGAAATGAGTGTGAAGAATCTTATGATTATTTTTTTAGCTGCGTCTAATATCGGTTTCTACTACCTTCCCCCTCTATCCATATATTTTGGCTCTGCCACAAAACCTTTGCAGAGAACTAACAACTGTAAACAACCTGTCAGTAAAGTGGTGGCGGCCACACCCTGGAGAGCCTGCAGCCTTGCCTAGCAGTTATATAAACAACAATTTGAAGATCTCTAAGCCACATGAAAAGGAGTGTTTGTCCCAGATACGACTTGCCTACTCACATATTAAAACATTTCTGTGTGCATGCTGAAATATGTCGTTTATGTAACAAACATGTCAAAAACTCCTAAATGTCACTTGCCAAGGCCCAGGTCCAAGAATGCAGAGTTCTGGAAATAAAATCTGCAATGTCCAAAAGGATTTTGCAATTAAACTTTATCTCTGGTGAGTTTGGAACAACCCATTTATTCAATGCAGGCATCATATGTCATCATATTTCACTATATGTGAACTCCTGGGAACATGACTCTATGTATTCCTGCATGCAAGAGAATTCTTGTGTGAATGTGAATATTTAGGAACATTATGGTTGTTTTCACATCTCTTTCTAGATAACTCCTGAATACGGCTGAACCAGAGAACAGCTAAATGCCATCCAGTAAGTATAGTTATATCTATGTGGGAGGAATCCACAGACATATGTGACTAGGGGGATCATTCTTTACACATCTCTGTTACCAGAGGCTGGCATAGCTTTTTTTGCACACAGTTATTCAATAGTGCTTCCAGCACCAGAAAGAACTGTTACGGCTCTGATGCTCTGCTGTGGCTTTTCTCACAGGTCACACATATTCACTGGCTCTTTGTTATAGGCTGTCCAAACAGATGTTCTTCATGTCTGCTGGGTTTTCTGTTCCTGTTCTGACCTTTAGGTTCTGGTTGCAGAAATCGGGGGATTTATGAGAAGTGATTTTTGCATACGTTGTAGCACATAACAGTGAAGGCACTTCTTGGCCTATGAGGAGGCTGGTATAAGGAAAGGAAGAGAAAGGAGGGCTGCCAGTCATTCAGTTTCAAAAGAGCACTTGAAATCCTTCACTTCATAGGGTAAAAACTAGAATTTTGTACAAAAGTTCTCAAAAGTATGACCAAAAGTTTCAAAAGGAGACATTTCTTACATTTCCAAGAGAATAATGCATTTTGCTTTTATCTGCAAGGTTGTATGTTCCTGACAGGGATAGGACCAGCTTTCAATCTATGCTTGTTTTCTAGTAAACATCTAATTGAACTACTGGGAAAGCCAGGGTGAAAAAATTGAGAAAGGTACTTGGTAACGCCAGCTTTTGTATTAAGGTGAAGGAAATTCCAAGGAACAATGGAGTAAATTAAAATGGAAGAATGATAACATATAAATAGCAAAAATAGCTGACAGCTATTCATCTAAGGTACTTTAGTGGTGAATTTTGCACTGTTGATTGGGAAACCTAAATGTTTTATTTACTGACTGATGTTTGCCTGACTTCTTTGACAGCTGAAACGTCCCAGGTCATTTTTTTAAGTCACTAGGAAGGCAAAACCTTTCTTGATACAAATCACAGCCACTTCACAATCTCATTCTGAATAGAAGCCCATTAAAGAATATAGAGGACATCAACACTTCACTCCTTTGATTTAAATTTTTCTAGTCGCCAAGTCAGTTAGAGTCCAAGTCTCAGTACTAAGTAACAACTCTAAATAACTTTCTTCTGTGGGATCATTATGACAATGCAGTAGTATCTTTCAAAAGGAAGGCGCACGCTGTTTTATCCTAGCACATCTCTCCTTGTAATGAATTTCACCAGTGCTGTGTATGGCCTTGATTTGAATGTTGTAAGTCACTATGCAAAGGAACGTAATACACTCTGAGTGAGCTTTAGGTACCTGCAACAACAATGTTCATGTTTTGAAAAGTTCTCTCCTCTTCCCCAGTATTGAAAAGCTGAATGAATTTACAACTTTAAAATGAGCCTGCTGGTCTTAAAATTGCATTTTAAATCTAATTTTCTTGAGCTAAGAGTTTGGCCTTTAATCTTCAGTGTTGAATTACTCTAAATTCAATCCAAATATAAGCACCAGTGTGCTGTTTTGAGTTTACCCTTGTTTTGCAGGAGACTTCTTTCTACATTATCTTTATGTGATTTATTATTAGATTAAGGTATTTTCTGGGTTTTAGATAAAAAACCCTAGAAAGTTTAACTGCCGCTGTAACTTCTGAATAAGATAAAGAAAAGCCCATCTATTATCTTTGTATCATCTGTTCTCTGGCTTGACATTACCTCGTGCTTCTACAAGAAAACAGGTATTTACATTATCTCCAATTCTGCTCCTTTCTCAGGCCTAAACAGAAGATCTATACTTCTCAAGTATCCAGTAAAGGTCTGTAGGTAATAAGAAGTGCTCTACATTGTAAGATAAGCTGCTTAGTGAAACCTTTCAATAAATTAAGGTTTCACACAAAGATTTTGATGTGACAGACAGAAGAGGTTTGAGTTCTTGATCTGTTCAGCTGGTATGAGTGGATGTGCACTTCCGAGTTTTTCTGAAGACACCCCGAGCTACTCAGCAGCACGTTCTCCCCTTTCCCACCAAAGATTGCTAACACCTTACAATTAGTGACAGAACTACACATCAGCTTTTTCCCTAATCCTATCGTTGGGGACAAATATCAAATCTAAATGCCTATCTGTTTATCTATCTACTGCTAAATGTTTTTTACTCTAAACATCTTCATATTAACAGAATCAGTTTGAGCAGCAACAGGCTCTTAGACCTGGTTCCTAGGGGAAGGTATTCATTGCCATCTTCATCTGCTGCTTACACAACACATACCACTGTAGCCTGATTTACCCTTCTTCCCTTTCTTACTGACAGGATCTCACTACTTAGAAAAGGCAAAACAATGTTTGTTTCAAAGGAACAAGTCCAATTATATACACTAGTCAGAAGCCTTTGCAATCAGTCTGATCACTGAGTTTGGGATTAGAACACCTGATTATCTTATGCAGTTTGCTTAATAATTTTGAGTTTCCCTTCAGAAAACAGAGGGGATATGGACCCAAGATACTGAACCCATAATGTGATGGGAATGTGGCATGCCCCAAGAGTAAATTCACAGAAAGATGCAGCTGGGTTTCTCATAAAATTAGGCTCTCTGACAAGAGCTTCAGGGAGGTGTGTACAGGGTGCAAACGGGCTCAGCCTGAGGAGGGCAGCAGTGGGGGAAGGAACCACAGCTTGGCAGAATGCTGACCCAGCCACCAGGGCACCTTCAGACAAGTTATCTAAATCACAGCAATTTGTTAGACCAGCAGAGCCTAGATGAGTGGCAGGCATGAGATTCATAGAAGCTCCTTGTAATTCTGCAGCAGCAAGCCTTTTGGAGAATGGAGCTCTAGAAGGGCAAAAGAAGAGGGTATTGAGGGAAGAAATAAAAGCTCTATGAATCATCAGAAGGAAAATGAAAGAAAGAAAGGAGACGCTTCTTTCTTTCTTTCACGTGATCTATTCTTCATTAACATTTGTTATACTCCTCTCTGAAAGCCTTTGTCCCCACTTTCTTTAAATTTCTGTTAAGGAAGCAGGCTTTCCCATGGCAGATTCTCAGGAAAATCAAGTCAAGTTGTAGCCCGTGGCTGTGTCTCCAGCACTAGTATTCTACTGTCTAAGTAACCAAACAATTCTGGATTGCAATTTGCTTTTTACAGCAAGCCTCTTCCTTCCACTTCTCTAAAGAATTTACCAAGAGTAAGGAGAGAACATCTTTTTACTGCTTTACATGACCCACTACACAGAAAAAAAAGAGGCACAAGAACAGTGAATTTCATTTGGGTCTGTTTGGTAACCCCGACAAGGCTGGCAATCCTTAGTGGTAGCAATAATAGCTTAGCATTTTCAGGGTAGAAGAGCCTACTTTTCTCAACTTCTTCTTATGAATTTTATTTGAAAACATTACCAAAAGGATCTAGGCAACACAAAACTAAACGTGCCACGTTCACAAGTTCACTTTTTGACTTAAGGTTGTCTGATGCGTGAGAAAGGACCCTAATACCATTGCAGAGTACTACCAAAATAAAAAGGATCCTCACACAGACAGAAAGGTCACCACATATCTATAATTTCAGTAATAGGACCACGATTTGTAGGAAATCTTTTCAAACATGTTGCAAAACAATTGGCAATTGAAGGTGAAGAAGCGTGAAAAACAAAAAGACTTACAGTCAACAATGCATCTCTTTGTGTCTTCACACTCATCCCATGGTAACCAGGACTACTCTGTCCTTATCACTTGTCGAATGATTTCAGTAAGGACTCAGAGGAGCTAATGCAGGCAGAATACCTAGTAAAACATCATCCATCAGTCCTACGTTAAAGAAAAAGGAAAAGTGTGAGTTGGAGTTTATAGTTAAACTATAAAAACTGTTAAAACAAAAAATAGGAAATTAAAGAATTAGTGAAAGGAGAAGAAACTCAATAGGTTTTTGTGGCCATCAGCTAGAGAACCTTTTTGCATTCACCCACAATGTCTAGTGCAGTGGACT
Organism: Clamator glandarius; assembly: GCA_033459285.1. NCBI lineage: Eukaryota > Metazoa > Chordata > Aves > Cuculiformes > Cuculidae > Clamator > Clamator glandarius. The sequence continues at coordinate 684,131 of JAUNZM010000128.1, read as the reverse complement.
ACATTTCACTTCAAGCTGCAGATATGATCCATAACTCCTGAAAGAGAACAGACAGAGGTTTTGTTGCCTTTCTGGTAAGCCAAGGTCTAATCACGTAAGTGATGCTGATACTGAACTCTACAGGAGAGCAGTGAGACTCCCCAGTGTTGATCAGGCTGTCATTCCTTGCTAAAAAGACAGTCAATGATCTGATTTGGATTACAGACTTGCTTTTGATCTTACTTTCCAGAACCTCTATTTATAGAGGAAGTCTGGGCTCTCCTCTATGTAACCTAAAAAGTTTCTAGCACTTCAGTATCACAGTTCATTGTTAGTGTAGGAAAAAGGGGTGGGGATGGAACAATGAAATAACCTTTCCCTCCAATATTTTGCAAGGTTATTCAAATAAGATCACAGGAACAGCAAGAAACATCTTGAAAATATGTAGGACGTTAAAAGAACACCTAGGATTCATTATGCAGTCTACATCAGAGTCAGCACCATTTCTTTTTGATAACTTCCCTAGTACCTGGAAAAAAAAAACCCAAACAACCGTATTATCCTGCAAAAAATAATAAGATATGTAATACATTTTGTCCGGCAAATATGCAAAATAAAAGCCTCTCTGCAACAGCACCACTGTTTTCTAAGCCTGAAACACAGCTGAAGGATCTTTATAATTCGCTCTTGTAGTGTTTGCAGCTGTGAGAAACGTAACCTAGATAATAAGGATGTGATAATGCTGCAGCCACCTGCTGATAGAAAAGCAGCTCCTCTGACAGCTAATATATTCCACTCAGTCCATGCTCTAATGAGTAACCATACCTAATGTTTATGAAATTCTCTGCATAACGTTTACCTATAAGGGAACGCTCAGATTCTGTTAGTGACTCTGAACAGCGTAAGGAAAGATTCTCACCTCTTCAGGTACAAGGTAAAATGGAACATAAAATGTTTAGAGATATGCTTTCACTAGCACATTCTGCTACATAGATAGTCTTTCCCCCTGTCAAACTACAGCAAATCAATTTGCAGACTAGTTTAAAACTCTAGGGTAATTAAATCTGGGCAGAAAATACCTTTTCTGTCTTGCATAAACATTAAATTTTGAAAAGTTGTCCAATCCTGAAACATGCTGAAATATGAGTACCTAAAAAATGGCTTGAACTCAATATATAAGGATAAAAAAATATGTTTCTGAGTCAATCAAAGTATTTAGGAGTCCTTATATTTGTGTGTTTCTTTCCTATTTTTTGGCAAGCTTTGTCGTTAACTATAGTTGGCTGGCATCTCAAAATGAAGTGAGATGTCAGGTATGAAACCCAGGAAAGTTTGCCTTAGAAAATATCCAAACTAGGATTTCTATAAAATGTCATCAGAAATAGAAGTGGAAAAAGAAATCATAAAAGTTACAAGCTCAAAAAAACCCACCCCAAATCATACCATTTCCCAGTTAACAGGAATTGGTTGCCCTAAAAAGCTCCAGGCCAGTGCTACATCCAAGAGTGTTTTTTGTTTCTCCATCAGTTTCCCACTGATAAGGGCTATCACATTAGCTGACCCATCTTAGACATACAGCATGTGCCAACCCAAGGTATGGAATGTATTACAGTCAGATCTAATTTCCAGTGTATTTCCTCAAAAAGAAACTATCCAGAAGACTAACATCTCCCCAGGATCCTTCCTCAGGCAAAAAAAGTGTTTTCTTTACTCTGCAGGTGGAGAGGTTTCCAGGGGCTGCAGTTCACTCCAGCTCTTATCCCTTGCTCCCCTCCCCAGCCCCTTGAGGACTGTTGCTCATCTGACAGATATCCTCCCCTCCTACTAATGACTCAAGCAGCAACTTTTTCAATAAGACAACTTAAATTTTCATACTGAGAAATCATGTGCATGTGGAGGAGTTCAAATCCTCATCAATCCACCAGAGACATAACACCTCCTGACTTTGTGGAGAGAATGACACAGGTACCTGGGCTCTGCTCCATGACCGAAACAAAACTAAGCCTGTATCAATAAGGAACAGTTTCTGTTTGTAGACAGAAAGCTCTGAGCACATTTTTCTACTTCTTTTGAATTAATAGAAGCCCTGATACAATTGTCTTTGGGAAGAAGGTAAGTGAGGAGAAATAACAGTTGTAAAGAATCATACTGGCACTACAATGAAAATATATATAAAGGAATCAAGGTTGTTTGTTTGCCTTTATAGCATCCATATATCTGTTCTTCATGATATTTTGGTGCTAAATACCCCTATTTTTTCATTATGACAGCCCATGCCAGCTGGTGATTGATTTGGTGCTGAGAGCTAGCTACACAAGAAGTACTCCTCCTTGTGAAAGAGCTGTTCCAGGATGTTTAATAAATATTACCTGGTAAGAAACTCTTTCTAGATGCAGACTGAAGCTCCTTTGGGGGTTAAAAGTATTCAGCAAATTTCCATTTTTCTTTCTAGCACTTGCATAAAAATAAGAAAATGGACATATTCTACTCAGAACTGCTCCGGTAGAGATGACCCATCGTCACTTTATCAGCAATCACAAACAAAATGAGTGGTGCCACTTAACAAGTAACATTATAGCTTCTTGCAGTTCCAGATTATTTCTTGGAGGCATCTCAAGAAGATGGAGACCAAGACTGATCTTTCAATTCACAGAATTCACACTAATCAAAGAGAAAGTGGACATGGCTACAGGCACTATAGGAGCGTTAAAGCATTCCTAACCTGCTGGAGAATATCTGTGGAATGGGCAGACACAATTCACTGCTTGAAGAAGAAATAAGTACATTGCGTGACAGTCCTCCAGATAAGCAAGTCCAGACTGAAGTTCACAAGTCTTTCTCCCCTATGGCCTAAAATGGTCTGCTGCTGAGAGATCTGTAAGTCACTGCTAGCTTTATGTATCCTTCAGAGAAATCACAGATCTGACAGGCTTTGAGGTCAAACATTGAACAGATTAGACCATCCTCCATCCAAGTCAACAAAGCCCTGCCAGACAACCAAGGCAAGGTTGTGCCAAGGGATTCTCCACCTCCTGAGGAAATCTGAATTCACTTGCAGGATGATTAATCTTGTTGACAGGCAAAGACTGTGACTGGAAAATGACTGGCAATTTAACTTCCCAGGTTGTGATCCTTCCAAGGACTATAAAAGCCAGGAAAGACAATCTTACTTGTAAATTTGTCCAATAGTGGCCTGAATCAGAAATAGTTTAGCAAATCAAAAGTTGACAACTCCAAACCCTGAAGAAGTCTTAAAGATAAGTTCCTAGCCATGCTATCACTTGCTGACATTGATGCAATAGAAAATTATTTATGTAAATTGTATATTGAAGTACCTTTGTTGCATCTATGGAAATCATGACGTCATGAGAAGTGTTGGGAAGTTCATTTACATTTTGGGGGGGATTTTGCAGGCAGCAAGTATTTTTCTGACCCTTGACACCGTTTGCAACAGGCCTCATGATTCACCTTCTGGTTTAAGGTGGCATCTTGATACTACACTTCATCTAATGCCTGTTCTAAAATAGGTTTCTGCTGGGGTCATAAGAAGCTGTACAGCCCAGATTCAGGATCTTTGTGGCATCCTTCAAGAGGTGTAAGAGCAACTGCTCTTTTACTCAGGGCCACAGTCAGTAGCAACTAAACAAGTAAAACCAAAAAGAAAAGAAAACAAGAGGGTGAAACTAGAGTGCAAGCTACAAAAATCAAACTGAAGCTTCAAAGACACAGCCATGAAAAAGGAGGAATATATTTATGCTGGGAATCCATTCTGGCACCCAACTGCATGAAGCACCTTAAGCTTCTTCCCTTATGGTCCCACAGTACTAGGACTCTGTAACTTTTAATTTTCACTTAGTAGTATTAGTAGGTCCTGAGAACATATTTTTCATTGGTTTCTCTGATAGAGTCTCAGGGGCAAAGACCCTGCCTCTCTTTCACTGAAATTCATTATATATGTCTCTCTTCATAGTAGTCCACTTTGATAGAAGAGGAACTGTTGAGTTACTCTGAGTTATCCCCAGGGATATATAATAGGGGATGAAAATAACACCAAGGCTTTGTGAAAGTTCTCAGTACAATTACTTTTGCTTGAGGTAATACAAGAATCAATAAAACATGGAAGCCTGATTTGAAAACTTCTCATTTGTTCACCTGTTTCATTCCTTTTGCATTTCCAGGCCACTATTAAGGTAGAAATAATTGAGAGAATTCATGTGAAGCCTACACTGAAAAAAACTGACAGTTTGGGACAGAGGTACCAGGCCTCTGCAGGAAACAAAGTTTCTAAACCAGACTAGTTGGCAGCCACATATTCCAACTAATGATGAACAAAATACAGGGGTTCAACAATTCATAATTAAATTCCAACATTAACTAAACATTTTAAGTCTTTCTTCATAATTTCACCAAGACTGAAATGGCATTTCCATGGGTAGGAAAAACCCTACTATATTTTGCTATGAAAATGACAATTTTTTTTCCTACTTTCCCTAAGAAGAAAATATTCATTTTTGAAAAAAAATAAAAATAAAAATCTGGCAAGCACAGTTTCCTCATGTATCAACTCCACAAACCTTTTCAGTTTTACAGGTTTAGAACTTGGGACTTGCAAAGATGAGATGGGCCCACTTAGTTTTGGATCTTCCACTGCTACAAGGACTCCGACAAACCTGCGACAAACACATTTGGCTTTACAATTCAAAAACAGGAAAGCTTTTTAAGTACAAATTCTTAACCTTCTCCTTCAAGAAACATGTCAAAAGAGCAAAGCTCCCCTTCTGCAGTAGAACTGTGGAAGAATATTATTTTTTATACTCTGTATATTTGGAGTACATTTGGTTGACACCTTCTGTCACTAAAGTCAGATGATGATTTAAACCCAAACCTGGGTTTAAGGGAAAGTTCTGCCCCATCTCCCAGATCCTGATGCTTGCAGCATTTATCACGTACTAGCTGAAAACTAAGCCTACAACATGACAGCAAAACACTAACCTTCAGCTGCATCACCTCCCTGTATTCTCTATAGCAGGGCCCAGCCAGTATCACTCTCTCAGAGAAGGCAAAGGTGGGCGAGATCAAAAATACTCCCCATCCCCCCAAAAATGCTATCTATGGTGTCACAAGATTAACTTGAATGTTATAAATATTATATCGATCAATCAAGCTTAAACACCTCGCTTTCTGTGTACTAATGCACCTCACATCCCAGAAAAATTGGCACCCCACATTTAACCTGGGAAGCATTCAAACCACAACAACAACAATCCCCTTCACATAACTACAGAGGAAAAAACATGACCACAGTCTTAAGCAGTTCTCAGCTCAGGTACTGCTTCAGCTCTGAAAGGAAACCCTAAATAATATTTTTTCCTAGATGATTTCATTCTCTGTGAATAACAAGGGTGTGTTACACAAGGGTGAATAACAAAACAAGGGTGAATAACAAAACCTGTGAACTTGGAGAGCAGGAAGGTGGTTATTCTACTGAGAGAGCTTCCTCTCTTTCCTGAGGAAGACAGGCATACATTTTCATAGGTTTGGCTGAGACACAATGTCACTTGCTGCTCTCTTTTTGTTGGCCCAGCACCTCCAGCAGTTATTTTGCCAGCAGTATGTGCTCTTGAGGAGACTTGCTATTACATACGCTGAGGGGCTGCAATTTCCTTTGAACTTGATTATTATAGGGCTTCAGTGTTCCTGAAAACAACATTTCTTAACAATATTTCTGTGAATGTTAGCTGAGATTTCATACCAAATCAAACTACCTTACTTTGTTTGTTATTTGTGTAAGACATTTTTGGGTTTGGTCTTTGACATTCGACCAAAATGACTCTTTAAATTATATTGTTATGTTTGTGGTACTCTTGTAACAGGTAATTGGCAAAATGTATACAAACCAGAATGACGTAGTTACAGAACTTGTTGAAAACTTTGAATAAAAGAGAAATATTCTGAACTGGAAAAGCAAAATCAGAATTCTAAGGTGCTTTTCAGCATCTCCGTAACCCCATTTGGGCATGATAATCTTTGATAATCAATGCTTCTCCTTGATTACATATAGCAGAAAATTCATGACATTTTGATAATTAACTTGACTGCTTCATTTAATAATATGAGTAACTAAAACATAAGCATGTTATTAATATTCTCTAAGCATTCAATACATGAAAATGTCTTTTTTTCCGAGCATACTTTACAGGCAAAAGTTGGTTTCTAATTTCCTAGATACCAAGACTGTACTACACGTTGATGTGTTTTGTATTAATATATAGGTCCAAGAAACTCCAGCTCCAGCAGGAGACTGAACACAGTGACTAGAAGCAGCACTGTGACTCCCTTCAAGAAACAGCACTGTATTTGGACAAACTGTAGGAGATCATATGATTGAAAGAACAGCTTTTTATCAATAGATGCGGTTTCACATGAACTTAAATTTGTCTGCTTTCACTTAGCTTGTTTATTTTACCATAGATACTAATTTAAAATCATGGTTTAGACACACTTAAATAGCATTTGCTAATCAGTAAATTAGAAACTGGCAAATCACTGGCTTATATAAGCATTGTGAACACACTGGGCTCCATTTTTCCAGCAGTGTTATTTAACTCAGAAAATCTGAAAAACCACTGAATGTAAACCTCCTTTCACAGTATATTTGGGGTAGGGAGTTTTTGTGGGTCAGTTGTTTTAACAGTTTAAGAAGTCACTTTTTGTTTAAGTCAAAATGATTCTATGTTAGGAGGAAAATATTTTCTTATCACAGCAATCCAGTAAAAACTTATGACAGATACCATGGTAAATCCATCAACACTCAGACTTCTATAGAGAAAGACAGAGAAGCAGACTCAATAGCCTTGGCCCAGCTGGCACTGCCTTTCTACAGGTCACTGTACGTCACGGAAATACAATGACGAATCTAGGTCAGGAATTTTCATCAGTTGCTTTGTCCTTAAACATGAACACTACTTGTTTTTACAAACATGATCAGTATATTTCCATCTTTAAAGTGTATTGTGTTTAATAAATGCAGGCACTAAATCTGACATTGTCTTTTCTCTTTGCTGTGAGATGCATATCTAAAAAATGTGATTAAACAGAATATCCTTTTTAGCTTTTTACTTATGCTCATGAGAAGTGGGAATAAAGGACAATCAAATCACGTTTGTTCTCTGTGCATTACAGATATATCAATAAAGAACAGAAGGTTTCCTAAGTGTACTTCAGACTTCTTGGTTAACATGGGCGTGGTATGAACCGGTGGTCACTGGAAGAACATGTTATAGGTCTTGCTTGTGTCAGACAGTCATAGAATCATAGAATAACCAGGTTGGAAGAGACCCACCAGACCATCAAGTCCAACCATTCCTATCACACACTAAACCATGCCTCTTAACACCTCATCCACCCATGCCTTAAACACCTCCAGGGAAGGTGAATCAACTACCTCCCTGGGCAGCCTCTGCTAGTGCCCAATGACCCTTTCTGTGAAAGTTTTTTTCCTTATCTCAAGCCTAAATCTCCCCTGGCGGAGCTTGTGGCCATTCCCTCTCATCCCATCCCCTGTCACCTGGGAGAAGAGCCCAGCTCCCTCCTCTCTACAACCTCCTTTCAGGTAGTTGTAGAGAGCAATGAGGTCTCCTCTCAGCCTCCTCTTCTCCAGGCTAAACACCCCCAGCTCTCTCAGCCGCTCCTCATAAGGCCTGTTCTCCAACCCCTTCCCCAGCTTCGTTGCTCTTCTCTGGACTCGCTCCAGAGCCTCAACATCCTTCTTGTGGTGAGGGGCCCAGAACTGAACACAGGATTCAAGGAGTGGTCTCACCAGTGCCGAGTACAGAGGGAGAATAACCTCCCTGGACCTGCTGGTCACGCCGTTTCTGATACAAGCCAGGATGCCATTGGCCTTCTTGGCCACCTGGGCCACTGCTGGCTCATGTTCAGTCGGCTGTCAACCAACACCCCCAGGTCCTTCTCCTCCAGGCAGCTTTCTAGACAGGCTTCTCCTAGTCTGTACCTCTGCTTAGGGTTGTTGTGCCCCAAGTGCAGGACCTGGCGCTTGGCCTTGTTAAACCTCATGCCTCTGGACTCTGCCCAGCAGTCCAGCCTGTTCAGGTCCCTTTGCAGAGCCTCCCGACCCTCCAGCAGATCAACACTTTTGTTCTTCCAGCAGATATCAGGAGGATTGAAGTCTCCCACAACAACGAGAGGCATCGATCTAGAGATTAACCCCAGCTGTTTATAGAAGAGCTCATTAGCTGCTTCTCCTTGGCTGGGTGGCCTGTAACAGACTCCCATCACAAAATCTACCTTCTTATGGGCTCTTCTGAATTTAACCCACAAGCACTCAATCTCCTCATCGCCACAATCCACTTCAACAGCGTCCAAGTCCTCCCTTACAAAGAGGGCTACCCCGCCTACCCTCCTTCCCTTCCTATCCCTCCTTAATAGTTTATACCCCACCATATTTGTACTCCAGTTATATGAGTCATCCCACCACGTATCCATGACAGCAATAACATCATAGGTTCCTTGCCCTACAACAGATTCCAGCTCTTCCTTCTTATTCCCCATGCTGCGTGCATTGGTGTAAATACACTTCAGCTGAGCTGCCAAGCCTTCAGTCCTCTTAGAGGGAACAGAGTTCATTCCCAATTGCCTGGTAACTGGAGTAGCTATCACCAGAGTGCCCATATCTCCCTTACCACCCCCAGGTGTGTTCACCCCCACTTTCTGTGTGGTGATGTACTGGTGGTCCTCACCTGCACACCCTCTCCGAATCACTAGTGCCCCACGTCCAGGCTCGCTCCTGTCTAGCCTGGTCTCAATTCCCTCCCCCTTCATATCTAGTTTAAAGCTTGATTTATGAGCTTAGCTAAGTTCTTAGCAAGGGCTTTAGCCCCCCCTAGGAGACACACATGTCCCATCCTTAGCAGCAGGGTTTGGGGTGCGTGAGCCACCCCATGATCAAAGAAGCCAAAGGCCCTTTCGTCACACCATGCTCAGAGCCAGGCATTAATCAAGTTGTTCTTCCTGACTTCCAGGTCCTCTCTATTTATCCTGGGGATGCAGCAGAATACTATCTGAGCCCCAGAGCCCTCCATCATTTTCCCAATGGCCCTGAAGTCTTTCTTGATGGTTTTGGTCTTTCTGTTAACTAAATCATCATTGCCAGTTTGGACTGCTATCAGAGGATAGCAGTCTGTCCCGTGGACCAGGGAAGGAAGTTTTCTAGCTACCTCCTTCACTGATGCCCCCGGTAAGCAGCAGACCTCTCTGTGGAGCGGGTCCGGTCTGCATGTGGGTCCCTCCGTTCCTTTTAGGAGGGAGTCCCCTACAACAATCACCCTCCTCTTCCTCTTAATGGAGGATGTTTTTATCTTTTTCTGAGGATGGTGCAGCCTAGGGAAAGATTCTAGGCTGTGGGAACCATCATCCTCATCCTCAGGACAGGATTCCACCTGCAGCACATGGTACTTGTTTACCAGGAGGATCTGGGGTTTTGCTGTCTGGTTGATGGGAGCAGGTTTCCTTTGTCTGGCAGGAACTTGCTGCCATTCCCCATCTCTTGTTCCCCCAGCCTTGCAGTTAGCAGGTGGGTGGTGTTTGGACGTACCAGCTCCAGCAGCTGCTGAGTGAGTGAGAGGGCCCTGCTCCACTGGTCTGTCTCCCTCTCACACTCCCTGATGGCCCTCAGCCTCTTTACCTCCTCCCTTCATTCCTGCACCATACGATGGGGTTCCCCCACTCGAGTGCAGCTTTCACAAGTGGAGCCAGTACCAGAGGCACGAGCTGCTGTGGGAGGGGGGCACTGCCTGCAGCCCAGGGTCAGGGGAGCTGCTGCACCCACTGTGGCTCTGGCTGCGTGGCAGCTTCTATCATGCTTGGTGCAGCCTTAATCTTCTGACGGGCAGCCACCATGGTTCTCAGTCCCTTCTGGCCGTGCTCCAGCCCCTCTCTACACCCTCCCTGCTCAAACTGCCGCTCGAACCGCCCTGTTTTAACGCGCCCCGCTCCTCTCCCCCCGTGCTCCCTCAGGGCCGTTTAAACCCCCCGCGGGAGCTCCCGGGCCCGCCCCTCCCGTCAGGCCCCGCGCGGGAGCGGCCCCTGAGCCCGGAGCCCGGAGCCCAGCGCCGACCCCCGATCGAGTGTTTGAGGCTGCTCCCCGCTCAGGGAAGCGCCCCAGCGCCTTTAGGGGCCACCCCATCAAGGAACTCCCTGTCCCGTCGCTGGATGCAGCTGTAACAGCCGAGTTAATGGCTTAGCCGCGTTTAAATCCCCCGCGGTGGCTTCCGGGGCCCAAAGTCCATCGCTGTCCCAACGGTTCGAGTGTATTATGGGATGAGTGTTCCGCCTGACTGCAGGGGGTGGGGGTCGCCTATGAGGAATATCCCTGACCTCCTACACAGGAGACAAAGGCACTTTAACTGAGCTCAGGGTGGCAGAAGCACCAGTACTTCCTTTATAAAGGGTGAGTCTCGGCAACAGGCCAGCCTTGAGCAGCCTTGCGCTCAGCTGTGTGACATCCAAGTCTGGACCGCGTGCACCCAGATGAATCTCTCTCTAGAGTCCATCAGTCACAACAAGTAGATCCCCACTGTGGAGAAAGGCCTCTTTGGCATCTCACTCAGATGTGGACGTTTACACTGCAGATGTCAAAGGTTGGAGGGGAGGAACCCCACCAAGCGCGTCCCCTCGGCAGTCAGAGCACCCCCAGCTGCCTGCCGGGGAGTAGGCCTGTTGGCTCTACTTCGTGTTCACCAGGGACCTCCTCTGGTGACAAACCCACTTGGCTCAACCCCTGCCCCTGGGCAGCAGCCGGACACGGCTTCACTAGAGCCCTTAGCACATCTCTGCTATGAATACGGCCAATGTAACTGGCCTTGAGGGCTTGATGTGCAGTCAGGCACTGCTGCTAAGAATACATTGTGAGGCTTGAGCCAATCTCTTAATCCTTGAAGGTACATCTTCAGCTATTGATGAAAAAAAAACACTGGGAATTGAGAACAATGATTTCATGGAAGACCACCCCTGCACCTTATTCCTGAATAAAAAAAAAAAAAAGCATTAAATATTTCTCGACTTCAAAAAAGCAGTAATTATTTCCATCAACAAATCCAAGTCCTGCTTCCAGTTATATCTGTATAGAAAATTGAGAGAAGGCATGTTTCAGATTTCGGTATTATTTCTTTCCTTTTTACCAATTACTTCGGCAACAGCCATCCTGTGTCTATTTTTAAGGATAGGCAACCATTGACAAATAAAGGGAAATATTTTGAAGAGCTGTGAGGCAATTTAATACCTCGCATTTGCTTGCAAGAAGGCTGCTGTATTTCTGTAGTCTCAGGCAAACCAAATGTAAACCAAGCATTTCATTTTCTGACTGCTCACAAGTAATTCACATATGGATACATTCCTTCAAGAGAATCCTGAAGTTTTAGTTCCAAAATACACAAGACACAGGACTCAGATTTAGCCTCAAGCCTTTACCTTCAATGATTGTCAAAACAAGGTACAAAGGAATTTCTCCTGAAACTGACTGTGTTTCAGAGAAAGTTAAGACATTTCACACCACAGAGAGAAGCTAATCTTAGAAAATTCCCTTGTTTCATGATAAGGGAGGCCAGTTTCCCTTCCATTTAGAAACTTTGACAGTCTAAAAGGAGACTAGGTCACGTTCAATTGTGCATATTATTTTAACAGATTGTCTTCACAGCAGGAGGGATCTTCTTGTTTTTAAAATAAATCCTTAACAGCTTCAGTTGTGGCCACCTGCAGACCAGATTTCATGCAAAATCAAGATTCTCTATTTGAAAGGGGGAAAAAAGGGAAGGCGAAAAAAACAGAGCTGTGAAGAGTAATAACTAAGTCAGTAACTAACTGTAAGTTGTAGGGATCAAAACATGCTCTAACTTTAGGAGGGCAAAAAACCAAAACAGCTGATAAAAGGAAAGTGAATGACTTGTATGCTTCTTTCAAATATAACAAAAATACATTTTCTAAAAGCCTGCCTGCTGCAGGCATGTTCCCACATGCAAGGTGGGGCACAGATATTTTTTCTCTTAATAAACCAGAAAGAAACATTGGTATTTTTTAATATTTGTGGAATATAAGGCAGCTGAGCTAGACACTCTAAAAAACCCTGGGTGAAATTTTAGGCACTGATTCCACGTTGCACCCTTCTGCCTGAATCTTGTGAGTCCACCATTGTCAGAGTGGTCATATGCATATCTCAGCTTTCCTAGGACTGAAGCCTTACTGAAACAAGTCTGCCTCTACTGCATGCATCACTTCAGCATTTTAGCTCAGTCCTTAAAAGAAAGCCTCTAAACCAACATGAAAATTTAGGTCAGATAATGTAATCTAAAACCTGGATTAAACTACTTCAAAGAAATAGATTATCTTTCAGCCAGATGTGGAGGGCAAGAACTGACAGCTGGAAGAATTTGAGACATGGACTGGAAGCCAAGAGGAAAAGGTGAGACTCCTTTTGGTAGCTGGGTGGATTTAGATTGGGCCAACCCCTCCTCAGCCTACGTGTGGCCTGTTCATTGTTGCCTTCTGGCTTCCAGGAATGCACACAACACAGGCTCTGGCAGTTTACAGGATGCAGCCCAAAACTCTCCTGCTCACCTGCTCCTTAAATTAGGTGAGCCTCAAAGGAAGCACGTGAGGGTATGACAAGAGAACACTGCACACGAGCTGTCACTGCCATCGAGTTTGAATGTGGTGATCAAGGATTTTCAAACAAGTGAAGATGTCTCTTGGTGAAAGGAATAAAGAGATTAAAGATATCTTGATAAACAGAAAAAAACCATAGCTATCACATACAAAATTACTTCAGTGTGGAAGATGAGTTTGGGGATTTTTTCCTAGTTTGATCTTGTTTTCATCTGAACAAGCTAATGGCACTACCTATATCTGTATATTGGTAGGAAGGATCCTCTTTAAAGTCTTTTATGACATGTCAACTTAAGAAGCACATAGTTACATGAAGAGAACAGCAAGTAATTTTGCATTTTAGGTGACCAACTGAATCCTCACTCTTTGAATCAGTAAGCAGGAAAATCTACTGTTAATTTCACTGTTTGAAAAAGCAGAAATTGAAATGCAGAGAGAAACAGCCCACATGAAATACATGAATAGCATAATGACAAACAAATGAGCCAACAGAGTACTGAATGGCAGTATAAAAGCTAGATAATGCTGTATAATACATTTGACCAAGAGGAGAAAGTGATGTGATGAAGGAAAAGAAGAAATGAGGAGAAACAGTGAACATAAAATATCAATCATTTGGAACACTAGAGTGACTAGATGAAGAAAAGTTGGCGGGATTTTCAGGATCAGGTGTGCTCAGCAAGGTGGCAGGCATTTTGAATGCTCTCATTAAAAAAAAAATCTGATTTTTTTTTAACATCAGAGTCCAAAGTGCACCATCTCTTCATCTTTCCTTTTCTCGTCACTTGAGCATAGTTCCCCATGCTTTGCAATGTCATCTCTGCCTTGTGCCTTTCACACAGCAATAGAATATGTGGCTCCAAAAAATGAAAAAACCCATCTAACACTTTCACCAAGCAAGGAATATAGGGGAGCCCCGAGTCAGCTACCTAGGATGTGCTGCTTACAAAGAGAACCGAACATATGACATGCCACAAAATACAAGAACTATACAGGAAAAAGTCATAACTACCCGACAGATGCCCTGCAAGAAGAAATCTGCTCTGACCTGAGCAATGTCATCCTAGGTCTAAGGTGAGTTGGTTTCCTATCAGGCAATTAATTGTCCCCAAATAGTTGCCTCTAGGCTCTTCCCCTGACTGCCATAATCTCTGAAGTGAACCACAGAAGCCAGCTAATAAGCTGGGAGCTGCCTGAAGGCAGTCAGCCAAGCAGGGAGGCATCTCTCTGAGCTATCAGGGGATCTTGAGGACAAATCTAAAATCTCATCCTTCCCAGAAAATAAAGCTAGATGAACATATCTTTGAGGTGTCTTGCCCCAGTTCCCTCTTCTCAAACCATTTCCTTTAAACGCCACCTTCAAAGCTGACCAAAAACCTCTCCTTCCTTTCTTTCAAAAATCATCACTACCTTTGTCTTCAGTAACTGAATGTTTAAAGCACTCACAGAAAATATAGTGAAAGTCTAATTTACTCTCTCGGCTTTGTAGGCTCACAGCCTTACACCCAGTCCTTTGTTTTAACAGAGGCTACCCTTATCCTTAGGTGCAGGGCTGAGGGACTCTCACTGGCCAATGTCACCCCCGAGCAGGACTGGGATGCATACCTTGGGATCTTTAGCCTTTTACATAAACTCTCTCACTATGGGCAGTTCAGTGCGCTGAGCACCCCCCTCCCTCTTATAGGACAATCAACCTGAAAGCACCGATCCAGTTGACTAAACAGTCCCATGCAGTAAAATAAAAACGCTCATCTAACATCTGCAGTTTTTAAAATGGCAAATAAATGGGATGAGAGGAAAACAGGAATGTCCTTTGAAGCCATGCAAGGATCTGCTCAACCAGATTTGAAAATTACTGTCTGGAAATAAACTGGATGTTCTACTTAGAGATTTTTTTTTATTTTCCCCTGGGAAAAAAAAAAAATCAATGTGTTTTAAGGCAGTGCTTTGTAAAACTTGCATAGAGCCAGCTGCAGTCTATCATATCAAGTTCTCTTCTGGATTGATTCTTCCAGAAAGGTTTCATCAGCTTACAAGCAGCTATGTTGTAGTTTCATTTCCCCTTAGGATTCTGTTGTATGTCAAAGTAAGAAATTGAGACTAAACAAGAAAACGTGGAGTAAAGATTAAGTACCTCTACTGTGAATGCTGTTAAATGAGAAATAGACATTGCAGACTACAAGTATCAATTAGGTACTGGTTCCACTGGGAGATGACATTTCCACACTGTTTCTGCCTTCTTGGTTGCTGTTGACAAATCTGGGCTTAGAAAAGTTATCCTCTAGTTACATGTGTTCCTGACGTTTCCTTTGCCAGCCTGTCAGCAGACATTTCACAGCTAAACTTATTTGCCCCTATCATTTTAAATTAATGAAAAATATCAAATGCTATAATAAAACTATCTGATTGCCTCCTCACTTACTGCAAATCTGGAGTACTCAGTTGTCAAAAATGGAGTAGTGATTTCAGAGATCTCTGGCTTTGAGGACACAAATGTTAGTATTTCAGTGAGATGTGATCTGTGATTGACAGGTGCAATGTAGGCAAAAGACTCTTCCTTACAGACTGTAAATTGCCTTCTTTTTCTGGAAAAAAAATGTTGGAATGACCAGGAGCAAAACATCCTGTGAATGCTTTATGAAATCTGGTGAATTCAAAAAGCTGAATAGAATTTCATAGTCTTCCAAAAGTGCTTTCTAGGAGCTTGACTCTTTTTTAAGAACACAGCTTCTCCTATGCGAGGCATGTAATTGAATCAGAGAGTGCAATGGCCCTGCCTTCTAGCAAAGAACAGACGAGCAGAGTTATCACCCCTGCCAGTGCTCTGCTGCTCGAGAGGCTCTCAGGACTGGGAGCAGCTCCATTCCAAACCCCACAGAAGACAGACTGTTAAAAGGTTTTGAGCCCAGCACAAAAGGCTTTGCAACAATAACAAATCAATCCATACAGAGACCCAGCATATGAAAAATGGCTGAATGACTCCCGAGTGTAACTGAAATTGAAATTGGATCTTCTACCTCCGTATGTTATTGAAATTCCATCAGTCTCCTTTCACCACTCACTCCTGGACTCCTTTAGCCTGAGATATCTTTTCTCACTTAACCCCGCACTTACTTCTGAAATCAGGAAAGAAACTTGTTCTTGTAACATGTGGTATCATGGCATTGCTTCCTGAGGACCAAAAATACTCTCCCCTGTACCAGCACCAGGATAATTGGAATGCACTACCAGCAACGTGACGGTGGATGTTTCTACTGCATCTGTATTCCATGTGGACTGCGAATTTGACAAGCTCCTGTAATAATGGAAAACATTTTTGACAACCTTCAGAGCTAATATATTCTGATCCCTACAGAGCAAATTTTCAAAAAGTAAAGTGTATCAATTTACAGCTCAGGATTGGTTCAGAAAGGTAGAGTTTTCCACAGAAAGGAATATAACAGTGAAGACACAAAGGCAGAGAAAACTTATTTTCAAAACTTTCAAGCATACGTTGTGCCTAAAACAAAGCTAGCATTTCCCCTCCGCAATGCCCTGAAATTGCAGGGAAACTTGAAAACATGTTGTTGAATTAAAGCCACCAAAGACTTCGGCAGAGGGCCCATTCAGTTACTGACACAAATTCAAAGTTGAGAGTTTCCCTGCAGCATCCCCCCTCTCTCCTGCTGACACAAGGAAAACAGGCAATCCTGACTGAAGTCCCATATCTAGCTACTGGAAAGGGCAAAACACATGCAGACTCAGAGCAGGCGAGTGGGCATGGGCAGAACAGAAAAAAGCCATATAAACTTCCCATGCAGAAACACAGAATCATAGAATCACCAGGTTGGAAAAGACCTCTTAGATCACTGAGTCCAACCATTCCTATCTGCCACCAAACCATATCCCTGAGCAGAAGGACTGAAATATGCAGATTCAGGGCTGTGCAGGAATGACAGACAGTGCTCTCCAGTACGGAAGGTCAGCATATGAGGTCCCCTTCTTGCTCTGCAGGGACCATTTCATGAGGGATTCTGGGTTAAATATCACCATGGTAGAAATTCAGACGCACTTCTATAGTGGATTTTTCTGCCTAAGTACAACCACTGTGCAGAACACAATCAAAATAAACTTTGCAAGAAAACGGGAGTTCAATATACTGTGAAGCACAAGATGGCAAACAGCCATTTTTTATGCAGTTAGCAGCCTATGCAGTTTTATTTGTTTAAAGCCTTCACAGAACTGCAATTTCTATGCCACAAAACAAAGTTCCTGAGCTTTTGGACAGCCAGACTGATGCCTTTGCTGGGTGGACAGACATTGATGGGCTAGGGAAAAATTTCCATGACCAATGTTTTGCTTTGGAGTTTGCTCCTTAGGTTAATCCAAAATAACCCCAATGCATTTGGTCGTCAGGTGTAGCACTCTGCCCATGTTTTGGGCGAACAGGAGCTACTGAGATTTCTGGGCCTGGTTTGGCCTAACACTGCCCAAACTAATTCTTAATCTGACAATAATCTGCTTTTTGTCTTATTTCATTGTATTTGAGGTTATGGCAAAGGTGTTTACAGTCAGGAGAAGCTTTTATAATACGGGTTTCAAAACCAAATTAATACTTTCAGATAACACTGCTTATGGAACTAAATGGTCAAGCACAGTTTATCCATATGTTCATACACTGGAACAAGGTGTTCATATTGGTAGGTTCAAAATTGACAACATGGCATGATAAATATGATACAGAGCTATTCTACATGTTTCTCTTTCACATTTCTGGCTGCTTCTAGCAACAACATCTACAAAAGTCTATTCAGCAGGAAAAGAAGATATGCTATCTAGAAAATAATATAAAAATATAATATTGAAGTTTAAATTTTAAGCTGTGGAATCATATGAGGCCAAAAGAGAGACCTTCCCAAGGTGATCTGTCTCCAGGAGACCATGTCTTTCCCTTGAAGTGACCATTTACCAGGCATGAAGAATTCTCAAATAAAGTATTTAAGCCCATGTATAGCTTTAAGTGTGTGCAGAACTCACTATCAGCATTATAGCTGCTCACATTCTTCAGCTGTGCATGGTTTAGTGCTTTGATGGACTTAAATGTCATTAAGCTACAAAGCGGTTTTGTGAAATTGCCTCGGCACCTACCAGTTGTTGTCTTTGTTTTGATCGTACACTCATCATCTGAACGAGCAGATGGAAATAAAAAAAGGAGTACTTCTAGTAACAAGTTGTGTCCTATTAGTGTGCTTAGACAAGACAGAAAGCATTAGAAACAATTCAAAGGTACTCACCATATGCTGCATACATTCTACATAGTTTGACCTTGAATCAGCACAAGCAATTCAAACACGTTACTTAAAAATGAATCAAGCTGGCAGTCTTAGAAATTTCAGCTCTAATATGAACTATTGATTCTGGTTTTGCATAACAATTGTTCGCAGTTCATAAATTTCTGCTTAAAAGGAGGAAATTGGTAAGGCAGGAAACATTTACTTAATTTTAGCCATCTTCTCTCCTTTAAATAAACCCATCCATGTTTTCTGGAATACTATGCCTCCTCCTCTCCCTCCCTACTAGGCAGTCATTTTTTACTTAGGCAGGCAGACAAGGAGGGAGCATATGGCCTATTTTGCAATGATGAAAACCTTGCAATTACAGCAAAGAATTCCCATCAGAAATCTGTGAATGCCGCACCATAGTGCTTGTATTTGGATGCTACTCCTGGTTGCTCACCCCTCTTCCTTCGTCGCAGGCCTCTGCTCATAAGCCATTATTGCTTTCCTATTCTATTCATTAGAGAGTTGACTTTTTAGGTCAGCTCTTACAAACTACATGCTTTATGTGGCATGAAAATAACATGTGATCACAGCTACTAATATGATTAAGCGTATCAGTCGCTGCCTACCCCTCTACAAGGCACAGACTTTAAGACAAGCTATATTTCATTGTTCTGATTATTCCTGAGCTGCAAACAGTGCACAGAGCCAAAACATTATCTTTCCTTTAAAAATCCTCCAAGGGCTTGTAAAGTCTACTGAAACCTGTGCCAATCTGAATTCAATACACTGCCTCTACATTACAGGGTTGCCAGACTCATTAGCAAGTTTTTAACTCACCTTATTGTTGCTATTCTGTGGGATATAAGCAACTTCACTTTGCTGGTAATGTTCTCCAAGAAGTCTGATGCTAACTTTGCTTTCCCTATTGATTCTGCTCACTTAACAACATTGGTTTTGTTTTTTCCTTTTCCACATTTCTGTTGTGATGTGGAAGCCACTGTGTTCACATGAGCTCCTTTTCTGTGTCCCAGGATCATCTACGGACAAGCAGGCACCGTGTTGCCAGCTGAGTTACTAAGATGAGTGAAAAAGGTCCCGAGAGAATAATTAACATAGCTGGTCTGTATATCGCATAGAAAGCTTAATTCAAATACATAGAATCATAGAATCACCAGGTTGGAAGAGACCCATCGGATCATCGAGTCCAACCACTCCTATCACACACTAAACCATGCCTCTTAACACCTCATCCACCCATGCCTTAAACACCTCCAGGGAAGGTGAATCAACCACCTCCCTGGGCAGCCTCTGCCAGTGCCCAATGACCCTTTCTGTGAAAATTTTTTTCCTAATATCCAGCCTAAATCTCCCCTGGCAGAGCTTGAGGCCATTCCCTCTCGTCCTGTCCCCTGTCACTTGGGAGAAGAGCCCAGCTCCCTCCTCTCTACAACCTCCTTTCAGGTAGTTATAGAGAGCAATGAGGTCTCCTCTCAGCCTCCTCTTCTCCAGGCTAAACACCCCCAGATCTCTGAGCTGCTCCTCCTAAGACTTGTTCTCCAGCCCCTTCACCAGCTTTGCTGCTCTTCTCTGAGAAGAAGCCCCTTCACCAGCTATGTCACTCCAGAGCCACAACATCCTTCTTGTGGTGAGGGGCCCAGAACTGAACACAGGATTCGAGGAGCAGTCTCACCAGTGCCGAGTACAGGGGGAGAATAACCTCCCTGGACTTGCTGGTCACACCATTTCTGATCCAAGACAAGATGCCATTGGCCTTCTTGGCCACCTGGGCCACTGCTGGCTCATGTTCAGTCACTGTCAACCAACACCTGCAGGTCCTTCTCCTCCAGGCAGCTTTCTAGACAGACTTCTCCTAGTCTGTAGCTGCACAGGGTTGTTGTGCCCCAAGTGCAGGACCCGGCATTTGGCCTTGTTAAACCTCATGCTGTTGGTCTCAGCCCAGCAGTCCAGCCTGTTCAGGTCCCTTTGCAGAGCCTCCCGACCCTCCAGCAGATCCACACTTCCACCCAGCTTGGTGTCATCTGCAAACTTGCTAAGGGAGCACTCGAGGCCTTCATCCAGGTCATTGATAAAGACATTGAACAGGGCTGGACCCAGCACTGAGCCCTGGGGAACCCCACTTGTCACTGGCCTCCAGCTGCATTTAACACCATTTCCCACCACTCTCTGGGCCCGGCCAGCTAACCAGTTTTCCACCCAGGAGAGTGTGCGCCTGTCCAGGCCAGAGGTGACAGTTTCTGTAGCAGAATGCTGTGAGGAACCGTGTCAAAGGCTTTACTAAGGTCCAGAAAGACACATCCACAGCCTTTCCCTCGTCCAGCAGCCGAGTCAGTTTGTCATAGAAGGCGATCAGGTTAGTTTGGTAAGACCTGCCTTTTGTGAACCCGTGTTGACTGGGTCTGATCACCCGGTTCTCTTCCATGTGCTTCATGATCGCACTCAAGATCACCTGTTCCATGTCTTTCCCTGGCACTGAGGTCAGACTGACAGGCCTGTAGTTCCCTGGATCCTCCCTGCGACCCTTCCTGGAGATGGGCACAACATCAGCCTCCAGTCCAGTGGAGCTTCCCCAGTCTCCCAGGACTGTTGGAAGATGATGGAAAGGGGTTTGGCCAGCACATCCGCCAGCTCCTTCAATACCCTCGGGTGAATCCCATCCGGCCCCATAGACTTGTGGGTGTCTAGTCAGGCTAGCAGGGCTCTGACCACCTCCTCTTGGATCATGGGAACCTCATGTTGCTCCTCTAGCTCCTGGGTTTTTACAGAAAGGGAACAACTTTCTTTACAATGAAAGACTGAGGTAAAGAAGGCATGAAGTACCTCAGCCTTTTCCTCATCCCCTGTCACTGTTGTTCCTTCTGCGTCCAACAGGGACTGTATGGTCTCCCTAGTCCTCCTTTTATTATTTATATATTTATAGAAAGATTTTTTGTTATCTTTCACCGACTTTGCCAATCTGATTTCTAGTTGAGTCTTAGCCCTTCTGATTTTTTCTCTACACAACCTCACATATAATGTAAATATGCACGCACGTATATGCATGCATGAAATACTTACCTGTAGAAAAGAGATGCTATTATTCCTTTCCATGTGAAAATTTTCATGCTGTATTAAAAAAAGAGATTGTACAGAGAGCACCTTCAGGCATGGTCACAGCATGTCACAGCTGGCCTCTGGTGGCCCTTATCTAACAGACAGAATTCAAGCTGTTCTAATCTATGCCAAGGCCAGAACAAAGTCAGTCTCAAATCAGGGAGCCATAAGTCCCTCTTCAGTCTTTTTATTTGTACCCAGTGACTACTGAGGGTATCTGCAAATCTTGCCCAGAAAACATTGAAAAATATCCTCTAGTTTTGAAAGCAGCCAAATAGGATTGTCACTGGCAAAATGCTTCTGAAAAGGTCCAGCCTATTCTGATGGGTCCCTTTTTACCATTTTTGAGCCTTTTCCAATGGTGTATGCTGTTACTGCAGAGACAAGGCAGTGTGAAAGCATCACGCCTTTATATCCAGTTTTTAAAAAGGTAAGAATATTAACTCATTGCCTTTTATGGAGCCTAGGTGTACAAGAATGAATGAGGACAAAAATTCCTAGGATGTACTAAATACTAAAACTCAGCCTGGGCTCTAGGGAAAGCAGTCACTGGGCCTTGTGCTCTTCTATAGCACAGCTCATCTGTGAATCAATTTGCTGCCTTTCAAAAGCTTACAATTCTGGAACGACAGCCATTGAACCCTTTGAACACCCTCAAGCAACTACAAAAAACTTAGAATCTTTTTAAAAGTTGCAGCAAAAAATTCAATACTCTTGATTTGCTCCAAGAAAGGTTTAGCTTTAACAAAACCAGCGCTGACCACAGAGAGCGCAGTGATAACCAGCCCTTGCTCCCCTCCGAGCATGTTCCTGGTACATGAACAGGACTCCTGTAACTACAACATATCTCATAACAAACACATGAAGAGATAATTAAACAAATGTTAAACATGATGAAAAATGTCCTTCTGCTTAAGAGAGCTTCTTTAGTTTCATCTCTCAAGTGGCCAAAACAAAGCTCGAAAGCATGATTAGCAGGTTACAAGGAAGAAATAGGAAGGCCTCAAAAATTCTAAGGTGTTGTTTTAAAATAGCAAACCTATTCTTGCTTACCTGAGCAAATCTTTATGTACTCTGTCTTGTAACAGTCTGACTAGTGTGTGATACAGAGGTTAATTGAAGTGGCAGTCGTAGAATCATAGAACCATAGAATGGTTTAGGTTGGAAGGGACCTTAAAGATCATGTGATTCCAACCCCCCTGCCATGGGCAGGGACATCCCACTGGATCAGGCTGCCCAAGGCCCATCCAACCTGGCCTTGAACGTCTCCGGGGATGGGGCAGCCACAGCTTCCCTGGGCAGCCTGTGCCAGGGCCTCACTGCCCTCATTGTAAATAATTTCCTCCTAATGTCTAGTCTAAACATTAGCAAGTTATTAAGAGGAAAGGTAAGTATACTGCAGCTTAGACACATCATATTTGCATTGCGGCCAACATACACAGAGGCAGTTAGATTAACCCTAAGTGCCAAAACCCCAAGGAAAGCTCTCTGCATAGAGCCCATTCCTACAAAAAGGTGCTCACCGAGAGAGGCCAAATGCCAGGCAGGGCCGACGTCTGTCCTTGTCTATTAGGACTTCAATGCTTCTGTGTGTTGCAATGGTTGTCTTCTCTCTCCCTCCTACTTTTATCTCATTAACCCTGATCTGATTAACTTGGGCAAATTTGATTAGCTTGGGCAAATGACAGAAGATGCTAATGGTTTTTCAAAGATAAAATGTCAAGAATATTAAAAAAGATCTTGCTTCCACTGGAATATACTTTAGGAAATCAAAAAGTTTTGCAGAATAAAATTCTTTCAGCAAGAGGCTTTAATGACAATTATCAGAATATTTTCTTTCAGTTCAAGGGCTTGTGTCCACTATTCACTTAAATACTGGTAAATAACACAGGAGAAGTATTCCAGCTCCTGAACAAGCTGCATAGCCAGGTACTTAAAACAGCCTCAAGCACTATACTGCATCTTCAAGAATCATAGAATAACCAGGTTGGAAGAAACCCACCGGACCATTGAGTCCAACCATTCCTATCAAACACTAAACCATGTCCCTTAGCACCCCATCCACCTGTGCCTTAAACCCCTCCAGGGAAGGTGAATCAACCACCTCCCTGGGCAGCCTGTGCCAGTGCCCAATGACCCTTGCTGTGAAAAATTTTTTCTAATGTCCAGCCTAAATCTCCCCCAGTGGAGCCTGTGGCCATTCCTTCTCATCCTGTCCCCTGTCACTTGGGAGAATAGGCCATTACCTCTTCTCTTGGGAGAAGAGGCCATTACCTCTTATTATTATACCAATATTTTGCTTTTCTTTGCTCTTACTGATCCTCTGGGAGGACTGAGGGTGAGAATTACTACCTAAGTATAAGATCATTCTTGCTATTTTTTTACAGATACCTACACATTTTGAGTATCACACCTTTAAATATTTGAAAGCTGTGATGTTGATTTGCTTTGGAGGGTAGATGGCAAAACCCCACCTCCAGTGCTGAGCTTAGTATCTATGTTAAATAAACTGACAGAATCCTATTCTTCTACTTCCTCTTTGCTTCTTTTTAATATTTATAGGGAAAAGTAAAATCCCCTTGAGAAACTAAATGTGAAGTATAGTAAAAAGAATCTTTATATTGTTATTATTAATATAAAATGAAGAGGTATACATTAAAGTTTACAACACAGCAGAAACAAAAATTATTCAGAGAAATTCACGTAGTAGAGCTGTCTGGAGGTTACTTTCTTGTTCTAAATTTTGTGAAGCGAATTATATTGCAGTACCTGGCCAAATTCCAGCCTCCAAAGTGTATAAAGACAGAAAGAATATATATTTTTGAAATGTCTCCAAAAATTTGCAAATTATGACTTATTACAAATATTGTATTAAAAAAATACAGGGGAAAATGTATGACAGTGGAGATGGCTCTTGATGCATGTGCTCTTTGAGTGAGAAAAGGCAGGCCCTTTGCTATACATCAATTGATTTTAATTACAGATTTCATACAATGCAAGCACTTAGTATATTTCTCATATTAAAGAATTAATATAGGAAGCAGGGAGAGAGATTTAGAAGTGAACACAATGCATATTTGTAAAATAATTGCAGTTTATTGACTGAAACCATTAAAGACACTGCAGACAAAAGCATTACTTGACAGTCCTCATCCAGTTAGTGATTCACTTTTCTCTCCCAAAAGCACAGTTGCTCAGGCTTTGTTCAGTGCACTCAACACAAGGCAGAAGGCACCTTTTCATTGTCACTGTTCCAATTGCTATTAAACGTCACTCTCCTGTGTTACTTTTGGCAGGAAAGTATTAGTGCAAGGTGCCTGGAACGACAGAGGCTAACACTTTCGACTCAGAGGCAGGTTTGCTATTAGCACAAAAACATCATCTCTCACCTGAACAAATAATGGAGTTCCCTCCAGATGTAGAGGCATCTTAATTGATATGAAGGGCTTGCAAAAACCTGCGTGTGCAATGGTGACATAGCGATGCTGCTTGCAAATGAGAAAATCCTAAAGTCTGAGCTTCCTGATGAAACATAATAAATCCAAATGACTTCTCACAAAGCAATGGTTCCTAGTGCTGTGAAAAAGCTAAAAGGTATCCAAAGTCAGATGGGGAACACAAGCCATGATAAACCAGCCAATGTTCCCAAAGGAATTCAGTGTGGAAGGAAGGCCAAGCAGACAGAGATCTAAATACAGATCTGCTTATGGACACACAATTCAAACTTGTCTGATTAAATTAACATTTGAATCAAAACACAAGCTATAAGTGGTTTTAAGAATCAGCCACCCATCATCCTGAGAAAAAAGGAGCTCTTTGATCCCCCTGCCCTGCCCATATGGGCTACAACCATGACTGCAACTGCTTCCAGGCTGCAAAATGCACAATAATGTGGCGATCACTGCAGGTCTTCTGTCCCATGTCCTCTTCTGCCAGGCAGAGGCTATTTCTGCTGAGTCTCTTCACAATGTTCATTGCTTTAGAGAGGCAACACAGCCACCTGACATTCAGAGAAACTTCTTGGGAAGGGAATTTTTGGAAATAAAGCTTCTGCAACTTACCGAAGCTGTTTCAGAGATCACCCACTGCTTTTGTCTGGTGATTCCCCTGCAGATGGCCACGGCTGCTGTAGCCCTTGGAGGAGAATTCAATGGTTTGCTTTGTGTTCATCCTGACACTGACAGAGGAATTCCTAGAGAAGCGCCACACTTTGTGCAGTAACATACAACATGTTATCCACTATTAAAAACATGATTACAGGCACTTGTTCTTCAAATACTTTTCAGCTACCCAATTGCAAATCAGCTGGCAAAAGCGTGCATGGGTTTGTTTCAGATTAACTATCAGAAATATTGTCAGACTTTGATCTCATTTTCTGGACATATTTTCCACAGCATATCTCTGCTTCTGGAACAGAATTAACTACTTCATCACATCTCAACATGCATGAAAAAGAACATTTTAAGGGCCCCTGTCTTCTCTATACGCTGTGAATGGTGACATGTGCACAGGGAAAGCAGCAATATAACTAAAGCAGGCCCCAGACTTACTTACAGTTCTCTTTTGACAATCTGATGTCTAGTTGAATCTCCTTCAATTCATTCCAAACTCTTGTAGAGATGGAAAACACCCTAATTGTTGTGCTGTGCAGTAACTTCAGAATGAAAAGTATTTGTTCCAAGTGGGAAAGTGTATTCATATAGCAAACCACTTGCCACTCCACCTGATAAGCTTTGTAGATTCAGTTGGCATTCACCAGTGGCAACGTGTTCCCATCAGAACTCAGACTTCAGTGCTACTGCCTGATCTAATCCCACCCCTACATCAACTGCCACAGGAGATGATCAGCATCTAACTGCTCTGTTGCTAAATGATCTTTTCATCAGGGAGAACTTCATCAGTGGAAGTGACCAGATCAAAAAAGCCCTTTCAAAGCTGGTTAAAGGACTTCCACTGACCACAAGGACATAATCATTATACAGTATTGCAGCCGAACTGACACACGGTACTTCAGCTGTCAAATGTGAAAGAACGAGAGGTCAGACAATGGCAGAACCATCTGTTCTTTGAATTAGAGAAAAAAGTGTCAGCTGCGAAACAGCTAAAAGAGCAGCCAAACCAGGTTGCCTTGTTCTCCCAAAGTCTAACAATACCAAAAAGAAACACCTGGAACCACTCTAACTCATTAGAGCACGAGGGAACTTGCCAAACAACTCAACCATAAAATAAAAATGTGGGGTTTTTAACTTACAGGAGGGTGTTGGTGCAGAGAACAACAGATTTCTTGTACAAAAAAAAACCCCACTAACAAACAAACAAAGAGAATAGGGTTTTGAGTTCAATACTAAGTATGCAGGAAATAGAAGTAACAAGGTAACAGTACTAATTACATAGAAGGGCACATAAGTCTTCATCTTACAAGCTCACAGTCACTGCTTACCTCCTGCCAGGTACAACTGGAAGCAAAAGGTCTGTCTGATTTTGGTACCAGGCAGAGACATGCATTTTCAGAACCCCACTCTGCAGCTTCCCTTATTTGCTTATTTGAGGGAAGAACAACACAAACTGGAGGACAGCATCGTACTTCTTAGCAGACAATGAGTAATAAGGCAATGAAAGAAATAAAGACAGCAGGCTTCTACAGTATATGCACAGAACAAAAGATGGTCCTGCAGCTCAGAAAAAATGAAGATCTGGGGAAGCCAGGACATAAACACTTTCTACAGTCACCAGATGAGTAACGAGTGCTTCACTTTTGACCTGTGATATGAGTTTATTCCTATTCTTTCTTTTCCATTAATTACAATGTTTGGAGATTTGCTGTATTCCTCCAGGGAACAACTGACTGCGTGTCAACAAAGCAGAACCGAGGGAATGCCACAAAACTAACAGAAGCAGTCACTTGAATACCTTAGTGAATTCACATCAACAGTATTTGCACACATTTCATGTTTTCTCCAACTGAAGACGCCAGAGAAAGTGACTGTTGGCAGGAATCAAGCAAATGAACAGTGAATAAAAAAGCTCAAATAGAGATTATTCACAGGAAAGGAATTTTGAATTTGCATTCAGGTCAGAAATGCAGGTGATAGCAGGCTCTGCTTGCCCAAGCAGAGACAGGCACAGACTGTGACTTCTCTGTCCACTTTTTGACTTTCAAAATATTCCCTCAGATGGTGATACAGACCACACCTTACTTTATTCCCTGAAATGAAAAGATCCAGAACTCTGAGCAGTTTCAAGGAAACAATGAAAACAGGCACCTGTCAGAAAGATGACTTGCTTTCAAATGGCCTGTCTGCATCTGGTACAGAGCCACCTGTAATGGCTTTAGCAGTCATTAGGAGTGGAAGGGAGCACTTAGAGAGCAGTTGCTAAGAAGCCTTATAATATACAATATAGATAAGAAAGAAGCACTTTGTATCCAGCCTCTTCAGTTTGCTGCTATTTTGAGAGGAAGCCAGACTCTTTATACATGACATATCTTCAATTTTGTAATAGTAAACTTCATCAATTGTATCTGCTTCATGCAATTTTGAAGCCTCACTAGAAAATAAACCAAGAGACTTCATAACTCTAGACCCCTCCTCAGCCCCACAAAATTTAGGAAAACAAATCACAGAATCACAGAATAACCAGGTTGGAAGAGACCCACTGGATCATCAAGTCCAACCATTCCTATCAAACACTAAACCATGCCCCTCAGCACCTCATCCACCCGTGCTTTGCAAAGCTCTGTCAGTTCCCTTTAGGCTTCTTAAGACTCTGCATTTTCCACCATGGTAACTGTCTTTGCTGCTTTTCTCAGTGACTAAGAGAATTCCCTCACTTAACTGTGTTGTCACAAGAGATTAACACAATGTGGGAGCTGGAAGAGAGGGAATTTAGCTTGCCTGGCATTGTTCAAGGCAATTCAATCAGTTTCTTTGACACAGCCCTCTGGCACCTAAGCTTTCCCACCATGGAAATTGTTCCCCCACTATACTTACATAGAGTGATACCAAGTCTTTCCTAAAAGCATTTAAAATCTTATACTGTTTAGGGAACCCTCAGCAAGGTCTGACTTTTACTTCTCTCTCTGCCTTATACTACAGCTAGTGTGACCCCTTCCCACCCACAGCTAATGCACATGAAAAGCAAAGCAACACAGGCACATCTCTTAGAGTGCTTTACCTGGGACCTGCAATGACTTACTTCAGCGTGGGGAGACCTTCACTTCTGTCACAGAGAGGAACATGGGGCAAGCAGCTGTGGTCTTTCCTTTCCACAGAAGCAGGGTTAATTCTCAGCCTGCCAACAAGGGTATTGTGTTTCCACAATGGCTCAGACTTTTTAGTACTCACCATTATAACCCTGGGATGAGCATATATTTACATTGAACTCTAGTAAGTCCTACCATAATAAAAGCTTCAGGGCTGCACTTATGGCCAAAAAAAAAAAAAAGCCCCCACAAAACCCTCTTGTCATTACTTTTGAAAAAATTCCCTTTATTTTAAAGTCACGTTTGGGTCAAAAGTAAAATACCTGTTTCGTGGTAGTATTTTTCAAGTACAAAACCAGCTGCAACCCAAAAAATGTCTTTTCAACCTCATTTGGAGGGCTGTTAATACTCATGTCTTAAGTAAAGGAGTTACAGTTATGGTTTACAGCAAATTACCTCATCACAGGGCAATGGACTGGAGCCTTGGATTAATGATCTGTATATATGACACTTTCATGGCTGATAATCAAATAAATCTGTGTGTTTCCTCATCAAACATCAAGCTCGGGGGCATTTTTTTCAGTGCAGAGGACACTCGACACACCTATGCAATTATGAAGTTGTCCATAACCATCTTCAGGAACTCCAGCAGCGTGAGGTCCCCAAAACTCTCAAGACTGAAGATACTGGTTCTTTTCTTTGTAGACATATTCTTTGGCATGATTACAAATACCTCTTCTTACTTCTGAACTATTTACTGCATGCTTTACTTTCATCTTCCTTCTATAGGTGGTGGGGTATGTACTGTGATATCTCAACGTTGCAACACAGAAGGAGAGAAGAAGCCATACTGCAAAAACACGACGACAACAACAACTGGCAAGCATGCTGACAAGAAAGCAATAAAATGTCACAGAAGTTCTCGAGCAGATTATGTCTTCGACCACTTCATACCTCCATGACACAGTACAATATATGACGGGGTTCCTTTATTCACTGAAAACAGAATCCAAACAGTTCCTATGATGCCATTTTAATTCTTCTCCCTTTACCCACTGTATTTCCCCACTGTGTACACACACACACACCTGGTCACATCCTTACATAGTGTAAATCAGCATGTCACTGCAATAGGAGGAAGTATAAAGGTATTAACGTACACAGCATTTGCATGCCGAGAAGTTCAAGCGAATCACCTTCATTAAACCGTAGGGAATTAATCAGCACACCAATGAATAGTGCAGACTTCTCAGAATCCTTTAGAATAGATAAAGCATTAGGATGTTCAGAACTGCCAGCAACAGATTTTATCAAAGTGGTGTAGAGAGGGATAGGAATGAGCAAACTGAACGTATAGAGAGGGTCAGAGTCAAACTATCCAGCCTCAGAACTGGCTCTTCCCAGTTTTGTAAGTTCTTCAAGTGTCCCATACGTTTGCCTTCCTGTGTATCCACAACATCCTGAGAAGGAAGCTGCCCAGATCATGCATATGGCAAAACTCACAAACTCAGTAATTTATTGCCTTTTACACCCCAAAGTGGCTCTCTTCCAATCTTCTTCTCTTACCTCATAGCACAGTGACTGAAAAATTTATCTAAAAAATTGCAGATTGAAAATCAATGTTCTTACTTCTCTGCAGAGAATATAAACAAGATCCCAGTCAAATTCTCAAGCATTTAAACAAAAATGTATTATCTAACCTCCCTGTTAAAGTTGTAAAATACTCCCTGAATCACAGAAAACAAAAGAAAAAGGAAAATGAATCATTGCACAGCATGCTGACTGTAACTTCCATCTGGAAGAGAAGAAAAAGAAGCTAAATTCAAGGATATTTATTGTGACATAAATAAGAATGAAATCCAACCCTTTGCCATTAAAGAAAGGAGTTAGCTACCATGTTACTTCTCACTCTTACTTGGCCTCAATTAATATTTTGCTGTTGACTGCAAATAAAAAATATCAAAAAATATTCAGCAGACTCTCATGGGGAGGATACTCTCCTAGCCCAATGTGTAGACTGTGGTCCTATCAAGTTAAGGGCAGTAAAATCATGTCTCACACATGAGACATGATGACATAAGAGGAACTCTTAGCACTGATGTGTTCAGTAAAATCTGAAGAGGACAAAGAAAATAGCGTTCTTCCTCTTTCACCAGTGTAGTCAGAAAAGGCCACTTTAAGTGCCTGTTTCTAGAAGGACGTTCATCACTATAAATCCCAAGTTATCTTTAGAGCTAAGGACAAGAACATGAAAAGACTTGGTCTGCTCAAAAAAAAATATTCTGCACTGAATTACCCACTTGCCTGCAGGCAGCTCAAAGACAATTATATTCCCTCAATTAGCCAGTATTTTCTCTCAGCAACACATTCATAGCACACAGCATAACAGGCTAGCTCTCTCATCTGACTCAGTTCCCATAACCTCTTGTGTTTTTTTCCTGTTCTACATATCAGAATCCAGTTTATTTTAAGCCCAGAGGTACTCAGACAATAAGAAAGCTTCTGGAGGATGCTGTTCCATGCATACTTTAGCTTCTTGTGTCCTTTGGATGTCCTAGGGGTACAGCACCAACCCTCCAGAAACAGAGGCAGAGAAAGAACAAGGAACTGTTGTGTTTGTATTAGTTATCATCTTAACTGAAACTGATTAAACATCCCAGAATTTTGAGGAACAAGCTTTCCTCCAGCCTAGTTGGTGGAATATAGCTCCCTTTTGTGGAGGGAGTATGTTACACACGCACAAGGTTCTGAAGAGGTTAGAGGAAGGGAAAACTCATTTCCTAATTATCTAACACAAAGCTGTATACACTGAGAGACAAAATGCTTTGGCTTCGTCTATCATTCACATGCCATAAAATGCTATTAGCCTAATGCTTCATTTGATGGTAGCCTCCCAGCAGTATAATCTGTCTGGGGGGACATAAGCAATTGGTTCCAAAATACATTCTGCAATGGAGGATTGCATGTTGAGGGTTTAAATTATCTGCATATCTTTAATCTTAATCCGTGGAGCAATGGAGGATCTGCTAGTTATTTATAGCTAGGCTAGAGTGAGCTGCTGTGAGCAGGGTAATTGAAACAGTATTTCAGCCTGTCTGCCACTGATTTGTGTAATGGCTGCTGTTAGCTATGGTATAATCACAATACTAAATGGAAAATAAAAAATAAAAAGGCATTAAACATACGTTTTTATGTTATGTTTTATGAGCATATCTTATTTTTTATTGCATTTGCAAATTCTGTTGTTCCTTGCTTTCTTAGATCAATTTACTTGCCTGGCAGCAGTTTGCCATATTAAAGCTTGAGAAAGCTGATCTGCTTTCTCTTATTCTCTGGATTAACAGAGCTTTCAGCTTGAGAGCTGCTAAATTCTTAAGACTGAGGGCTGTGACCTCTTTTTAAAGTTGCTTCTACACTAAAGGATCAGTTATTGTCCCTTAAATAACAATTATCTTTATTTCTCAGAAAGGTGTTATTTTGTTCTTTCCTTAAGCTGCAAAAGTAACATAAAGAAATCTTAAAAGAATCAGTCTCTATTAATTTTTCAGCAAATATTGTTAATTCTGCAATCTGTTACTCATCAAATACTATTTTTGATATTTGACAATGATTGCATTTAAGTGATCTAGCAGTGCCTCAAATCAAGAGAGTCATGGCATGATTTACCATCATGCCCATCATTTTCCCTCCTTTTAAAGGAGAAAGTGCTCCCAAGAAATGTATATTGCTTTTGGATGCTATGGCAAGGTGTCTTGCAGTTCCTCCACCAAGTGAAAAACAATGGCTCGTGTCCCTCCCTCGTCTTGATAACTTCTGGATGGGTCACCACCGTCTTGTGCTTTGGCAGGAATCTGCTGACCCACGACAGCTCTCCTGTCACCCCTCCTACGGGTGGCCCCTCTAGTTGATCCTCTGCTCCCAGAGCCAAATGTGTAAACTTTTAGTCACTGGATGCAAAACTACAGCCCTGTGACAAAGAGCTTGCTCATCAGATTTCCAAAGCCTACCTGAATTTAGGAAGCCTCATCTGCCATTAACAGAGCAGGCGTTTGGGACCTCTGAAAGGCCCTCCAGCTGTAAAGCATGGGACACCTTATGCTGGAACAAGGACATGGAAATCCTGGAGCAGATTTCCTCAAGGGATACCTCCTAAAAGCTCCAGAGCAATCAAAACAGTGGGATTCACATTAACATCGCTGGTGCTCTAAGAGCAGTAAGCACCACTGGGGACTCCAGAAGCCCCTTCTTTGGAGTAACGGACAGGGTTTGATGGTGGCAAACCACTTGCAGTAATTCCTGTATGTGTTTTGTAAGAACCTCCTTAAAACAGGCAAACTTCTGTGAAACATCTCAGACTTGATAAATATGGGGGGGGTTTCCCAGGAAATACCTACTTCATCAGAGAATTTCCAGCTTGCGGGACCTGGCACAATCCCCAACCATGCCAGACTGCACTTCCAGGCAGAACTAAGCTGTGAAATATGAGCACACATTACTGCACATTGCAGTTGCAGAAACATCCCAGCCACCTCCATGGTAAGCTCTCGGGCTGCAGCACTCTTTCCTTCAGCCTCTGAATTTTAAATGTTACATCTTCTATTACTATAAGAGCCATTCAGCCTAGAGCCTTAAAGATTTATCTCAGGCTCCAACTTAAGTCTGCAAACCTAATTGTAATCCTGTTCTGGTCTCTGTTCTGACTTGTAGACATATCTGGCAAGGAAAAAATATTCTCCTTCAGAATCTCCTTCTATTAATAGTATCATAAACATCACCATTACCAGATTAAAAATGTTCTGAGAGGAAGGGATGAGCTGAATATATAAAAAAACTAATCACTTGTAAACTGGCTGGACTCAGTGTAGTGTATTACACTTTAATATCACCCACTGACAGATACTGAGAAACATCCTATTAGAAGCATAACTATGAACTACTATGTATTAAACCTGCTAGTATTTCTATAGGAGTGTAATAAATGAAATGCAGCCAGACTACACAGCACACAACAGAGTCACATCAACTACAAGCTAAAGGCAGACATTTTATATAGTGCTGTGTTCTTTTTCATACACACATGAACTCCCAAATAATATTATTGTGCAAAAAGAAACCCTAGTATTTCCAAAAGGAAATTCAGCAAGTGAACAAAGAAATCACGCTTAGATGAGGGGTTCAGCAAAATGCATCAAAGGGACATGTGGGCCAACAGAACATGAAGAGCAAAAAAGTCTTGTCATAAATCTATTAGTGGTGACTTATCTCTTTTCTCTCTCATGAGACGGCATTTTGATTCCCCCCCCACAACAATACCCTGATAAGAACAGAACAAAAAAGTTTTTGTGGCTTGCTACAGGGAGAAATATCATCATTTGCACTATCCCAGTGAGTAGAGGTCACTTGCTTCCTTGGAAAGATTACACGCAAAGGAAGAAATCATAGCAAGGGAACTCTCTGATATATGAGTACCTAGAGACCTACTGAGAAAACCTAATCCCATATAACTGGTGTGTAGAAACTGAAAGGCAGCCATTTAACCTTTGGACTGCCTCTGCTACACAACTTACAAAAGCATCTGTGTGAAGCCTTTAAATGAGAGAAGTTAGAGTTGGGAAAGATCTAGTCTACTAACATGAAGTGTGGCCCACTCAGTGCTGGAAGGTGTCCCCAAATAGAGGATTCATCAGTTACAGCCAATAAATACTTTACAGATACAAAACCTAAGCATATTTCTAAACATGGAAATTATACTCTTTCTAAGGCAGATGGTTCCTCATCTAAGCAGGGAGAACGAGTGCATTTTTCTGTTGCAGAGACACTCACTACTCTTGACATGTGTTCATATTACTGAGGTAACTTCTTTTTCATAGTGGAAGCATGCCCTGGGGAGGCTGGGATATAATTTTACAGACATACAGGCTTGGGTGAATCCTGCCTTGAGGATGTTGTTATCTAATGGTAAATATACTGTACACAGCTGCAGGGAGGGTGAAATGTTACTTTTCTTAATCTAAATAATAATTTTTAAAAAGCGTCTATGAACAAACAGAGCTTATAATTTTAAAATGAGAGAGAGAGAAGTTATTCAGGAATGACAGCCACAAAGGCTCTGACACGGCTACCAGCACAGAGAGGAAGCATCCATAAGAATGGTGCCCTTGTGATGACAGACTATCCCCCCACAAAACAGGTCTCTGGAGGAGTAAATCTCAGCAGGTTCCTTGGCAGAGCCTTTCTCAGTTACTGTCCCTCTTTAGTGAGCCACCACAAAGTAAACCAAGTGTTATAGATGCACTTTCTTCACACATTTTTCTATATCAGGATGAGCATTCCCCAGGCTGGGCACCCCTTGATCCTGTGCTCCTTCTGTTCTCAGCGTAACGTTCTCAACTGTCACCCTGCCTCCTGCACTCTGTACTCTGCAGCCTGCCTGGGAAGCCAAACAACCTTCTGAGTCATTAGGTACATGCTGTCCATCAGAAAATTAAACAAACCCAGCAAACCAACACAAAAATACATTCTTTTGCCTGCCTTCCAGAAAGTCTTGCTTCCCCTGGGCAATTCTGCAGAGCCACATTCATGCTTGGGCCTCACTTCACTGGATATTTCTAAGTTCATGCTGTGTAGGGCTTAGACTCACTCATACTTCGGTTCACGTTCATGCACAGCACCGTGTGGAAATGCAGAGGGGAGAAAACACGGCAACTCAGTGACTGTTGATTAGTCTCTGATGGAGGGCCTGGGGGAAGCTGATGAAAGAGCAATGTGGTTGCCATACCACCCTGTTGGGGCAGTTTGTAAGAGACATCTGTGCCCAGAAAAAGATTCCTCCAAGCTTTAGCATATTAGAACAATTTGAGAAAAAGTAAAAGTACCAAAGAGGATTAGGAGAAAAGTCACAGTGAAAGGCAAAAGTATTTTTCCTTATGAAGCAAAGGTGTGGTGGGTTGACAGTGGCTGGATGCCACGTGTCTACCAAAGCCACCCTATCACTGCTGTCCTCAGCTGGGCACTGAAGAGAATGCGTAACAAAAGGCTCAGTGCTGGGTTTGGCTGGAATAGCATTAATTTTCTTCAACAGTAGCTTGTAAGGGGCTAGATTTTGGACTTGCACTGGAAGCAGTGTTGATAACACAGGGATGTTTTCCTTACTGCTGAGCAGTGCCTCAGAGTCAAGATCTTTTCTCCTTCTCACTACATCCCACCAGTGAGCAGGCTGAGCTCCTCTCTCCACAGGGCCACAGGTCCTGCCAGGACCTTGCTCCAGCACAGGCTTTGCACAGGGTCACAGCCTCCTTTGAGCTCATCCTCCGTGAGATGCAGGTTGATATTTGCTCCACCATGGACCTCCAAGGGCTGCAGAGGGATATCTGCTCTACCAGACCTCCATGGTCTGCAGGTGAATATCTGTTCCATTGCAGACCTCCACAAGCTGCAGAGAAACAGCCTCCTTCTCTGTGCTCTGCACCATGGGCTGAAGGGGAATCTCTGCTCCAGCACCTGAAACTCCTTCTCCCGCTCCTTCTTCACTGACCTTGGTGTCTGCAGGGCTGTTGCTCTCATGCATTCTCACACCTCTCTTCAGCTGCATTTGTGCAGGTTTTTTCCACCTTCATAAACATATTATCACGGTGACACTATCACCATCTCTGATAGACTTGGCTTTGGCCACCAGCAAGTCCCTCTTGGAGCTGGTGGCATTGGCTGTTGAACATGGAGGAAGCTTTTAGCAGCACGTCACAGAAACCGCCCCTGCAGCCCCCCTCTGCCAAAACCTAGTCACGCAAACCCAATGTAGAAGGTGAAAAACTCTCAAGAATATACTCTGAAACTGCTAAAGAACTGTGGCATCTGATAAATAACAGATGCACTCCTTGAGGTGTACAGCGCACAGATGCCCATACATCCTCATCATCATGAGGAGTTTTGTGTACTCTTGGGCACTGCAAGTCCTCAATACAAATAGCCTGAGAGCTCTGCTGAATACAGGTGGGCTTAAAATATGCTTTGAATCAAATACTTAAATTACTTGCTGAATAAAATTCCAAATCTTGTGTGTTGGCATAGCCTCAGTTTTACAGATTTAAGAATTAGGCCAAGGAGAATGAAGTGAGTTTGTAATATCCAGCAAAAATAATCAAGATTGCAAAGCTATCAAGGACTATAAACAAGGAGGAGAGAAACAAGGTCAAGATTTTTATCTGTCCATGAATCATGGCAGAGTGCAAAGAGAGAAGCAGAGAAAAATCTTTCTTTTCCTTGCTTTTTTCCTCACTTGGCAGAATGAGTGGGTGTCTGCAGCTCCATTCAAATTGGATTATCTCACTTTCAGAAATGAATTTGCCAGGAAACAGCTGCTTATCATGAGGCTGCAAATAGGATGTACCCCTAGCCCACCAGCCCCCAGAACCTAGGATGAGCAATTAAAAATGTGTAGAACTAAATGAACTTTTGTTCTACATCACCAAAGACAAGTATTGATAAGGTTTCACAATGCTAGTCCCTTGCAGCTTCCCCTCTCACACTACTTTGCCCCAAGGTAAACTATAATTTGAAAATTGTCAGTCACATTCCTATTACTCCACTAAAGACGTGTGAAGTTCCCAATAAGTACCTCTGGTCAAACCTGTCTCTTTAACAGAAGAAAACTGCAACTCTAATTTGAAATGGAAATTGATTATTCCCTCATTTTTATTTTCACTGTATAGTGACTGCAATTAGCTTGTTTAAAGTAGAAATGACACTGAACATATCAATATTCTTGCTTTCTTCATGGTCCTAAAACTAAGTTGATCACTTTTCTTCTTTATTTTTTATTTTCATTTTTACAAATAAACTAGATGGAGAGGGTAGATTTAATTTGGGCAACGTTATATACCTCTACAGCAACGTCTGAGCATATCGGACCAATTGTCTTAAGGTGTTTTGGCAACAGGCTGGAAATATTTTATATAGCGGGAGCACCCCTGGGCAAACTGAAGAGCAGTGTGTCCCACATTGGAGCCAGAGGGACAGCACAGCAAATCGAAGAACAGGATGATGAATACAGAGGCTACAACTTGGGAAATGCAGACCAGTGCAGATACACGCAGACTCCCTCTCCGCATTCTCCTAATTGAGGCAAAGCAACTCCAGTCTGGTGGCCACGTGGCTGCATTGCTGTGGCACTGTGGCCAGCGGTAACAAACCCTGCTGAGATGCAGATCTGTTACCTCAGGCACAACCCCAGCCTTCCACACCTGCCAAGCCCTCACACCAGAGCGCAACCAGCTTTAAGCATGGGCAAAAGACAAACATATCTGCACCCAACCACTCCGACATATCCATTCTTCAGTGGAGAATTTGATTATATATCTGACCACTGGCACATGCCTTATGTATGGAGCATAACCTAAAAGATAAAGCTTCCTGGCTAAGAAATGGCACAGATGTAGCTTGTCTGCAGCTCATTTTGGACAGCATTTCTCATCCCCAGGCAGTACTCTGCTGTGCCACACTAACATCACTACGTGTATCTTCGTTCTAAAGACTGCCACACCCTACGAACCAGCCCTGGCTCTCTGCACAGCCCAACAAGCACCAAAGACAGTCCTTGCTACAGCCATCTTTCTTCAATAGATGATGCTCCAGAAATTCCTGCCAAGAATTATTTACCTTCAAGCCCTTGGAAGCAAACATGTAGAAACTTATTTCAATATTTCAACTAAATTAGAATGTTTAGTTTTTCAGAAGAGCTGTGTGAACTGCACAAAACTGGTTTGTACTAGAATATAAGATAAAGAAACACACAACATGAATGCAGAAGAGCCAAAATACAAGAAGCACTTGTTCCAAGAAGGACCACAGAAAATGCTTGAAACTTTCTTCAGCATTTTCTTTATGCCACTCTAAATCCTGCAATATCAGGTCTTTCCAGGGCTGCCTGATAGCTTCCAAGGTTGTTAGAAACTTCTGCATACAAACACATTTTGAAGGACATAATGATAGCTGATCCTGAAGTATAAAGTAGTCAAAGTCTTGAAGGGGAGCTTTTAGTGAGTGCAGCTTGAAGTTGCTCATGAAAGTGGCCTTAAAGAATAACTTCATCCTGCCATGAACAAGTCACGAGGACAATGAAGAAGTGTAGTGAGCTGGAGAGAAATGAACCTTAGAATTCCAGAAATTGGACCGAAACCTGTATTTAGTGTCAGGAACAGGATTTTTTTTTCCTAGAAGAGCTGACAGAGTGAGTACCATGACCCAGGGACCGCTGAGGTGAAAGAAACGCTATCACTGAATTTAGTAAGTTCTGGACCAATAATCAACCCTTTTCAGCAGCCCAGTGTCTAGTATTCACATGATGCATTACAGGACTTTTGTGTTCCTATAAGAGCTGTCTGGTGCCTTCTGCCTCAGGCTGACAGGACTAAAGATTGGTGAAGCCTGGAGCAGAGCTCCCACTGATGAAATCAAGCAGCCATAATTCCCCTTCCTCCCAGAGTGAGTCCATATTTTTTGTTTGTTGGTTTCATATAGTCAGACAATGCTACACCACTCAACACCACCAAGAAAAAGGAGAGCAGGAAAGAAGTACGCAACATATCATGCTTTGGATTTGCAATAGTGAAATGAAATGTGGGTC
Source organism: Clamator glandarius (assembly GCA_033459285.1). Classification (NCBI taxonomy): domain Eukaryota; kingdom Metazoa; phylum Chordata; class Aves; order Cuculiformes; family Cuculidae; genus Clamator; species Clamator glandarius. The sequence continues at coordinate 645,283 of JAUNZM010000128.1, read as the reverse complement.
AAGCTAGAGTGAAGAGCAAGTCACTCCATTTGCTTCAGCTTCTGAGTGTCACTGTTAATCTCCCTGCATAAGCAATAGGCACTGTACCAAGCACAAATTACCCTGCCTTGCCACCCACTGCTTTTGCTGGGGCAGTTACTTTTCTCCAGTCTGGAAAGTCTGAAGGGAAGGCAAGACTAATTCCTGTTGCTACTGTACAGCTCAGGAAGCATGAAATATTTATCAATTTGAGCAAGCCAATTATTTTGCCAGTCTCAATAGCAACCTGCTAGATGAGTGCTGCTACTCCTAGCAGTGTAAAGAAGCTGCAAAGCTGGAGAAAGGTCACTTAGCTCATCACTTGCTCAGTTCCTGTTTCATGTGACTAAGATGACTATGCAAATCGATCCCAGAAGACGTTAGAGCAATACTCTGTTTCTGCTATGGGTGGGTGTCTCTAGACACACATGGCTGCCTTATTCCTGAATCACAGGATTAATGAAGATATGCCTAAGAGTCTGAAGGTGAATCAGGAAGAGACACATCGATTTTGCAGACTGCTGAAATGAAATCTGAATTAAATGTGACCTCTGGAGATAAGCCGAGTAGCCCTTAAAGCTGCAACATCCTATTGCCTCTCCTTGTCTTCAATTTCTCTCTCTCCTCCTCTGCAACAGATTGATATGAATTACTCCAGAATAATCACCACCTCCTCCAGGGCTCAGCTTTCAACTGATAGAAAAGAGCTTATTTCTGTCCTGTTAGTAAATTGTCCTGTTTCTTTTTTTCTAGTTTTTCAACTGTTTGCACTGAACTTTAAGGTTAGGATATCAGACTCTTCAAACTAGCAGAAAATCTTCTCTCATTTTATAATAATTGATAGCACTCAAGATCACCTGTTCCATGACTTTCCCTGGCACTGAGGTCAGACTGACAGGCCTGGAGTTCCCTGGATCCTCCCTTCAACCCTTCTTGTAGATGGGCACAACATCCCCCAGCCTCCAGTCCAGTGGAACTTCCCCAGTAAGCCAGGATCGCTGGAAGATGATGGAAAGGAGTTTGGCTAGCATATCCACCAGCTCCTTCAATACCCTCAGGTGGATCCCATCTGACCCCTTAGACTTGTGTGTGTCTAATTGGCCAAGCAAGTCTCTAAACACCTCCTCTTGGATCATGGGAGTTTTGTTCTGCTCCTCTAGCTCCTGGGAGGAACCCAGGGAACAACTTTCCTTACTATTAAAGTCAGAGGCAAAGAAGGCATTAAGTACCTCAGCTTTGTCCTCATACTTTACAACAGTTGTTCCATATACATCCAATAAAGTCTGAATATTCTCCCTGGTCCTCCTTTCACTATCGATGTATTTATAGAAATATTTTTTTATTATCTTTCACCAAATTAGCCAGTTGAAGATCTAGTTGGGCTTTAGCCCTCCTGGTTTTTCCTCTGCATGATCTCCCTGTAGTCCACGCCCAAGATGCCTGTCCCTTCTTTCTAAGTTCATAGACATTCCTCTTCTTTTTGATGTCCCTCAAGATCTCCCTGCTCAACCAGGTTTTTTTCCCCACTAGCTCGTTTTCCAGCACATGGGGACAGCTTGCTCCTGCGCTGCCAGGATTTCCTTCTTGAAGAGCTCCCAGCCCTCCTGGGCTCCCTTGCCCTTAAGGACTGTCTCCCATGGGACTTATCAACCAGCCTTCTGAACAGTCCAAAGTCTTCCCTCTGGAAGTTTCATGTGGCTATTCTGCTAAGCCCCCTCGTCACCTCACCTAGAACTGAGAATTCTGTCATCTCATGATCGCTTTGTCCCAGGAATCCTCCAACTGTCACATCCCCCACAAGGCCTTCTCTGTTCACAAACAGCAGGTCCAGGAGGGCACCTTCCCTTGCCAGCTCATTCACCAGTTGTATGAGGAAGTTGTCTTCCACATGCTCCTGGAACCTCCTAGACTGCTTTCTCTCTGATGTATTGTACTTCCAGCAGACATCTGGTAGATTAAAGTCTTTCACAAGGACAAGAGCTAGTGATCTTGAGACTACTCCCAGCTGTTTGTAGAAGAGCTTGTCAGCTGCTTCTTATTGGCTAGGTGGTCCGTAACAGCCTCCCATCACATCATCTGCCTTCTTGTGGGCTCCTCTTATTTTAACCTACAGGCACTTGATCCTGTCAACACCAGAATCGAGCTCGAGGGTATCAAAGCACTCTCACATAGAGAGGTACCCCACCACCTCTCCTACCCTTCCTGACCCACCTGAAGAGTTTATACCCCACCATAGCAGCACTCCAGTTATACGAGTTGTCTGACCGTGTTTGCGTGATGGCAACTACACCCTACAATAGCTTCCAATTCCTCCTGTTTATTGCCCATGCTGCGTGCATTGGTGTAGCTGCACTTCAGTTGGGCTGTTATTCCCTCAGCTCTAATAAAGGGAACAGTGTGTATTCCCAAATGACTGGTGCTTGGATTATCTAACCCATCAGTGCCAATTACATCTTTTCCATCATGAGATGTACTCGCCCCCACTCTCTCTGGGCTGATACACTGGAGGTCCTCGCCAGTACACATCTCTCAGGTGCTGGAGTTTCACTTCCAGGCTCACTCCTGTCTAGCCTGGCTTCATCCCCCTCCCACTTCACAGCTAGTTTAAACCTCTATTAATGAGACCTGCTAGATTTTTGGTCAGGATTTTGTACCCCTAGGAGACAAGCTTGCCTCTTCCCTGATAAGGAAGCCTGGAGGTGTACAGGCAAGTCCATGAGCAAAGAACCCAAAGGTTTGCTCCTCACACTAGGTTTAGAGCCGGGTATTAACTGACTGGTTTTTCTTGGTCTCTTCCTCTTTGTTCCTTGTTGTTGGGATGGTGGAGATAAACACTACTTGTGCCCTGGAGCCCTTCACCGATCTCCCCAGAGCCCTGAAGTCCCTCTTAACTGCCCTCAGCTTCCTCCTCTGGAAGGAAGTTATTGCCTACTTGGAACACTAACAGAGGGTAATAATCTGTAAGGCTTTACCAGGGAAGGAAGCTTTCTTATGAATTCTTTCACAGAGGCCCCCGGCAGGCAGCAGATTTCCCTGTGCATTGGGTCTGGTCTGCAGATAGGGCCCCCTGTTCCTTTCAGAAGGGAATCCCCCACAAAGAAACATCATAAATACGTATCCTAAATGAGCCAGGCCTTATAATATGGACTCTACCATTCCCTTTGAGAGAGCTCTCTCTCAAAACAACACAAAAATGCTATTTCAGGCTGTAACTTTTACTTCAGTTTAAAACAAGTGCTTAGGAGTAACAAATGAAAGAAGTTATTTTAAGCAGATAATGAGTTTCAAGGTGAGCACCTTACCCCTGGCACTTTTCAATTAGGAGTGCAGGACTTGCATGTCTTGAAAATATAATCACTGACAGTGCTGTCCTAATATCTTTTTAGAGGATTGCCCTCAGGGCTTCAGTTTCTTCAATCCATATCCTCCTCTCTTCCTTCCACAGGTTCCTGCTGAGTTTCTGCCAACCCATAATACTTCAGCCTCTCTCATCCTTTCCACCTTCTGCCTAACTAAAAATGAACAAACATCTTTTAACCTACTTTGTTGTTGTTGATCTCCCAGCAGAAGGCCCCACATGTGAATAGGCTGTTTGAACATCATCAAGAAAAGTGGTGATGGTTGATGAGAACTGTATTAACAGACAGCCTGGAGAATTTTGTCGGTGTTATGGTGTGCAACTGCATACAGATTCATCCACTTTAGGCCTCAAGTACGCTCAGTGGTGGAAAACCAGCAAAACTCTCAGTATGAATAAATACCAACCACACTGCCACACCTCCCACGGCTCCTGTTTTACACTAAATAAAAAGCTGGAAATTGCTAAAAGGCAATTTTTGGGAACTTATATGGCATTTGTTTAGAACAACCAGCTGGACTTTTGACTTACAACAAAACTGAACTTTGACTAGCACAGCTTTGCCAATCCCTACCTGTTTCAAAAGGCTGCTCTCTCAAGGTCAAAATAAAGCCACTGGAATGTCCAGGGAAGACTTCTTGTTCACCATTCCAGGATCACGTGGATTCATGCTGCCTTTCATTCCTCTGTCTCCTATTATGATAGATAAATGTAAACAAAACAAGCGCTCCCCTAATTAGATTCAAGAGCTCATCACAAGGATGAAGAGTTCCAGGTTGTAGGTACTGCCATAACCACTGACAGCTGTGATGTAATGATTATTATTAATAATAGCTGCAAGCATGCCTGAAATAGCACACAATCCTTGAGCAAGAAGCCCAAGGAGATTATTTATTCATGGCGGATACTAGATTTATTGTTTCAAAGGTTGTTTTGCAATTAATCCATAACTCCAGAAAACTCTCCTACCTTTCTAATGCAGGAAGAATGTGGAACCCATGAACTAGGTGTGAAGGTTATGAACTATGCAATGAGAGTCAGTGTTCACAAAGCATGGCAACAAGCCCACTCTTCACCACATGCCTGTTAAAAAGGATTGTTTCCATACCTCCATGCCTTTGTAAAAGGACATGAGACTCAAGCCCTGCTGCATAAATCATTCACCATTGCTAGAAGGAGTCAGTGATGCTTCTGGACAGATACATCTCTCATACCTCAGAGAACACCAAACACCTCAGCTTTTACTTAGGATCAGTGTGGATGGGTTGCTGCAGAGGTATGGTTTAGTTTCACACCTTTACCTCTGCATTTCAATAGGCTGAGTTTACTGGAAGATCAGCTGAGTGCATGTGGGAAGTTTTAGATGAAGTTCCTTCTTTATCCAGGCAACTTAGGGAAAGAGAACCTCAGGACAAAGGGAGCAGGAGTAAAGACACACTTCTTGACAGTGAGGAGGGAATGAAAGGAAAGATCCAGTCTCACTGACTTCTAGGATGAGAGAGCATCATATTCCAGTTCTTCTCTCTCATATTCTAGAGGCTTATACCTACCTAAGTCTCAGTGTGTACCAGATGTAGAAATGCCCTTTAGGATTACCAAGATCACACCAATATTCTCTCTTCCATGTCATTTTTCCATCTAGCCAGCCAATACATATTTAGAGCATTAAAGTCAAAAGTGATGACAATACTCTGCAATAATAAACATTGGAAACATTTCACCTGCTTAATGTATAGCTTATCTAAAATAAATAAATAGATTCTTCCTTTTTCGGTAGAGATTTCTCCAATCTTTTACTGTGACAGCAAAACTAATTATTCCATACCTTTAAAAACACCACAAAGAATATTTTAATTTCCTTGCAGAGGCAACACAGCAATGAAAAGAGATTGTGTCCCTCTGTAAGAGTTAGCAGCAGCAGCACTGTTAAGTGAATCTTAGCGCAAGGCCAAACTTTGATCTCTGCTATGATTTTAGCAAATGCATTTTCTGTAAGGATCCTGCTTACAAATACATGACGGCAGAATTTGGCCTGCACAAATTCTTGTTAGGTCCAAATTAACATGTCTTGCTTCTCAGATATCAGCAGCTAGGGAGACCATAATTGCATTTATGAGTTGTTTGTTATTTATATGCAAGTCTCTGGATTGCCAAGATTTAAAAGCATATTTTCTTAAGTTCATGTTTACTTTTGCACCCACTAGCCTTTTACACAGACGATGCAAATTCAAGCAAAGCATACTTTAACACATTAACTCTAGGAAGCACAAGCTGTAATTACAGACCTTCATGTTGCAATGATTACATGCAGCGATTACTGCCTCTGATAACATCAGAAAATGGTCCATCTATTTCATAGACATAATCCACACTCCCTTTGGACTTCACATTTTTACCCTAATTTCTCCATGACAATACGAGCTGCTTTCTAAGTGCTGGCGTATCCTCCAGGCCTTGCCTTTCCCAAGCCAGTGACAGCTCTAAACCACTGTAGCAAATACAGCATAATACCAGAAGAGATCAGCAGCAAAGCACTACAACACTGACATTTCAAACAATAAATCACAGCTCCTCTCTCCCCAGCAGAGTCCTACAGAGACTACGCTACACATCCTCCACCTGACTGCAAAGTTTATGCAATATTTGACATACACATACCTGTAACACTCAATAACCTGAGAGCGTATTTGCAATTTCATATATAAAAAAACGTCAGCTACGTAAGCAGAGTCACAGCGATGGCTATAAAAACTATATAGCGTGTAATTATATGTAAAACTTATATGTTCTTGTATCTGAAGCTCCCTTGGCCCATTAACAGATTCCTAAACTAGGTAGTACACACAAACTGATTTGCAAAGTCAGACTGAGATGGTTTACTATTAGCACTCATCCACATTATCAGCACGGGACTTCTTGCTTAGTCATCAACCCTTGTTTCTATGAAAATAGTTGCAAGCCTGTACCATTAGATTACAAATACAAACATTTTTGTTTGTAAAAGTAAAACTACAAAGTGGTTTAAAACATACTGAATTATTCCAAATGATTAAAGGAGAAGGCAGATTTGTTTTTTAGATAAAAGCAACTGATTCTAGTCTCTTCTAGACAGTGACTATTCTAAGAAGAAACATTGAGATATTTTTCATGCATAAGCCTAAAAACAGTTTTCTCATCTGGTTAGGAACACAGATCCTGAACCCTATTTGCCAGGTAAAGCACTAACAAAATATTTAATAAGCAGTAAGGGAGATGAGAGAGATGTGTGGCAGAGTACATTTTCAAGCTTTCAAGTTGAAAGCCATCAAGGTACTAAATAAAATGACAACTCATTCAGCCTCAGCTTCACTCTGAAACCACATAGCAAAATAGTTATCATTCACAGGTAATTTAAGAGACCTGCACTTCCTATCCTGTCTCAGAAACACTCTCCAAAATTCTCCCCAAACCTCTGCTTCAAGCAGCTGTGCAAATGACCACACTGAAGGGATCCAGCACATGATGTTCTAGGTCCTACCCAGGGAGTTGCATGGGGGCAAAGAGCGAGATGACAGCTGAAACAAGGATGACAATAACAGACATACAATTGCTAACGCACAGCCACTGCTGCTACCAGTGCAGCACCTTAGGCGGTGAGTAGTCTTCCCATACTACAGCTGCGTGTGATGCACATAGTAGCCCCATTCTACCTGCCGATGCCAAACACACTCACTATTCAGAAATTCTACAGCACAAAACTGCAGCAGATAGGACGCTTCCGAATATTTTGGGCTCTCCTCACACAATGGAGACTCAGCAGCACCCCTTGCTCATGCAAGGCAACGGCTGTTAAACTACTTTTCATTATCATCCCTTTCACTTTGTTAGATGCACCCACTGTGCCAGTTCACAGCCCACTGCACATTTGTCTCCACCTACAGTGCATGGCTGGGCAATTACAGACCCCGTGCTTGTGTCAGGCGCACAGGCAGCCAAACGGCTGGAACGTGCCCCTGACCGTGTACAGAGATAACCTAGAGATACCGGCAGAGATGGGTGGGAGAAAGCTAAAAATGGCAGTCTCTAATAGCTAACCAAGTTCATGTAAGCTGTACAGCCCTGAGCTAGGAAGATTCGAATGACAAGTATGCTCCCATCTGGTGAAAAATGATCTTTAAAAGTAGAAGAAAATCATGCTGTACTGACCAAAATGCCTTGCCAGAAAGACTTTGTAATAATGTTGCACAGTTTTCTCCAGCTGAGAAGAAAACTCCTTGGAAAAGCATCCAGTCACAGATTCGAAAACCTCTGCAGGCTCAGTCAACTCAAAAAATCAAAACAGAATTCATTATAAGGTAATGCATGCGACCCAAAAAATCAAACCTACCTGTTAGCAAAATCATATGTAATAGCACCATCAGCTTGCATAGAATTTACCTAATACACAGCAGGCTTCTCTTTTCTCAAATCCATCCAAATCCAGATATTTGTAACAGAATAAGATACAAATGATTTGACTCCCTTTTTATAAGAATACATTGAAGTAACCTTTCTTTTTTTGTCTTGGCTCTGCAAAATTAGTTCACCTCAAAATGGTCACATTTGTTTAAAGCATACGGAGACAAACTTTTACATGATTTTAATCAAACTTCTACAGACAAAAGTAACAGAAGCTGACAATTTTTTTTTTATTATTTATTACAACCTGACTAACAGATATATATGTAATATATAATAACTATGTTTTGTTCTATGCAATATCTAGCATAGATACTTTCCATTAATAAATAGGGGGGAGTTTTAAGTCAGAAATATTCATTACCTACTGGCTCCTACAATCCGTTCAGAAATTACTGCTTCTAAGCTAATCAATAAGAAGGCTAACAGTGGTAACAGTGATAACATAATTGAAGCAGCGCAGATGAAATTAATGGTCTGAGTAATAGCACCCTCTATTCAATAACCTGTTAATACACCATCTATACTAGCCACCTAACGGGGCATTATTCTGCAGGATATAGCACAAGAAACAAATACTAATGAAATTATCCCTTTTGTTTAACAACCTGAACACCAGGGGTTGCTCTGGGTAAGCCTAGATGACATCATCAACTAGTTATTACCATCTCTTTTTCCTAGACATCCGCTTCCATTACCACCACCCTGGTTGTATTAGAAAGACCTTTTGGAAATACAAGTTCAGTGCTTAGCAACCAAAGAGGTCAGAGATGTGAAAACAGATTCCACCAGGTTTTTCTTCCTGATGCAGAAAGATCAGAAAGTTACAGTTTCAACCAAAAAGATGCCTTACCTGCCTCTCCAACTCAAAATAAACAAAAAGATTTTAAATGAAATGCTATGCCTCATTACACATGCCATCCTTTATCTTTTAATTCAAGCCAGAAATACATGAGCAAGAGACTTGAACATTTTCTATTCCAAGCAAAATCAGGATATTAAAAGGCATATGGGAAACATAGAGATATCCAAAGATTTTTAAGGGCAGGAAGAACTGTGACAATCATCTAATTAGATTTGCTTGAGAGTACATGCAATGCTCCCCAGCAACTACTATACCAAAAGCAATAAAATGCAGCTGAACTAAAAGAATCTTTCTCAGAAAACAAATTCTTGTTTAAAGACTGAAAGTAGTGATCAACAAACCACTTTCCTCAATAAATTACTGTAGCAGTTAATTAAAATTTGTCCCTTATGTTCCATTTTCTTTAGCATCCAACTCCCAGACTGCAGATTCTGGTTTATCTTACACTGCATCCAGGCAAAGTTTATAAGGTGCAGCAGTATTTTCTTTCTATACAAACTGATAGAAACTGGAGGCAACCTTTCTGGTACAATGCCCCAGACACCTATACCATAGAAAAGAAGGCAGAGTTTATTAATCTAGTTTATGCTAGCTGCTGGTGTCTGGAAGGTTTGCGTTGCGGTTACTAGCACATGCCACAAGTTGTGCCAACGCATCTTTTATCATAACCACTACCTGCCCTGGCTAGGTTGACTCTACTCCAAGAGTTCCAACACACGTGCTGCGATCATACCTTCATCCTATGGTGCAGAGAGATCCTTCTCTAATAAACATACAAACTCTTTAACCTTCATCAGTTTTCCTTCCAAGCACGGGTGCTTGTTGAAAGAAACCTTATTATTGTCTCTGTGATACTCTGAACAGACTGAACTCTGTAAACTCTCACAGAAGGATAAAGATTTCAGAAGATTGGTACTGCACCCGCAGCTCTCCTCCATGCCCCAGCTAAGACAGGGAAAGCAGCCTGCAAGGCAAACTCTAGACTTGGTCTATATCTAAAGCTTGCCCTGCAGCTACATTCATGCAGATTCCCTGACGTCAATGAACTAGAGTTGTATGCGTTGAGGTGAATTCTGTTCTGCAGTATTTCACATTAGAGCAAGTTAGTACTGGGAATTTCTATATTTATACCACATTAGCAGAAATGTAAGTGTTCTAAGGTCCCTGGGCTCATACATCTATCTTCTGGAATCACTCGTCATCAAGGTGTCAAACCCAAGAGCATCAGTATGACATTTCATTAAAATGGGCACATTAAAATATTCTGCAAAGTTAATACCTAAATGACTTATCAACCACTCATTTTAATATTTTATTTGAGCTGATTGTGCATGGAAGTGCAGGGCCTGGTCATAAACACAGGAGTCACTCTTCGTGCGAAATCGCAGCATTTTGCTTTAAACCAAATTTGCAAAGTCATTGTAGGCAGTTTCTTGTTCTGAACCTGTTTCACATTTGCACTAGTCCTGGTCATCACCTACACAGGAACACTCAGAATATGCGACACCTCCATTCTCCAGACATGCTTTTGTTTCATACAATTATTTTATTTGGGGATATTTTTAAATACTCAGGTGACTTCTCCGCTGAAAGTACATGCTCTGTGGTGCGTTAGACTTACCAGCAACAGCTATCATGAGAGAGGATATTTCATCACTCAGCTGCTTGCCAGCACCTCTGACAGCTGTTACCAAATTGGGAAGCCTTTAAAAAGTCACTGCCCATCACACATACAACCAATGTGAATTACACCAAAGTTCTTAATGTTATCAGTGAGTAATTTTTCAAGATATAAATAAGTAAGATATTATTTGCTGTTTAGGGAGAAGTGGAAGTGACCAGAACACATAGGTAACAACAGAACTGAAGATAGACTGACAGCAATCATGGTGTAAAAAAACAACATACGAGCACATACATCTCGCAGGATTAGGAAGGAAACAGAGAAAATTCCATTGTACGTGCAAAGGATCTGATCTAACATGTACAGCTCTTATTCTTTATGAGAACATGAACATGCTATTGTAAAAATTAATTTCAATTAAAAAATATATACCAATACCACAACAGTTCTCAAAGGGCCCCTGAAACAGAAAGGAAACTGTTTAAAATTTTTGCTTCACTGAATCTTGACTGGATTTGCCATTCATATTGCCACTCTTTGGTTCAGGGGATCTGAAAGTCCTAGACAGAAGTAGCAATCACTGTTTACAAGTACATGCTTCATCCAAGTGGGATTACTGTATTCAGACTGGATGAAGCCGAGGTGAAGATGAGGTCAGGGAAGACCATGGAGCCTACTAAAAACCACAAACAGACAGGGCTACAAACCCTCAATGGTCTTTGCTGGTGCTGGTAAATTTGTCCTCAGTTACTGCATGCAGAGCTGAAAGCAGCTTGTACAGGGAATGATTTGACTAAAACTGTTACTCCTGACACTACTAAAGCAGGAAATCCTTCCAATATTTCCATGCTGTAGCAAAAGCTTGTGATTAAACCAGTGTGAAAAACAGAGGTTTTATTTGGGAAAAATTCTAAGATTTTTAAATTTATCTTCAGATTCCAGGTCTCAAAAATGACTGAGAATAAAAATGCCACGAGTCTGCAATATGAGCATAAAATTCTTGAAAATCTTAATTTTGCTTATTCCTGATCTTCATAATCAAAGAAATACTCAGTATGAAAATATATTACCCAAATTTTCATTTTTTTGGTACAATATGATACCTCAATACAAAATAAAACAAAGCAAGAAATCGCACAAGTGAGAAAGCCATACTTAGTTCATTTAATACTCCAAATAATTTATATGAAAATTCAATTTCTTTGAAAGCGCTCAGCTCCTGATAGGTCTTTTATACTCAAAAGAATTTTTCCAATATAAATTACTCTGTTTATTATTTTTGGACTTCTTGACTTAAAATAAAGCTCATTACTAGCAGATGATATTGCAATTAAAGCTAGCAACTTTTCCAAAGCATGGATTAAAACCTACATCACTAAACTCTGAGGGAAAGAGATTTGCCTGAGTCCACTGGATTTTTCATAGAAAAAAGGCATCCACAGGGCTGTTTCATTCAGGCAAGCCATGGCAGTGAGGGCATGGTTAAGGCACAATGTTGAGGTTACGTCTCAGATTACAACTTCTTGTTGCATGATATTAATTCAGTTATGAAAGAATGCTTATATGATTCAATAAGTCTTCTTGTTCGTGGCTGGTATTTCCTGCATTTGGACATTGAAGCAACCTTTGGTAAACTTCATACAGTTAAAAGATTTGCCTCTGCATTGCAGATTTCCAAAAAATATTTTTTCACAGTCATAATACAAAGCTAGCATCAAGCTGAACAATTCAGGATGCATCCAGTTCTAGGACTTGTAAGGCCATAGAAAAATGATTAAGTTCTGCACTTGAACAGCATATCTGAGATCAGACAACAACTGTACGTACAATCGAAAACTTGCAGACAAACTGGCAAACAGCTCAGATCCATTTTCTGTTGGCTCTACATTTCTGGCTGGGATCTTCTGCTTCCTCGAGCTGATAAAGCATGAGACAGCCTATGTTGGGTTTTTTTCCCTCTAAACATACTTCATCCAAACCACACCAGTTCTGGCAAAAAATGACAACATCCTCAAAGAGATTGTTTTGCACAGAACAGTTTGTGAATCATCCTGAACAAAGGTGAGTTCTGCTGAATATATAATACTGTCTTTGACAGGAAATCTATGTCTTCTCTAAGAGAGAGAGTATCAAATTAGCAAAGGCAGTACAGTGCTAAAAAACTGCAGCTCAGCAGTTAACTTAAGTGAGTGGTGAAATTTGCATAGGCGGCCTGAAGATTTCACCTCCTAAGAAACCTCCATCTCTGTGATAAAACAAGAATGATTAATGCACACAACTCCTCCTGACTGCAACATAGCTGACGTGGGGCAACGGTGGGGCAAATCCATCCAGTTGTGCTTGGGCTGCCCACGGTGTTGAGTCAAACAGGGCAGCATTTCAAGTGAAGGAGCTGCAAATGCTCATGCACCTACCTCTTGACTTCTATTTTTAAAAGCCAGCAACGAGCAAGGATGGCAGCGTTGTGGCTCTCCATCCACATTCATAACACCGTTTATAAAAACCCCACAAGCTATGGTGACTTTCAGCAGATCTTTCTGGTAAGGCAAGCATTACAAATGAAGGACACTGGCAGCTTAGACAATATTGCTATTCAGCCAGCGTGCATGACTTCATAACGCACAGATGGTTTTGTGGTTTCTGCAGGTACAGAAATGATGGCCTTTCTTTTCCAACCTACAGTTTATGAACAGATTCACTTGCCTTTAAATATTAATGAAGTGCTATGTCCACCTAATGAAAGTAAGTTTTCTCTTCTCATTTAGCAGGGGCCTTGGCAAGCCAATTAATATGAGATTTTGCAACTCTTACTAATACTGTTTAGCGCTGTTCTAGGAAGTTTTCACTGATGATCCCAGTTTCTGTCTCTCAAGGTTTCTTTTCTTAAAATAGATTCTATTTGCTCGAGAGCTTACCAAATTGCCAAAAAGAATTTTCCTCTGAGGGCATAATCTGCTTTGATATATTTTCTATTTTGCAAAAGTAACGAATGGTTCAGAATTACTACTGACTACGAATGTTTAGGTTTGTTTTTTTGTTGTGTTTTTTTAAAATCACCAGTCACAGATTCCAGTTTGATGTTCCCTGTTTTGAATTTATTGGCCTGAAAAGGCACAAGAACGTATAATATATGTGAACAACTACGCAAGTATACACATCCATCATACATCAACAGCAGGATACTTTAAGCCTGAAGAAGCAAGACATCAGGGACAATGATGAACTACAAGACTGTTAGGAATTCCAAAAGAGGAGAAATAAGAAGAGAACAAAAAGACTAAATTTTAGGACACCTCACAAAAGATGTGATTGATTGCAAGCAAAATAAGTAGTCCACGCTTTCAGCCATTAATAGGAAAAACAAGCACAGATGGGATTACAGCTGTAAGATGGAGGAAAGGATGAAACATTGTCATTTTCAAATGAGATGTTTCTCTTTAAGATGTAGAAATGCTTTTCAAACATTTTCAACAGTGGGTGTGCGCAAGGGAAACAAACCCAAGAGATCTTCAAGAGAACAGTGGACATCCTCAGGGAGCAATGTTCCATCAGAGTACCTCAAAATCCTGCTGGACACACCATGGTACAATGCCCTCAGGCTTTCATGCTAGTTAAGTCAAAGATTTGTATGCTGCTTCTCCATGCATTTAATCCTCAGCTCTCCATATTTCCCAGAGGAAGGTCCTGTGGCTGCTGTGGCTAGAACAGACCTGAGCTGTGGTACATGTTGCAATGACGAGATCTTTGAGGAACACTTTTCACACATTGGTTCTCCCTCACTACAGTAATTCTCGAGTTTTAATTTTCCTCATGCCATTAGAGCTCAAGAGCAGCAAGATGCTTAGAGGTTAAGGAAGGTAATGATCAGTTGATCTAGCAGGCTCCAGTCTTCCTTCCAAGTTACAGTGGCTATTCAGTGCATTTGAAGGGTGGACTGGTTGTTCAGTTAGAGCACAAGCAAATGTGAATGTAATGGTGTTAGTTATTTATAGTCACCTAGGCCCAGCCCTACCATGGAGGTGCTGTAAAGATGATTAAGTACCTTTGCTGTGGGCAAGACCCTTCTGTATTTCAAATAATTCTCCAATTACTTATGAACCAAGGTATGGTGTAACTATGACTGGAGGGCAATTAAGATACCAGCTATCCCCAGCACCCTGAAAATTTAATGATTAGATTGATAGCATGTTCTTACTTTTATCTACTTTATGTGATTTATCCAGCTCACCTGCTGCTCAGGACAAAACCCTAACAGAGGTTCCTTTACAAGCACATTTTCCAGCTAACCAACACCTGCTTGAACTTAAATGTTCCCAGTCTAGAAAAAGCAGTCATTAAATTGTATTTATTTATGGAAGATTTTCCTAGACATTAGAGGATGCCCTCTCCCTCCTCTGAGTTTTTCACTGAAAACCTTTGAATAATCTTTTATGCTCTGGTGTATTGAGCTCTGACAAATAGATGACTTCATAGAAAAAAACAAATTAGATTTGTCTCTCTTTAATAAGCCAGATCCAGGCTCTTTCTCATAGTTTTTCATGGAGAAAGAATAAGTTCTTGAACAAGGTAAGAAGCAATCAGAAGTGTTAGCAGAAAGTACACTCCTTCTACCTGCTGTGTCAGTCTAATTCTATGCTAGAAAATCATACATTTCTCAGTGCTGTCAGTTAGTAAAGGAAACCAAATGGATTATCATTTAACATCACTGGATTGCTGGCATTACCTTCCTATGCCAACATGGAAGTGCTTATACACCCAAGCTCATGGGTATATTTAAGAACAATGAAAGCCTAGAGAGTTCTGGCTTTATAATATTATCTGCAAGATATTGTATCATCTGCAATAAAAAAGTGAAAGAATCCAAATAGAGCCCTGTTCACCAAAGAGATAATAGGCTCGTTCCTTTCACTCACCCTCTCCTGCAGATTTTCCTTACATCATCTTCTCTCTTCCACATATTTAAAAGTCTATCCCATTTTAATGTTATTGGTGGACATTTTTGCCTAAAGAGCATGTCTGATCTAAAACTGTATTCCTTTCAAACTCTTTTTTCATAGAACCAAAGTAGTATACAAACGTGCACCCAAAGCTGCATATGGACAAAGTACAGCTTAATGACGAAAGAGGATTATTCCCTGTTTGCAGCCTTCTTTTTTCCCCATTTCACTGTCCAGTGTGTAATGAAACTATTTTGTGTAACGTAATGCAATGCAGCTTCACAGGGCCCTCACTGACTCCATACTTTCCTTAACAGGATAGAACTTTCCAGGAATAGTTATAGTCTTCCCCTCACCATGTTTCAGAGCCTGTATGCTGACATGCATATCAGCACAGAATGATTAATCATTCAAATGTCAGGAAACAGTTAAACATATAACCACGTATATGCAACATCAGCTCTAAATCTATGGCACATCTATGTAAAAAATACTGAGTTAGCATCACAAACTGAAATACAATAACATGATACAAACTGTGTGTCAACTATTGCTGAGCAGTCCACTCTATTCTACTTTTCTACTTTCCATTAACAATTCCTAGTCTACCTTTTTAGACAAAAAGAAACTGAAGAAGGGAGAAAAAAAGGCAACCTGGAAAACTTCACTTTAAGTCTCTGAAGTTCTGCAAAGTTGGTGCCTAATGAAAACCCCCATAGTCCGGGGATTTACATAATCTGGGAGTGGCTAGAATGTCCTATCAGAATATCTTGCCTTGTGTGGAAGCTTGAAAGAGGGATTTATTGTTGATCCACACATCAGAAAATACAGAGTTGAGTGAAGGCTGCATTAAGATACATTGAGAAGTTTTTCTGAAGACCAGAACATAGTTGTGATGGAAGCGCAGTATAGGAGACTGCAGCCTACACAGCGAGCCTACAAGCCTGTCAACAAACCCAGTACCTTGCCTGACTCAACCCTATTCTCTATCTCTCCAGTGTGGTTTGGAGATATTTTGTATTCCATGACTTGCTTCACTGCTTGAGCTACTCCGAGACACAGAGTTAACAAAACTCAAATATGTGATCATGCACCTCTATGTCTTTATGAAGGGAGGGAAGGGAGAAGCAGAATGAAGAAAGTGCATATAATGCTGTTGCCTTACTGTGGGCCCTTCTCAAAGCTATTGATTTTCTGTCATAGGTTTTTACTGAAATCACAGCATGGCCTTCTGGCTGACAGAGATGCATTTTTGTGTGCACATACTCCCTGGTGTTTCTATATTATCACATTATCCTCACATGCCAGTGCTCAGCATCTCAGTCACTACTAGAAACCGACACATGGGTTTCCTTTATAAAAACATAAGGTTGCAACACTTTCCAGTCTGACTTAAATTGAATCCATTGTTGCTGATCCTTATTCATCGTACCTCTTTCCCAGCATCAGAATTCTCCCTCAACTTGTTCCTTTTGCATTGAGGGAACATGGTGTTTGCTGAGAAGCTGTGCTAAAGCTCTAATTAATAGGCAGTGCACTGAGCAAAAAGCACACCAGCAAACAGGCCTGTTTTAAGTCTATTTTTTAATCAACATTACATTCGAGACATGCTCCCTCCATTGTGAAAGCCCACACAGTCACTTAGGTCTTACTGCCCACTTCAATTTCTGGCTTTTCCACAAATTTTCACTCCCTTCTGTCTTACTCTATATCCATGGAGACAACAAATGAGCTACTTCCACCATCAAGAGAAGCTCCTTGCTGTGTCCAAAGACTGCGCCCTAGAGAATTAGAGGAGAATGCTCTCAGCCCCAGGTGTGGAAGTGACATCATAATTACAGTCAGAATAGATGGCCAGGAAATTGCACAGCATTTATAATTAACAGTGCTCTATAATGAAGACCACTCTGTGTGTGATTATAACCTAATAATACTTTGTAGCTGCATGAATAAATCTTTATTTCAATGTGAAAATGTAGATCAAATATTCACAGAAGTAATCTACCCTGCAGTGTAAGGAACCCAAGTCACAGATGAAATTGTGGTTTATTTAAATACCAATCAAATTAAATTTCTTTTTAAACACTTGTTTTCCATAGAAATTCTAGCCAGGGTAATGGCAGCTGCAACATGGAAATCTTTCTGTTGATTTAAAATCAGTACAGGGAGCATTTGATTTATACAATAACACAGTAGCAGTAATAAAAGAACATCTACTCAATGAAGGTGAATTTCAAATCCTGTTGGTGTTTCTACCATTCAGTTGTTTTTCAGGTAAAAGAAATCAAGGCATGCTAATTTTCGTAATCCAATGAAATAAATCTGCTGCTTAACTGATTCACTCAGAGCACTGTCAAAATCGCCACTGCTGAGCTCGTTAGCTTTAACATCATGTCTGATGCCCATGAAACCATGATGTGCAGTAGGGTTGTGTACCCACCTCTCTCTAAATACATATATTTCAACTTACTTTCTGGTCACCTGACATGCCAGGAGACATATTTCATTTATAAGAAATGATGTTGTTCATCCTTATCCTCTGCTTACCCCTTTGGACTTCCATTTTTATGAATGTTGCTCCATTTGAAGGTTCCTTAGAAGCCATGTCCCAAATTACTTTGTAGTCTGCATCAGCAGTTCTTACTTTGCCCCTGGAACAAGAGAAAAACAGCTGCATTAAAGTCCTCAGTATTGAGCTGGTTGCTTTTACCCAGCACCACACTATTAAACACAGCATATGCCCTCCAGAAATTTCTAGATCCCATCATATTTACTACATTTCCTTAATTCACACACCACCAATTTCCTCCCTTCAAAATTCAGTACATCAGCACGGATCAGCCTGGCTCCCAGTTTTGTCCATCTGACACCTGCAAGCAAATGCTGGATGAATGGTCAGCTGGACACTGGCGACACCAGACATAGCTGCACCCCGTGATGGTGGTTTTCCATGACTACTTCACAGCAGACTAACGATGAATTCTGCTCCATGCCCAGCCCCAGGCTTTTGGTTTCTGCTTTGGTTCTGTTCTCACACACTGACTTGGAGACTGTATCTTCTTTCCAGCCCAAGTCCTACCCGCTAGTCTTTGGGGCACAACAACCCTAAGCAGAGGTACAGATTAGGAGAAACCTGGCTGGAAAGCTGCCAGGAGGAGAAGGACCTGGGGGTGTTGGTTGACAGCGACTGAACATGAGTCAGCAGCGGCCCAGGTGGCCAAGAAGGCCAATGGCATCTTGGCCTGTATCAGGAACGGTGTGACCAGCAGGTCCAGGGAGGTTATTCTCCCCCTGTACTCGGCACTGGTGAGACCGCACCTCGAATCCTGTGTTCAGTTCTGGGCCCCTCACCACAAGAAGGATGTTGAGGCTCTGGAGCGAGTGCAGAGAAGAGCAACGAAGCTGGTGAAGGGGCTGGAGAACAAATCTTATGAGGAGCGGCTGAGAGAGCTGGGGGTGTTCAGCCTGGAGAAGAGGAGGCTGAGGGGAGACCTCATTGCTCTCTACAACTACCTGAAGGGAGGTTGTGGAGAGGAGGGAGCTGGGCTCATCTCCCAAGTGACAGGGGACAGGACAAGAGGGAATGGCCTCAAGCTCCGCCAGGGGAGATTTAGGCTTGAGATTAGGAAGAAATTCTTCACGGAGAGGGTGGTTAGGCATTGGAACAGTCTGCCCAGGGAGGTGGTTGAGTCACCGTCTCTGGAGGTGTTTAAGGTTAGGGTAGACGAGGTGCTTAGGAGCATGATTTAGGGATTGGGGAATGGTTGGACTCGATCCAGTGAGTCTCTTCCAACCTGGTTATTCTGTGATTCTGTAGTCTGAAATGTTCTGGCTTAGATCCCTTGCACACTGGCAGCTTATCCTGCCTATTTATTCCATTTATTACCTCCAGCAAGTACAACCTTTTCTTTTTACCACCAATTCTGTGGATAGTTCTGTAACCTTAGTTATTCTTTTGCGCTACACTTAATAGGAATAAGACAAAAAAATTTTCAATTTACTATTTGCAATAGACCTTCTTTTCCAGCAGGAATTAAATGTCAGGAAATTGAGTCCTGACAATACTAACAAAATAAACTTACAATTAAATAGATTTATTTACATGATTCTTGCAGAAATAATGCCATTTGTCTGCAAAAGACAAATTACAAATAAGTTTATTAGTTGCCTCTAAGTCTGTTGTTTGTTTTCACTTCAAACAAATGTGATTTTATCTTATCCAATGGAATATTTGATAGAAATAAAAGCAGCAATTCTTTCAGGTGAAAAGGAAATTAGATTTTCTTTTAAATTATGATACACCTTTACCACCAACACCACCAACTCTGAACTTCTAATTTTTTAATCATGGCTATTTTCCTTCACAGTGCTAGACAATGGCTGGCATCCCATTTCATATAATCAAAAAAAGAAAACTATTCTTTAAAAGTACACTCTCTAATTTCCTATTGCATCTTAGATATCAAAACAATGTTTGACTGGTAAAACGCTCGTTGCAGATCAGTGAATGCTCTGTTTAAGGATGTGATCATTTACCCTTGTCCTCTTTTTTTTAAAAAGGAAATCAGCCTCTGTTACAGCCCATGAAAGCCACTGTTGCAACTTCACACTGTGCCTCACAGCATTTAGCTTTTCCTTTGTGCCACCTCTAGATTAAACTTGACATTTCTGGAGTGAACGAGTGACTGAAGATCAACAACGGTCATGACAATGTTAATCAAAAATATTCCACACAGAATGCAACTCACTTTTAAGCCTGGAATTACATTTATCAATTGTTAATTTTCTCCGTGAAATAATAAAGTCAGAAAAATTTCTCTATGGTAACTTACGAGCTGACTGATCTCACAATATTAAATTTATAAAAACTTTTTATAATTATTTTAAAGAGACTTAGGTCTGATCGCTTGTTCGCAGTTGAGCAATATGTCGTTCATTATCATGAAGGTTTTTTTAAATTTTCACTATGCTGTAGTAAGATAACTTCATGCTACGTGCTGTCAGCTAAAATCCTGCTTTTTCCTATGCCTTTGTGTTCCTTCTACAGAATCCTCTCCTTTCAGCAACACCAGCTTATGTCAGAAATCTTAAGCAATAGTCCAGTCATTGTGCAAGCAAAATGTTCCTTCTGAACAGGACCATTTGAGATGTCCAAAGCAGAAAGATATCTGACTCTCTGAGAGGATCCTCCTAAGCTAAAAAAGAGAAAAGCAGAAAAAGAAAAGGCTTCAAATTTCTCAGACCCATATGTCCCAAAGGAAATCCTGCAGAAAATCCAAAAATTAGGGGAGACAATCAGGATGTATCTGAGCATACAAGCCTCCTCCCTTTGGCTATGACAGAAGGCTGGTAATCCAAATGATCCATTTCCATTGTGCCCAGATCCGTAGCCCTTTGCATGCTCTATTGTCCCTGTAGATTCTTAAACCCTTTGATTTTATTCTGTCTACAGCCCTCCTCTTTCATTTCAGCTGAATACTAAAACATTGACAAGAATTTTCTTAGTCCACTGAGGGAAGAGCAAGCATCTCCACCTGCCCACCACTGCAACAACCACAAAGTTCTCCTCTTGACAGTGGGCATGAACAGAAGGGCATCAACAGTGCTGTACACTCAAAAGGTTTCAGTCAGTGTTGCGGAATACAGGGTTTGAGCTTGTTTATAGAAGCCCTAAAATAACTACCAGAGAGGATTCCTAGTTCCTAAAGACAATGAAGTTCTTCAGAAAGTTCCTCTTCTCTCTAACTCATATTGGACTCAATCTTAAGGGTCTTTTCCGATCTAAATGATTCTGTGATTCCATGATCTATGGCAGAAAGGGCAAGAGGCAGAATTGCAGCAGCCAGTGCAGGTTTTATCCTAAAACTTACAAGTCACTGTGCGAAGTATAAAGCATTTTAAGACTCTGCTGGTGCCAGAGAGTTGCTGTTAATGTCAGTTTTTAATACATCCAGGGTTAATAGAATTGAAGAAATTTCAGTCTAAAGATGTTAGATATTCGCTTGTTTCCAATTCAAATGTTATTTTGATTAGGTCATGGCCCAATTGTACAAGGACTTTGAGACCTGCAGAAGGACGATGAACACATCCCCCAATGTCTTAAGAGAGAATAACAACCACGATTAGCATTTGTATCACCCAAGGTCATAGTATCCTTCACAGAGCACACCTCTGGACTCTGCCCCATGGCAGTTATTCAACAATCCTTGAGGTTAGCAGTACAACTGCATTATGCATTGGCCCTTTATTCTCATCCAAAGGCATCTACTGACAGCACTGGCACAGCCAAGCAAATAAGACTAAGTGAGCAGCAAGCAATATTGTTGTATTTATGAAGCAAATAAATCCAAAAGCCTCTGAAATCTCCTGGGTCTATCTGGCATTCTCCATGTCTCCCACTGGAGCGACTTCCTATTCCCTGTCCTTTTGGCAGTACAAGAACACCCTCACTGGAGCAACAGAAATCAGCTGGGTCTAGAGAATGTCCCAGCACTAATCAGCTTTGCACAGCTCATCATGAGAGAAAACAAAACACAACAGGGATAGAGGAAAAAAGCTTGGCTTATCTACACTGATTTTGATGGTGTCCTGACAACTCAGGCCAACCTAAGTCCTGTCCGAAAGAGTTTTAAATGGTAGCACAAAGTTAAAAAGGAAATGTGGTGTCTGGCCACACTAAGGGATTAGTTTTGTCAGAACAAAGCCTCCTGTTGCTGATTTAATGACTTGGCAAAACCACTGTAAGTAAAAGCAACCCTGAATCTGCCAATTCCCAGCTTGTCAAGCTCCTCGACAGCCAACAAACCACAAAAGTAATTACAGACAGTTAAAATGCAAAGAACAGGAGACCATTTTCTGAAAGGTACAATCACTGTATCCCTAGAGGCTGGGTTTAAGTCTACACCCTGCATTAATTTCCATACATTTCCATCTGAGATTTGTTTGGCTTTCCCAAGATTTAAGTTTGAGGTGTTTCTTATTTATCTGAGACTTCATCATGAAGGAACTCACAGTACATATTTCAGTGACATGTTTAAGTCGCTCACTCCCATGACATTGGCCAATAGCCAGCTTTCTGCGAGACAGTGTTCTAATCGGCCCTAAATAAAGAGCTTGTTTTCAGCATCTTAATTTACAGTTTTCAATATCAATGGGTCTTACTTTGTCTCCAGAAATTAACTCTTCGTTTGCGGGGACATTTGCCTGATCTAGTGGGACCTGTCCCTGCCTATGGCAGGGGTGTTGGAACTGGATGATCTTTAAGGTCCCTTCCAACCCAAACTCTTCTATGATTCTGTGACATTTTGAAAATCCTATAAATCTGTGGGCTGCAAGGCCTAAAGGTCTAATCCAAATTCCCACATAAAAATGTTACGAATTCCACCAAGTGGCCACAAGTACTTGTGTTCCTCGGAACATTTGTTGATTCCTGAATAGCAATCCAAACACGTTTAGCATGGAAACAAGTGTGAATCCAGCTGCACATATGTTTAACAATAATAGAGGAAAACGGGTAAGATGTCACAGCAGTTTCACATTGCTCACGCAGTCGAAAGCCTTGTGTTTATGAGCATGCTCTCATTCTCAGGAATTGTACATCAAAGGACAAGGAATGAAATGAGGCTATAGTCATTCAAAATAATTAAAAATTAAAGAATGTAAATAATTATATATTTAATTGCTACCTAGAGAGCCTGCAATGGGTAACACCAGCTCCTGTCTGATCTACATGCAGCAACATCCGTGTGTCCAGTTTCTCTCTGCCCCATTCCAACTCTCATCTGCAGCCCAGGGCAGCCACCAGCTCAGCCCCAGCTGCCACACTGTACTTGTGCTGCTCAGCACCCTGAAACCTGCTGACCAAGGGGCATTCACACCATTTAAGTCCAAGAATTCCAGTGCTATACTTCAAATTACCTTCCAGAAACTTCATTTTCCTTCATGGAGCCCAGGTTCTTGGGAACTATTCTAAAAAAATCTTCTATTGTTTCACTTTTCTGGCTCCTAGGTAGAATATATATCATTCTTTCACGGCAGATAATTTATTCAGAAGCATTTTCCAAGTCAGAGGAGTTTCTATCAGCTTCAGCGGAGCTTCTTGGTAAACTCGTCCTATGCAGAACAGCAAATACAAAGAGGACAAAGCTGCTAAGTGTTTAGCTGCAACTGTAAAGCAGACTCTGGGGCTACACAAACTCCTCAGCCTCACTTTGAACGAGGAGACTTTAAATTTAAGGAGGGGAGGGTGACTTTTCTAAACCTGGAAACAGATGGCTTCTATACGTACTGCAGTTTCACCTATGTTTTTCCCATGGCCGCAAAGGAGCCCAGGCAGATTTGGAGAAGCCTAGGACAGTGCTGCTGTTCATTAATTCAAACAGGGCAGAGCAGGTTAGCAACCACAGCAATGCTGTGTTCACCTCTGTACACAGGGAATGCAGATGCAATCCACTAAACATTGATGCTTTTATATGATCTACAGAAGTAACAAGGTCATTCTCAGGAATTGTTGGGAATCACACTGCTAGCGTAAGTCACACACACTATGAAGATTGCTTGGGCCCAGGAAACACTACGGATCATGACCAAGGTCAGCAATGTTACGGTATTTCCCATTTCCTGCTCCAGTATACAAAAGTTTCTATAAAACATGTCCTTTCCAGAAACTCTTAAGACACAACCAGAAATAAAAGATTTTCAATTGCTGTTTAAGTCCTCGAGGTTAAATCCTGCTAGTGTGTACGTGGATGCTCCACTAAAAAGCTCCATTAAAGCTAAGTAGATTTATGTCAGATGAGCATATGACATCGTTGCTTTCTTCTCCTTATGCATCATTACCACAGACACACCAGGCACCAGTCATAAAGGACATCACTAAAAAAAGCAGTCTTTGTTATCCACAGAAGCCTATATAAGTTTCTAGGCTAGTCTTTTGGTTATCCAGTGTTACTTTCTGCAAAGAGTTTACGAGTTAGTATGACCTTTTACAGCATCTACCCTTAAGATACAGCCAAACTACAATGGCATTACAGAATTTGAAATCTGCTGAGGCAGATTAAACATTTCCTACTAGGATCACCTGAAAAATACAGGGTATGCTCATGTATTCCCTAGAAATTCTCATTCAGTGAGTTTTAGCTTTTTTTTTTTTTTTCTTCTTCAGCAGATTTGCAGACCTTTAAGCATTTCCCTTTGGATCCCCCAGTGTCAGCATACTACTAAAATCCTTGACTTTCTTAATTACCTTTCTCAGATCTCTTAGAAGCAGCTAATAGACCTCCGGGGATCCATAGAGCATAATCTGAAAATGATGAGTTAATAACCTTGTAAGTACAGACCCTTATGTGATTGCCCTTCAAAGAAGGGCGTACATTGGATATATATTATATACCAGTTGCCTATTCTTCTATCTTGTATAACAGAAATAACTGCAATCTCTGTAATCCTTTGAAATTACATTAGTTTAAATTGACACTAAACCTGCCCAGAGGACTTTGGGGAAGGCAGGGTCAGCAGAACCGTGGATCCCAGGCTCAGTAATTACACACAGCTACAGTATGCAAAATATACATGATAGTAACATTTATTTTTATATGGCTTCCTCCATGAGGAGAGTTACGAAGTGCTTCATGCAGAGCCAATCATTCATAGTTCAAGCAACCAGGGAAGGTGTTGAATGAAACCTCATTTCAAAAGGAAAGTAATATAGATTTTAGTACTGCAAGTTTTAATGGTAATGCACACTAGATAGAAATAGCACTTAGAAAAATGTAGTAATGATACTGTCTTTTCAATAGAGACATCAAAGCAATGATTTCTATGGCACTTTTGATCCTGGACTCTGAAGGTGAGCTGATGTGTAAGTTTTTATGAGGCTCTTATTAACTTTATCTTGAAACTTTCAGTGGCACACATGATTTTGCTAAACACTAAGCAGGGGTAAGTTTGAGCAACTGAAGTTTTTTAATAAACAGCAACAAACTACAAAACCAATTCATCCACTCAGGGTTCCTTTATTGGAACCCCCACTTGATGACTCAGAATTTTCCTCAGACCCAAGGATACACTCACATGGAGTGTCAGGTGAAGTATGTTGTAGATCCACAACCCAGGTTTGTAAAATTCAAGTCACACAACAGACTTAGCCAACAAGCAAAATCTAGGGTAGCTTTGTACAGTGTTGGGACACTGACCTGTGAGAAAGAAGAAAAAACTAACAAAATAGAGATAATTCAGGACCACTTATTAAGAATCTGCTGAGAAACAGGTTTTTAGGTGTTAACCCTCAGCACAAGGTACCAATAGCCTGGTTGTGACTTTAGCACCTCAGCAGGAAGGAAAAACAGTGGTAGTGGTTTTTAAAATCTTAGTCCTGCCTGTGAGGGCTGAAATCTTTGAAAAAAATGCCTAAACAAATGAACAGTGTAAAGTTGGCTACAATCAAATGAAATGTGTTTTTAAATGATATACAGACCAAACTCAAATGCTATCCATGCTTCAAAGGGTTTTCAAGAAGGTTTCAAAGATTTCTGTGAACAATTTGCAAAGCAAAAAAATCCAGACCTATTTCAAAAGTTATTTGACTCAGGCACCAGCTCTCTCTCTCTCTGTTAGATTTTCATACCTACATTCACAGAGATGGAGAGCAGATGGCCACTGCAGGCAAAGAGTTTTCAGAAGGGGTGTCTCAGTCTCTCAGTCATAGGGTTATCTGAGAAGCATGTGCCATTCCCTGTTTTATAGAAACATCGTAAGTCCAAAAATCAGGATAGCTTAACTATTTCACAAAAAAAAATTATATGAGAGTTCACCGAATGATGCTGTTACTTAGCAAGACTCATCTGTTAACCTGCCTTTGGGACGCCTACTGAAGAGCGGTGTAAAAAACTGCACATCAGCTGATGGACTCAATGAGAGCAGGAGGAGGTTTAGGTTTAGTTCTCTATGGAACAAACTCAAAGTATTTAAACTTTTAGCATGAACTTTCAAACCACTCACTGGCTCCTTCTGTTCACAGCATAAACTGTGTGGCAGCAATAGTGTGGTTTGTGATACATTTCATCACCAAATGCTAATACCACCGAGGGCTTTCCCTCTTTAAGCCAGCACAGTGGTTTACCTCTTCATCTAGAGTTATGCCGTTGCTCCAGCACAGATGGTGAGAGTAGGTGATGAAGTGGAAGCACTTTGAAAGCAGCATTCACATCTGTGCTATTGCACCAGGGGTAGTTGAACAAGGGAATAATTTCAGAAATCTGCCAGTCTTGGCAGGGCCATAATGAAGAGACACTCACCGTAGGTGTTTCATTATGCAGGAGGGAGTTTATCATGAGCTGGCTGCTGTCACTGTCATGTTGATAGACAGGAACACAGGGCATCTCAGCTGTAATCTGTTTTCTCTCACACTGAAGAATAATAGGCAGAATAGATAAATATGAACTGTGCTCTGCTCAGGGGTATCTGCCATCTACCATAGGTTCATAGCAATAATGTTTTTGAAGGACATTCCTGAAGGCAGCTTCTCCTGTCGATCAACCTGCATTTCTATTAAGCTTTAATAGTAAGGAAGCAAAATGGAAAGGGGATAACAAAAGAAGGGAAACGGAAATTTTGAGCTTGAAGTCTGTGCATTTTACCCCCAAATGATAGCCTCCATACAGAATACTGAATGTCTCTGTGAATGTGACACACAAGCAGAAAGCATATGCTTTTTTGTGGATGGCACACAAAAATATACAAAAAGTTTCAGCTCTTTAAACAGAGATTGATATTTAACAACACAGAAAGTAAGAAGGTTCATCTGAGGAGTACTTCTCAGCAGAAAGGGAAGTACTTCCAATGGCTTCTGTGGTTATACCTTCTGTGAAAACCTGAACACCATTTGCTCTGTGCTGCACATCATTTTAGAAAGCTTCTACAGCTAAAAATAGCACTTATGCCTTCCGAAGTTTTCAAGTGGCTGAATTCTGACTTCACAAGTATCACTTCTCTTTACAAGTTAACTTGGTATAACGTACACAGAAATAGTGCAGAAAGCTTCAATCTGCCTGGCTCTGAAGGAACAGAAAGAACTTAATCTTGGAGGTGGGAAGGGAGGGGAAAAGAAATGCTTTGTTGTTACAGTCTTCTGCGTTCGAAAGACTGTGTGACAGCTCGAAGTTTTGACAACACAGCTGCATTTATATATACTTGTGATGAGAGTTCCCATCAGCTCAAACCAGGCACTATGCCTGACTGGTAATTCATTACTTACTTTAATGTAGAAGCACTTTTTAAATCATAGCAGTTCCTCTTTAATATTATCGTTCCCTTTTACCATGAATGTGCCAATTAGCTGACGTGCCTAAGTGGTGATGTGCGCACCACCGAGCTCCAGGACTGTGTCCCTGAGCTGGTGAAGTAGAGCAGCATGTTTATTCCAAACAGAAACCTGGGATAGGTACTCTAAATTGTACTCTCTCCCCATCCACTACAGAGGTAGCCCAGATACATAAAATGAATAATGAAGGAACAAAAGCATACAGCAGGGCTCCACTCAAGAAATAATGAGCTTATTTTAACTCAACAAGCTCTGTCTTCCCTATTTACAGCCTGAATTATCTCCTTTAACACTGAAACAATAGAGGGACAACACTGTCACTGCTTTCTTCATAGTAAGCAGACAGGTGTGTGCTGCTTGTTGGAGGAAAAAATTAGTCTCCTGATAGGATAATGTAGTTTGGATTATATTAGTTATGGAAAAATTGAGACAAGAAAGCCTCAAGGGTATAATTATCAGGAGACACAGGGCTGATTACTATGAAGTGCTGAGCATCTGCAGCTCCAGACAAAGTCATTGGGTGTTCCATGTGCTTTATAATATGACCCCTACTGTCCTTTCAAAAATAAAGGTAGATTTTCCTACAGCTACGCATCAAAGATTCCCTGACTGAGTTTTTTTTAAATATGCAGTTGATAATTCTAGCCTTTTAAACCTCTGAGTGCACAGAACGACATTACAATTATTTATAATCTATATTTAGAATGCAGAAATCATATAGCACTCCATGAACATGCCTTACTGCATATTCACACAAAACAAAATATCTTGAATGAAGATTAATTCTCTCGACCAATGCAATGAAAAGAAAATTAGGATTAATAAAAAGATCAATCAAAAATCAAAGATTTCTGGGTATTTTTTAAGTTAGAGATCAGAGGAAAACCATTTCTATGTCACTGGGATTTTCCAGTGTGTCTAAGGGATGAGACCGCTTTACTCTGTACTAGTTAGCAGGACTAGGGCTATATTCTGATAGTGGCATATGCTCGGATTTTTGGGGTAAAAAAGGATCATACAGCGCTAGACACAACTACCAGTGTGCTTTGAAGCCTACACTATCAGGCTACAGTGAAAATAAAATTACTGCATTGTAAAGGAACAAGATAAAAACTTGGTAATTGAGAGCAATCTTGAAAAAAGCTTTGCACTTGTGCCAAGGGAACATCTCTGCTGCTATTACCCCAAAGAGGAGCTTAGAGCAAACAGGATGAAGGGCAAAAGGCAGAAGTTCTAGTGGAAAGTCCATCAATGATACCTTAAGTGATTCAAACTGTGAGCCAAGAAATGAATAAATTATAACATCAAAGACTGCACTCATATAGGAGACAGGTTGCAAATTTTTTTTTTTTATTGGGGAGCTCATTACCTAGAGAAATGTTTATGTGCTATCAAAACCAAAAAAGCACTTCTTTTTTTAAATTATCCTTATTGGCTTTTCTGCTTTGGAGGGGGGAAATACTGAACCACACAAAACTGCAAAAATCACATCTTAACACTTCAATGTGTCCATCAGCTAATGCTAATCTATAATTGAACACTATGGAAGTACTCAGGAAATCCATTAATCTATACAGACTGTTCCTTCAGGATCAGTGCTTCAGGTTACTTTACATAAGGAAAGGCATTCAAGGTCTAGGACACTGTTTAAAAACCCATGGATTTTCAGAAATACTCACTAGGTAGAAAGACATCTGAGAACTAGGATGCTTAACTCCAGAAAGAGTAAATTCACTGAAGATGTCCACCACAGAAATTTTCTGCAAAGACCTAAAGGACCCGATTTACTTTCAAAATCACTCAAAACGGTAATCAAGATTTAGCTCTAGCCATTTCTTTTCTTTACACAGATGTCCCTTCTTTATGACTGCGAAACAATTTTGGCAAGGAAGAAAAATGTATTAAATCTCAATATAAGTTTTAACAGTTTTTCATGTTACGTGCTACTTATCAAAATGAAGCTGTAGGGTAATAAAATAGGGATAAACCCAAGAAAACCACAATTTAAAACAAAACAACAAAAAAGAAAATCTTATATCTCCAGTAGGGAGAGATTACTTCTATTTTCTGAGTCCAAATGACTTGCTGTGAAGACCTACAAGCCTACAGCTCCCATCCACTTTTGAAACAAAACTGTCAGCACTCCCTGATGATAAGCAAAATGTCAGAATGGGTTCAGCCCAAATGACAAGCACAGGGGAACAGGGCACCATTGGCACAATTCAGAACACATGGAAATGCTCTGCAACACAATAGCAGTCCTTACATTTATTGAAAAACGCATTTCTTTGCAGCACTATACTGTAAGCCAATTGTTTTCTTTCTCAGAGATTCCTCATTTCACAAGTACTAGTTTCATCTGCTGGCCCCAGTTGTTCAAATGGATTTTCACAGATACAGTACTCTGGTTTGCACTTCTTTATTCTGTAAGAAGTTGGAGATTGAAAGTCTTTCGACATTTTTTCACTGCCAGAAGAGATTGACCGATGACAGCATGAGCTTGGCAACACACCAGAGGAGAAAAACCTTGTTTGAGGACACAAAGAATCATGTGTGACAACAATCCAACCGAGATTTTTTAATGGCAACATACAGATTTATTGCTGTGCAGCTGGAAAGTTCTCCAGTCCATGGAGTCAAATGGTAAATGAGATGAGCCTTTCCTAGTACATCAGATAGTGCTCGGTGTGAATTGTGGGTTGCTTGTTATAATGGATGATTTAGGCTCACTAAGATAAGCACATCCACTGGCCAACCCTATCTGTAGACTATCTAAAAAACTATCCCAAGTAGTATGTCTATTTACATTGAAAAGAACTAGAGCAACTGAACTTCTGTTGTTTCCCTTGGTTAAAGACTTCAAGAAAATTTCATGGAAACAGTTTTCCAATGTAAGAAAAAGATGATCCCAAACCACTGACTGCCTAACAGATCTGCTGAGAACTTGGGGATGAGGACTGATGACCAGACAAAATTTATTTTCCTTACTGGTAGAAATGGGAAATAAGGCAAGATGGAAAAAGTATATGCCTTAAGAAGGAACCGTGTTTAGAATGCCTCGAATAAAGCTCCATGAAAGCATTCAGAATTAGCACTCTGAGCTAAAGAAATTTACTAGTGTGCTCTGAAGAGTTAAACTGGTGTGTTTTAGCATAAATATCAAAATACCAGAGACTTGCAGGAAAAAGCTGAAGTGTATCAAGCAAACCTCTTACCTTCTTTTATAACTCTCAACTGTTGACCAGTTTAAGATTTTAAAACTTAACTGCTTACTCCACACTTTATCTGGAAGATATATGCCATTTCATGAGACTGATGCATATTGCTATTCATGTCTAACCAGAAAGAAATCTCTAGAAAAGACTATTCGTAATAGTCAAGAATGCTAGCGTTCATCCATTACTAGTTCCTCTTCTGCTCTGCAGTGTTTCCAGTAACAGACTATATCTGTATTTGTTTTCCTGCTTCCACTGTTGCCCTTGGTACTCAGAGAGCCAAAGTCACCACTGAAATCTTGGCAGAGGCCAAGCTTTAAGGTGGAGTAATTCATCAGTAATGCAACCCATTAGAATTGCAGATAAACTGCTTAAGTGCTGGATACACTTACGCAAGTTGTATAGGAGAACTTCTTGTCATTGATTTATCCTTTACCCACCAGTTAAGCCCTCTGGAACAAAACACGGACATTCAAAAAACTACTATCATTCCATTCAGCTACACAACACCTGTAAGTGAGAGGAAATGCTACTTTAACAGACATTCTTCCTTACCTTGAAAAAGAAAGGAATATGCATTACTGGTATGGAGAATTTTTACTGTTTAGCTCTATTTCATTTCTTGACTTCACAGAAGCATTAATTCATTGAATTCTTAAAGTGAAAAACACTGACAAAAGGTTTAACCTTCACTGTACTCTGAAGTGCTGCCTGCCACCCTCCAAAGGCACTGCTCCAAATTAAAAGACAACTAAACTTTCTAAGGTGACCTTGTGAAACAGCAGTAATGTGTTTACTTTCTCTGCCTTCCAAATCAACCTTGATCAATTTAGAAGTAAAAATAAGATGGTTTTCCTAATTGCCAGCCCTGAAAACTCAAAACAGTTTTCTGAGACTCCAACCAAGTCTTCCAGGCTTGCACAGCAGCAACAACAATAATGATAGGGAAATAGTTACTGATTCTCAATGAAGACAGCAGACAGTTAATGATTCTGGGAACTACCTGCAAGGAGAATAAACTCCAGCTCACTCATCCACAGCTGTGCTGAATCTGCAAGGCTAACAAATAACAACAGTAAAAGTTTATTTTTGCCACCAAAATGATCAGGCATAATTCACAACACACAGATACTTCAGAGCTGCTCTGCAAGGAAATGACTTACCTGCAGCATTATTTCATACAGCCGTAAACCAAAGATCTTCCCTGCCTTTTTCCTGAAATGTAGGAGAGAGATGTTAGCATGGGCAGCAACCCAAGACACATTTCCTGGAATATGAGGCCAACTGGTTTTATTTAATGGACTTCAACATGATTCCTAATAGTTGGCTTCAGTTGTGCCACAAGCATTGGATCCCTCAACTCTGGAAAATCTTAAATTTCCCTTTGAGGCAAAAGACTAACCTGCATTCCCAGCAGGCTTACAGAAGCTTACCAAGAATCAGAATTCTTCCATCTGAGAAAACAGAACTAGATGAACACAGCACTGAATCAGTAATTTATCTCCTACTGAGACAGGAGCGAAGTAATAGTTGTCAAACCTGCTTCTCTGCCATTGAGGCTCAACATTTTGGCCTCACATACTCTTCCACATTCAAAAACACCTCAGTCTGATTCTAAACTGTTGCTTGCATCAGTGGGCAGTGCTGTATTTTGTGACTGGTTTTCTTTAACACAGTTTGCTCGAGAGGGAATACAATCTATATTTCCATGTGCTGCATGGGTGAAAAGAAAGCTTTGCCCACTGGCTTTTTTCCCAGTGTCTGAAATGAAAGATCATGTGGAAGGCACCACATAGAGCAAAATAAGGTGTGTCTGTTTTATTTGTTCATTTTGATCACTAGAACAAAATTCACACACAGACACGCCAGTTGTTTGTTGTTTTTTTTTAAATTTACCTAAATTTTAATTTTAGAGAAGGCTACCAGAATAAAATAGCTATAACACCACTGCTTACTTTCACATGGCATCCTCTTAAGCCCAGATCCAAGTAAGAAGCAGACCTGGCTATTCATTTTCCCTTTATTTTCAGGCAAGCAGGCCAATCTATCTAACTTTATTCATCACCCTAGGGAAGTGGTTCTGCTGCCTCAATTTTAGGACTTCAAAATGTAGCCTCTGTGAGGAGATTAATTTCCACGCAGGCAAGAAAAAGAACAAAGTTCTCCTGGAGGATGGTTCAGAGCAGGACCTGTAACCGGGCCCTCAGAGTATCACTTCTGATAAAGCTCTTTCTCCCCACTGAGTAATCAGGGAGAGTAGAAAGGCTAACAAATCACATCGCTTAAATTAGGCAGTTTCAGTATCTCCTTATGGCTAAAAGAAGAGTTTGGCTTTTGAAGATTTTCTTGATTTTTTTGCCCTTGAATTCAGTCAAAACGAATCTATTTGCATAAAAAGCCCATTTGAAAATAATTAGCTAGAAGTGCCAAATTGTCAGCCCTGGAGGTGAAGCATTTTTTTACGAGCAGTACAGAGTTCTCGCGAGCAGAGACAATGGAAAACTGTCAGCACAGTCACACTTTCAATACATTTTATACACGCCTGGCATGCAAAGACCACCTAAAGAAATTTGGAGAGAAGGATTAGTTTCAATGTTCTTCAAAACCGTACCATCTCAGCTAAAAATGGAAAGATTGAGGTAAATATGTATCAGCAAGGGCTGTCCTTTTTTAGAAGCTACAGAAAAAAATTAATTATTTCCCACAGAATTTTAACTGGCAAGTAGCATCACAGAGGCTAAAAAAGTATGTAATGTAACTTCTATTACTGCCTTGGAATGTACAGAAAAACAAGGAACTTCCAGAAGAAACTTTTCATAACTCATGGCTAGTTTTTGGATTGTCGGAATGAAAAATAAATGCAGTAAAACTTAATGGGAAAATATAACGGCCGTTAGGAACTTAAGGATAGCTCATGAAGTTTCAGACTCGGGAATATCTCGATCGAGTAAAAGCAATTAAATACACGCTTAACTTTAAGTAATCCCACTGGAATCTACTAAATCTAAAAAGTAAGCAGTAATCATTAAGCAAAATGTTACTCCTTATTCTGAAAGCTTATTTCTATAACTGAATGTCTTAAATGAGGCAAAGGAAGAACTGCATTGTGAATGTCCCACTGTTGAAATTATTTGCCTAGTCTATTAGTTTAATTAGTTTAAGTGAAATGCGTGTGTATGTACCTACAAGAAAGAGGAAAAAAAAATGCCTTGCTTTCATCCTGGAACCCATTTGCTTACAAGCTGAAACCCCCAAAATATCTAGAAAGTGAAGCATGGATAACAAGATGTCTCTGAACGACAACAGAATTAGTGGTAAGAAAAGGATTTTACAACAATCTCAAGTACATTCCCAATTCTGAATCTAGGTCATCTTGAAGTCCACATACTGACACCTTTGGCTTTTCCTCATATATCAACTCTTCCTCAAAACCATTGTTTTGTTGCACATTATCCTGTTCAGCTGTGGTTCAGTGCAACCACAACCTTTTCTCAGAGCACAGCCAAGATAAACAGCAAACATCTCATTTGCTTTTCTGTAATAGAATTACTGGATGAAGAACTGGAAACATAGAGTGTGGACATCTTATTTAAATAATGGATGAGGGAAGATCCTCATGATGGATGAGGTGCTCAGTGGACTATCTTCCCTAATAACTCACTAAACCCAAATAGCTCATGATTTTTTTTCTCAGAGCTCAGAAAATCATGCATAATTCTCTCTTTCTGTTGCTTTGAGAATGAACCACTGTGGGGTTGATAGAGGGTAGTAACCTGAGATTTTGCTAGTAGGATTTTTCTGGTAATAGAAAGCATAGAGAATATCCAGGATGACAGAAAGGTTTCCAGTCTGGATTATATGAGATGATTATAGTCAGCATTTTTTTTTTTTTTTTATGCACTGAACAGATCATTCACCCAGACAGTAAGGTTTGCTGAGAACAGAGAGAATCAAAGATCATTGTTTTGGCTTCTGCGAGGACACAGCTGAGGTCAGACCTAGAGCACAATGTCCACTCTGACAGCACAGTAACATCTATGTCCTTGCAAAGCACGTCCCTTCTACTCTGCATCGCAAGACTCCTCCCTGGCACATCTGGGCAGCCAGCATTGCTGTCTGTGACCCAGTGACAGGAGCGAACAGAGTCGGCAAAACCAGCAGTCTGAAACAAAGGACAACTTCACCATTATGCTGAAATCATAGCAAACTGAGAATCAGACCTGTATAACTTCTAATGAGTCATAAATCAGGTCCAGAGGCCACACTCAGATGCTACTGTGGTGGCTTGATCTTGCAGGTGATCATAGCAAGTTCATGACCCTTGTTGCCTTCCCTATCTGCCCAGGCAACTAGAAACTCTTCAAAAGAAAATTGTCAACTTTCTGACAACTAGATGAGGATCTTGAGTTACCAGGAATCGCAAATAGTGCTAACAGAAAAGACCCAGTGTAACCCCCTTAAAAACAAAGGGGAGTCTCTTCACATGTACCAGACCTGTTGTCCAGTCCTGCTGCAGCAACACACGGCTTGGGGCTTTCCCCTTTCCTATTTTTATGCTATTTTAAAAGGTACCGAGTCTGTTAATTAATGTCAAAGAAACTATGCAAACTCGCTGGAAGCAGCTTTTCCGCCACTGATCAGTAACAAGATATTAGAGGCCTGACATTTCTTTCAGCGCAGCATTCCTTTGATTAATGCAGCTGCACAATTATTGTTTCTCAGAATTTGTATAATACTCTCCTATGACAGGAACTGATGCATAAATATAAGATAAAGATTAAGAAGAAGTGGGCTTCCAGTGTGGGGAGAAAAGGTATAGTGAGGTTCACCGTGACAGTCAGGGAGGCTGTTAAAGTGGCTGTGGATCTTTTAGTTTATTCCTGATGAAGGTATGAAGGTAGTAGCAGCACTTTGCTGTGATGGACGCCTGTTGTGGAAAACGCTTAGAGAACAGGAGAAGCATTTCACTTGCTGCAGACCACATGCAGCAAATCTTTTTATCAACTGACTCTGAGAAAATGGTAACTGGTAGGGGAGATCCCTCCTTGGAATCAACTCAGAAATCATCAGGCAGTGCTACAAGGCCAGAATGCATCACACTCACAATCTGATACTTACCTAATGCATCCTTACTCCCTCTCCTCTCCTGTCTACTGACATGTTTCATTTCTTCCCACCTATTTCTCTCCCACTCCTACCAAATGCTAGAGTCCAAATACAATACCTACAATATCCTATAAGGTCAGAGGTCTCTCTTTTTCTCATAGTTAAATCAGACCTTAAAAAATAACCGCTGCTTTCTCTAAACCAAACTTCACATTAACACTTGAGACACTATCATACAAAAAATGAGCCACGTATTCACATGCTATTTTGTGCTACTGCTGCCCTTCCCATTGCAAAATGGAAGCAAACAACTGCCTTATCCACTGCAGTCATGCTAAAACTCACAAAGCGATCGAGATTCTGGCTCATTTCCCTTCCTGCTGAAATTCTTTTTTCTTTTGGCTGTCTGACTCAGGCTCAGCATAAAAAGGTGTACAAAGGCTGCCTCCTTGACTGATCCTTTGAACAATCTCACAGCTTTCTCTTATGCGAGACTGCCTACACTTCTTCAAAGGACTTGCACAAAAATAAAACCCTTCTTCAGAGTTTCAATCTGAATTATTGAAAATAAGTTGCTATTTTTTATTTATCTTGTTGTTCTCTGCCGAGTCAAGCTGCCTCCAGCTGTCTATCCCCACGCTCAATGTATGCTCCAGCCTCCTTTGAGAAAAACACATTCTCTTGTATCAATGCTTATATACACAAATGTAATAGGAACTTCACAGTTATTCTTCACTTTGCATTTTCAAGTCTGAACGAATTGGCCATATGAAATACTCAACCATGTGGCTTTAGTCTAGATTTTTATTCTCAGCTTTTCTTTGGAGAAAAGCTACCACACTCTCTCAGTGTTAACATGATCCTTACCCAAAATCATCAGCTGGAAATACTGGACTGAAAAGTGAAACACGATCTGTCATTGCAAGATTTTTTTGTTTTCAGCATTTTTCTGAGCACACAAAGAACCAGGCATGAAAAATAACTCCATATTGCAATATCCAGAAAATTATGTTTTACGGGCAAAATCCCTTGGTATCTCAGAATAAACTTAAATTCCCATGACCAAAGCAAATTGAGCACTCAGTATCTTGTCATTCATATAATCAGCAAAAACTCCACACAGAACAATGTTTTATGGAATAAATTTCCATATCAATAAAGTATCTGTGTATTTAAATATCATTCAGTGGAGGTTACCACCCAAAGTTATTTCTCACCACATTTCAGCCATACTGTAAAATTTTACAAGACATGGAAATGTTCAAGACAAAAAAAAAGTCCCATTCCCTTCTGCATATATCCCTGGAGGTGCAAAAGTGCCACCTAGGCTAGTAGCGATGCCACTTTTTAAACACCAGTCAGGCTGAAGAGCCTCTTGTCACAGAGAGATTGAGAGCCTCCCTGCATCACCACTGCTACAAAGGGCTAGATTTCTCCATTATTTAAAAGGAACTATATTTCCAGTAATCACTCAACTACTGTGTTAAATTCTCTGGAAGATGAGCTCTGGCAAACATTGTTGCAGTGGTTTAAACCAGTCCCTCTTATCCAGAATAGTGCTTGTCCTCACACCCTGTGCAATCAAGTGAAATAGGACAAATAATGTCTCCTTCGTAACCCACATCTTCCTTTGCCACACCTTCCATTTCCAGAGTCTTTTTCAATTAAGAGCATAGCCGTAAAAATTATCACAGACTCCTAAAACATCTACTTGCTTTTAGAAAGGGCCTTTAAAATGTTCAATAATTTCTATCAGTGTTCAAAATTCATTTAACACCTTTGGAAAAGGCTCAAATTCTGTGCCTGAAAGAGAGAATTATTTTTGTAATTGAAAGAAGAAAAGCAAAACACAGGTTTTGTAACAGCGTATGGTCTCTTGGCAGATTAAACAATCATCTCCCTTGTCAACTCAAAATATAAATTTGGGCTGCTTTTTCTTCATTTGTTGGTTTCAATGTGATAACTATTATTTAATAAAATACAATTGGAGCACTTTGCATGGGATGTTTCATATCCCTAAAAAGCTTTGTGTAGGACCTGGTGAATCTTAACACAAAGATTAATTCATATAGAGAGGGAATGACTGTCAGCCTTCTTGCCCGCCCAGGAGTAGTTTCATACTACCTATAACACATACTGAATGCATCTATTTGTGCTGTCCTGGGAGTTCCTTGCACACCACAGGCACAGAGCAGATCATTTAAAGAGACTTATTTCTAATCTATCCTTTATCCCTCAGATGGTTAAGTGGTTGCCTTGTGGACTAAAAAACCATGCATAGAAATAAAGGTATCTAAATGCAATGACCCTCCTAGCAAAAGACCTTGATCACAGCAACAAAATAGGTCTCTGATGAGCAGCAGCATTAAGATGACATTATATTGGCATTATCTGATCTTTCAATACATTCAGATACTTCACTGAATTTCATTTGTTAGAAAAGCCCTTTGCTTTCCAGCTCACAAACGCAAGTATAACAATTTCCTTCTCTCAAGTGGGTTACTCTGTTTCATCACTTCCATTCCATTCTGGGCAGACAGCTAAATTCATGATAAATGAGAAACTGAACTTTGGCAAAGTTAAGAAGTAATTCAGGGTCAATTTCTAGCCATTGTGGACACTGAGAGGTTGTTTCCTTGGGAGGGGTTGTGTGGTTTTTATTGCTGGGCTTTTGTTTGGGGTCTTTGTTGATGCCCTTGTTTTCTTTGTGTGGTTATTGGGGTTTTTATTTGCTTTAAAATCTTGTTTAAGCTACTTTATCCATACCTAAGCAAATCACAAAACTTTAGTGTCTTTTCTGGATGTCTTCCTAGTGAATGTTCTTGCATTCTGTGGTAATTTACTGCAGCCTTGAGTCTCTAATTAAGTGTGCAATCTGGTTTTTTGCATTTATAAACAGTTTCCATTGACATCAACTGGAGCCATACTTGCAGAATCAAAGATGAAATGCAACCATTAGTTCCTTGTATGGATTTGCTGGTTATGCTCATTCACCGTTCATTGTCTGCAAGGCTGCTCTTGCATGGTAGTGTTAATGCAGGGATCAAACCCCTGCATTACTCTGATGTAAGCTTATTTCATGCTGCAGTTTATCAGAAACTAATGGATCACCTCCATGCCCAAGAATACAGCCCAAAGTATGAGGTTCACAAAGTTGTCGTTGTTGTATTTAAATTCATAGCTTGCCTAATGCTGTTGCTCTACACAGCCCTTTACCCTGCAATATATCCTTGCAAGCCAGAGACACAAGTATCAGGAAGGTCTACAGGGGTTAATATGGTTGCTTTTATACAACCATATTCCTTGGGCTCTGAAGTTTGGTGTCTCCTCTTCACTAACCAGCAAAACCGGAGAGAGATTAGTTAGTACCAAGAAACAACACAGCAGAAGTAATTAAAACAAAGTGCCTCATGCTGAATCACAGCTTATAGAAAGCAAGAAGGCAAATTTATAGCACAGTAAGGATGAACTATGACAAAGCTCCGAAAACCAAATACAGGGGAAAAAAATATGATCCAGTAGACTTGCATCCACCCCAGGGATGTATATTTGATGTAGTTCCTTAAAAGAGTGCTGCTGTCAACCACAGAGACTGACTTGTCTACCTGTCTTTTATCATCACTCTTTGCATAGTGTTCTGATTTTTCTCTCCTTCAAACCATCAAGGAAATCTATTCAAAGCTAACGACTATTTTTTTTTAAGGGTTTGAAGGGGAGTTCCTCTGTGTTGTGCTTTTGAGCATGTACAAATGGCATCTTCTCAGCAGTTTTGAAGAGCACAGTGACAGAGTATTCCTGGCCCTTGTTTACTCACTTTAAATCACAAAGTCAAAGAGTATTAGGAGGACTACTCCATGGCCACAATGCCATGGTGAAAATACAACTGTATTTTTGTCATAACCAGAAGGTCCTGGAAGTCACTGTTTCTTCTGAACTCTGCCCTAATTTTCTACCACTAAAATTCAAACACAGGTGAATTCAGATGCTTTATTTTTGAAGTTAATCAAGTATTCTCTGGCTGGTTTACTGTCCTTTCACAGACTTCCCAACAAAACCTCACTTGCATAAAAGCTCTGTATTATCAGTATCCACCCTTGCTCTCTAACAGCAAGACCTAGCACCTCTCTTCATACTCTGGAAACAAATGGTTCTTGTCAGGCTACCTGGACAGATGGGTTTCACATACCCAAATGCTTTGTGGGGGGTGAAAGAAGACTCGCTATACCTCTCTTGTCACTACAGTGCCATGAATAACAGGCTGTATGGACAAATCCAGAGATGATGAATAAGGCGGAGATACAAAAACATGCCAGAGGTATAGAGTTTCAAACAGCAATCATGGAAATTACTACAGATTTCAAACTATTACTTTTTCAGCATTTCTGTAAGTCACCTAATGTTTCCAAATATTGGAAGTCATTCCAGGAAACATTTATACACCCATTGCCAGACAGCTTAAACATGTATACATGCTACACACATACAAAGACAGATACATGTACATATCACTTTCCCTAAAAATTTGCTGTCATTTCATCCTTTGCCCATCATACCTATTTTCACAGAAAATATAATCTAGATTTGTTATTTAGAAATTGCATAAAATAAAAATAAGGAAAAAAAAGACAAACTGAAAGCAATATCTACTCTGTATGCATGAAACACCAGTCCTCTGGATGCCTCGCATCTCTGACCCTTTGACTACCTCACAAAACTTCAAGGACACTAGAAGGAGTTGGAGGAGAATTTCAGAAAAGCCAAGAATCCTTGTCCATAAGCTGCCTACAGAACTCAAGTAAAATAGCATCACAAGGCAAAAAATCCATATCTAAACACTGTGCAACATGCTCTAAACACCTTCTGAAATAGAATCATAGACTAGTTTTGGTTGGAAGGGACCTTAAACATCATCTAGTTCCAACACCTCTGTGATTGTCAGGGACACCTCCCACTGGATCAGGCGGCCCAAGGTCCCATCCAGCCTGGCCTTGAACACCCCAGGGATGGGGCAGCCACAGCTTCCCTGGGCAACCTGGGCCAGTGCATCACCACTCATTGTGAAGAAATTCCTCTTTATGTCTAGTCTAAACCTGCCGCTCTCCAGTTTATAGCCATTCCCCCTCATCCTGTCACTACACGTCTTTGTGAACAGCCCCTCCCCAGCTTTCCTGTAGTCTCCCTTCAGGTACTGGAAGGTCACTAAAAGGTCTCCTTGGAGCCTTCTTTTCTGCAGGCTACACAAGCCCAACTCTCTCAGTCTGTCCTCGTATGGAAGGTGCTCCAGCCCTCCGATCATCCTTGTAGCCTCCTCTGGACCCATTCCAACAGCTCCACATCCTTCTTAGGTTGAGGATTCCAAAACTGGTCACAATACTCCAGATGAGGTCTCACAAGAGAGGAGCAGAGGGGCAGAATCACCTCCCTTGACCTGCTGGCCATGCAGGTCAATAAACAACAGCCTTAGACACAGCCAACAACCGCTGCCACTCTGTCAATTTGATTAATCAAACACACTCAATCTATGCTGCTTCTCCTTTCTATCTTTAGATAATCAAGGCTACAACAACCATCAGATTCTTGGAAGCACAATGACAGAGATTATTCTGATTCGCATACTGGCAAGTGTCAGTCCCAGAAAGAATAAAACAGTATCATAGAATCACCAGGTTGGAAAAGACCCCTTGGATCATCAAGTCCAACCATTGAGTAGTTTAAACCTTTACCTTATCCTAGGACTTTATAACATGTGACACACAACATAGTGCTCACAGACC
This sequence comes from Clamator glandarius, assembly GCA_033459285.1. Taxonomy (NCBI): domain Eukaryota; kingdom Metazoa; phylum Chordata; class Aves; order Cuculiformes; family Cuculidae; genus Clamator; species Clamator glandarius. The sequence goes on along the minus strand of JAUNZM010000128.1, from coordinate 603,630 downwards.
TGATTGAGAATATTCAGGTCTCATGAGCTTAATTTTGTTGTTATATACTCCTGTATGACAGCGAACCTCAGGTTATTAACTTTCCTGGAAATGCCAGTGTTCAGCTGCACTGCAGTAATCGTCTTTCTCCTTTTTAACACTGATGGCCTGAGAGATCTAAATCTCTGATAGGAGTTTCAAGGAGATAAAAAGGAAAAAGAAAATAGAGGAGTGGTGGAAATACCCACCAACATTTATAAGTGCTGCTTAGAGTAGCCTTTTGCCTTTGGGAAGAGCAACCACACCCCTACGAGCACTGAAGGAGCAGCACTGTATTTTGACATGCTCCCTGATACACAGAATTGGTTTTAAGGTTCTTTTCAAAAGAAAGGAAAGGGTCTGAAGCAAAAAGGTAATATAAGAAGAGTAAAAGTCATGACAAGGAAAACTAGAGAGGCTCTAACAGGGAATGAGAAATAGAAATTACAAGATAAATTAGAAATCTAATAGCTAAACTAAAAAAGACTCTAAAGAGGCATGAGAAGAAGTATATAGCCAATGAAACTAGCCAAAAAGATGGGCAATTTGGGGTTAGTAAAATACTCAGAAAGGGTTCATTATCATCATCAGTAAGTTACAATAAAATCCAAAGAGTCAAAATGTAGAAATGAAACTAGATATGTATGCAAAGTACTGACTGTCTGGTAAACACATACTACATCACAGAGCAAAAGCTTGGAGTGATACAGCTCTTGCTCATCAAGCATATGAACTACCCTACCTATATGTTGCACCAATACATTATATTTTGATCTGCCGCACCCTAGGTAGCAACCTGCTACAAACAAATAAATGATCCTGTTTGAATATTTTATCAGTGAGATATGAGCCTTTGGGGGGCTTTCCATAACATTCACATCTCAATTTCAAATTTATTCTGGGCTTGATTCAAGTGCAGTGCCAGAGCACTTGCAATGCTACCACACACTAGCAGCAGCAAGGCTTCTGCCTACCAAAGTCTCTGAGGGGAAGAAGAATATTTAATAAATGTAATAAACCACAGCCTCCCCATAACCTTCTCTCATACTGCCTTCTTTATATGCAAGTGAAAAGGGGTGAGGCAGAGGATTGTAAGGCCTCTTTTATTAGGAACAGTCCTTCTGATACTCTTTCTCGAGACTCTTACTGTTATAAATTACCTCAGCAAGATCCTGGGGTTTTTTCCATCTTTGCAAAGTTATATGTCATACACAGCTACAGGACCTGCGCATGTACTTCAGCATTTGCCTGCTCTCTTTCTGTCTCCATGATGTTTGTGCCTCCACTGCTGAGGACACTGATGATCCCCACAGAGATTGCTAAGTACTCAACTCAAGAGCATGAACACTTACAGTGATAAGCAGGACCTGGAGCTTCTTGAGTATTTTTCTCTTTCACATGTCTTTGGTCTTCACCTCTCTAGACACAAACAGCCTAGCTCCATTATCTTTACAGCCTGCCTTCAGGTATTTACACGTATTTATGAGATTCTTCCAAGCCTTTTCTTCTCCAGGCTGAGCAGTCCCAGCTCTCTCAGTCTTTCCTCATAGAAGAGGTACTGTGGGCCCTTCATCATCTTTATCACCCTTTGCTAGCGCTTTGTTCAAGTCTCTCTCACTCTGGGGAGTCCAGCACCGCATACAGTATTACAGATGTGGCCTCACCAGTGCTGAGCAGAGGGGAAGGATTCCCTCCCTCCTTCCCCTCAGTGACCACACTCCTCCTAATTGTGCCCAGGATACCGTTAGGTGGCCTTCGACGTGAGGGCACGTTCCTGGTTCATGTTCAACTTGGTCCACCAGGACCTCCAAGTCCTGTTCTGCCAAGCTGCTTTCCAGCCGCTTGGCCCCCAGCATATACTGAAAGTCAAGCTTCTTAGAATTTGGCTGGAGATTATTACTGCAGTTCAAAATTCAAGTCAATTTTCAGAGTGACGAGTGTTAGATCTGACAGAGAACATTTAATATTTTCAAAGCTTTTGTGTGGAAAATGAATTTTCTATGTAAAACCAAGAACGTATTTAGAATTTCTTTTTAGAATTTCATAATTAAGAGAAGCATATGCACTCTAGAAGAGTTGATAATAATAGGCTGTACTACTTAGGATCCAGGTTCTAGTCTCTCCCATCTTTACCACAGACATTCAGCCTTTCAGATTTCTTACTGACCAGGTGAAAGCCTTGGCCACAGGAGTCCTGAATGTTCTGCATGACGTTTTCCCCCAGCACAAGCATACGTTTTCTCACAAACTACACCAAACAGGGAATCCACTGAAAGGTCTCTAAATCCCAACACTTTCCTACTGAATCTCTCCTAACCTACTCTTAACACCACCCAAGATCCTCCCCTACAGATAATCAACATTTTATAATTTACCTTAAGTACACAGTATGAACAACCCAACGAAGGGAAAAGAAACCCCAGCTGCAAATTACATTAAAACACAATGAAACCCTCTATCAAAGTCATTACCCAAACCACTGATGCAGTCAAGTACAAGATACAGCTGATCCATAAATGGAATTTGTTTATCCAGCAGGATTTCAAGGCTTTAAGAAAACATCTGCAGCAGGAGTCATGCAATTTAAATCCCAGTGCAGAAGAATCTCAGATCCCAAGTAAACATTTTGTCAACAATTAGTTAAATTCAAAGAGGCAGAAATACTTAATGTATAGAACTCCAACTATTTTTCTGCCTCTTAATAGCACAGATGACTTTTCAAAGAGTTTTTTTCATTGCACTAAATTCAATCAAGTAATTTAATAGTTTGACAGGCCCCATAAGCGTACCCCTCATGACCATACAGTTCCCATTTTCTCCTTCATCATTCAAAGCAGCATTAGGTTTCATTGGAGAGTTTTATGAAGCACTGAGATGCACAGAGGAAAACATACTCAGCTTAAAATGATGAATGCTCATCAAGAGCAACTGCGTTTCCTGTCCATTGTTTCCCTCTGTTTATTAAGCTTATTGCTCTTATTATATCAAATAGAAATACTCTCACTGCAGACACAGTCTTAAAGCTTACCATTAGCAGACTTGAAAACATGTCTTGTCACTTTATTAAACATGTATGTACACAACACATTAAGGAATTTCAGCCAAGCCACCAGGCTTTATAATTCTTTAATCATTCTTAGTCTGTAACAAACATGCTCTAGAAAACTGAAGCATAAATAAGAATGTGTGACTACCAACACCAGTAATGATTTACAATAAATGGCAAAAATGAGAGGTTCTATCCATGTTTGCATCCAGACTACTTAATCACATAAGAAGAAATATATTTTGCTCCTAACACACCAGGTGCAATCATAGAGGTCTGCTTACAAGTTCTTTCTTCATAAAATGACAAAAAACCCCAAAGAAAAGTACTTCAGTTTGGGAGTTTGATTAAAATGTAACAGAAAGCCTGTTTTTAAATATCTTTGTGTTTTAAAATTTAAAATCCCATACTTCTGCACTAAACATGGGCAAATTTTCCAGCAGTTTGTATTGCCTTTCAAGTAATTGCTTATTTACCAGAAGCAGAGAAAATATTGCATACATCTCCATAAAACCAACACGGAAGTCTCCACTGACTTTGGTTAACTTAAAGAATTAAGCAATGTT